>VZQC01015009.1:3644573-3763555 GCA_009823505.1 Rhizomys pruinosus | reverse complement strand
GGCCCCCTGAGCTTTTGTACAAAGCAGTTGGGCATAATGCATTTTGGAAACAACAACAACAACAGAAAATACTGCATCAAAGAACTGACTGAAACAGTGAACTTCTGCTCAAAACAGTCAACTTCCCCATGGAAAATATTGAGAAAGACTAAGAGATGGAAAGCATGTTTGGCAGAATGCACGAGCTCTGGTGGGGTGGGGGAATGAGCGGGAACATGGGTCTAGATTTGTTAAAAATAAAAAAAAAAATAAAAAAAAAAAAGAAAGATGTCACCAATGGGATGCGTGCATAAAGGAAGATGTCACCGCTGGGTGTGTGCATAAAGAAAGATGTCACCGATGGGGTGTGTGCATAAAGACAGATGTCACCGATGGGGTGTGTGATAAAGAAAGATGTCACCGACGGGGTGTGTGCATAAAGGAAGCTGTCACTGATGGGGTGTGTGCATAAAGGAAGATGTCACCGATGGGGTGTGTGCATAAAGGAAGATATCACTGATGGGGTGTGTGCATAAAGGAAGATGTCACCGATGGGGTGTGTGCATAAAGGAAGATGTCACCGATGGGTGTGTACATAAAGGAAGATGTCACCGATGGGGTGTGTGCATAAAGGAAGATGTCACCAATGGGGTTTGTGCATAAAGGAAGATGTCACCGACGGGGTGCGTGCATAAAGGAAGATGTCACTGATGGGGTGTGTGCATAAAGGAAGATGTCACTGATGGGCTGTGTGCATAAAGACAGATGTCACCAAAGGGGGTGCGTGCATAAAGAAAGATGTCACCGATGGGGTGTGTGCATAAAGAAAGATGTCACCGATGGGGTGTGTGCATAAAGACAGATATCACCGATGGGGTGTGTGATAAAGAAAGATGTCACCGACGGGGTGTGTGCATAAAGGAAGATGTCACCCATGGGGTGTGTGCATAAAGAAAGATGTCACCGATGGCATGTGTGCATAAAGGAAGATGTCCCTGATGGGGTGTGTGCATAAAGAATGATGTCACCGATGGGGTGTGTGCATAAAGAACGATGTCACCGACGGGGTGTGTGCATAAAGGAAGATATCACTGATGGGGTGTGTGCATAAAGAAAGATGTCACCAAAGGGGGTGTGTGCATAAAGGAAGATGTCACCGATGGGGTGTGTGCATAAAGACAGATGTCACTGATGGGGTGTGTACATAAAGAAAGATGTCACCGATGGGATGCGTGCATAAAGGAAGATGTCACCGATGGGTGTGTGCATAAAGGAAGATGTCACTAAAGGGGTGTGAGCATAAAGGAAGATGTCACCGATGGGGTGTGTGATAAAGAAAGATGTCACCGACGGGGTGCGAGCATAAAGGAAGATGGCACCGACGGGGTGCGTGCATAAAGGAAGATGTCACCGACGGGGTGCGTGCATAGCGATAGATGTCACCGACGGGTTGCGTGAATATAGGAAGATGTCACCGATGGGGTATTTGCATAAAGACAGATGTCACCGACGGGGTGTGTGCATAAAGGAAGATGTCACCGACGGGGTGCGTGCATAAAGGAAGATGTCACCGACGGGGTGTGTGCATAAAGGAAGATGTCACCGACGGGGTGTGTGCATAAAGGAAGATGTCACCGATGGGGTGTGTGCATAAAGGAAGATGTCACCGATGGGGTGTGTGCATAAAGGAAGATGTCACCGATGGGGTGTGTGCATAAAGGAAGATGTCACCGATGGGGTGTGTGCATAAAGGAAGATGTCACCGATGGGGTGTGTGCATAAAGGAAGATGTCACCGATGGGGTGTGTGCATAAAGGAAGATGTCACCGATGGGGTGTGTGCATAAAGGAAGATGTCACCGATGGGGTGTGTGCATAAAGGAAGATGTCACCGATGGGGTGTGTGCATAAAGGAAGATGTCACCGATGGGGTGTGTGCATAAAGGAAGATGTCACCGATGGGGTGTGTGCATAAAGGAAGATGTCACCGATGGGGTGTGTGCATAAAGGAAGATGTCACCGATGGGGTGTGTGCATAAAGGAAGATGTCACCGATGGGGTGTGTGCATAAAGGAAGATGTCACCGATGGGGTGTGTGCATAAAGGAAGATGTCACCGATGGGGTGTGTGCATAAAGGAAGATGTCACCGATGGGGTGTGTGCATAAAGGAAGATGTCACCGATGGGGTGTGTGCATAAAGGAAGATGTCACCGATGGGGTGTGTGCATAAAGGAAGATGTCACCGATGGGGTGTGTGCATAAAGGAAGATGTCACCGATGGGGTGTGTGCATAAAGGAAGATGTCACCGATGGGGTGTGTGCATAAAGGAAGATGTCACCGATGGGGTGTGTGCATAAAGGAAGATGTCACCGATGGGGTGTGTGCATAAAGGAAGATGTCACCGATGGGGTGTGTGCATAAAGGAAGATGTCACCAACGGGGTGCGTGCATAAAGGAAGATGTCACCGATGGAGTATGTGATAAAGAAAGATGTCACCGATGGGGTGTGTGCATAAAGGAAGATGTCACCGACGGGGTGCGTGCATAAAGAAAGATGTCACCGACAGGGTGTGTGCATAAAGGCAGATGTCACCGATGGGGTGTTTGCATTAAGGAAGTGACTTTAACACCCATGACAACCAAGAGCAGGGGTGGGGAGGGATGGGACCCATCTGCCCCTTCAGATTTCTCCCAGAACTGTGCTCTCAGGCAGAGGCTTCTGTTTTTTGAGACTGAGCATCCAGCATCATGAAGGAACAAGGAATTTGTCTTATCAGAGGATTACGTCTCTTCTGACCCCTGCTGACTTAGAACACATACAACCACAGACAGATGAGCCAGGCGTGGTGGCGCACGCCTTTAATCCTAGCACTTGGGAGGCAGAGGCAGGAGGATCTATGTGAGTTCGAGGCCAGCCTGCTCTACAGAGTGAGTTCCTGGACTGCTGGAGCTACAGGGAGACCCTGTCTCAAAAAGACCAACAAAACAAAACAAAACAAAACAAAAAAATAACCACAGACAGATGTTATTCATCTAATCCCACCTGTTGTTTGCAAAACAAAAGGGATCATCTATCACTTTCAATGAATATTTGGTGCCTATAGCACTTAATCTTTTCACAACACACATATACACACGTGCACACACACACACACACTATTCTAGGTCAAAGGCAAGGAAGTGTCATGAGGGATTAAAGCTATATGTTTAGGTTATAAGAGGAGTCCAAGTCCTAGTAAGCTTGTTACATTGTAAATAGTGTCCCAGAAGTCATTTCCACAAACAAGCACTTGTATTCCCTGTATGCAGCTTCACCAGATGTTTTGTCATGTGTACTTATACAATCTCTCTGGTTTTCTGAAATGTGTAACAGTACTTTTACCCCTCAGTGGGCAACAGATATGATCACACCTATAAGATAATGTCACAATATTATCTTTGATGGAATCCATATTTGTGTTTCTATAATTGTTCCAAATATATCATTTATAGATAGAGGCTTTGTGAGCACCCTCCCAAGGGCTCTTGCAGGGGACATTTGGACTGAGTGCACTTCCAAGCTTACATGTTTACTGAGAGCCATGTGTAAGGAAAACTCCCTAACTCATGTTCAGCTCCACCATGCTTTTGAAAAGTTAACAGACTAGTGTACAGAGCTGTATTTTAGTTGTAAAAAAAATAATTGCAGAGTATAGTATTGCACAAATGTACTAGAATTTGTCCCAGATCAGTCCTCTATTGTTAGCTGTTTTAAGATTTCAGATTTCTGGTTCTACAATTACAATGCTGTAACAAATGAGACTCATAGCCAGCTGACTACAGGGGAACAATTAGGAAGGACTGATCTATTTATTTGAAAATATGGGACTGATTTCCTTTCTGGTAATGTATACTGAACTGTTTTGGTCCTCATTTCTAAGATTTAAACTTTTAAAAATTGTTATGTTACCTGTTTAAAAAAAACCCCATATCAGCATAGTCATTTTTCCATGTTTATGAGTGTTTTGCTTGTATCTATATAAGTGTACCTATGAGTATTTTGGAGACCCAATGTGGTGAGTGCTTTATTCACTGAGCTATTTCACATCTCTTTGTTAAGTGGTTGTGAAAGCCATGACTCTCAGATTTCTAGTAAGAAGCTTTTCAAATACATCACTGTTTTCTGTATCAGAGATAGACTTAATTCTTGATTAAGATTATCAGTCAATGGGGCTGGAGGGATGGCCTAGCGGTTAAGAGCGCCGACCGCTCTTGCAGAGGACCCGGGTTCGATCCCCAGCACCCACATGGCGGCTGAGAACCGTCTGTGACTCCTGTTCCAGGAGAACTCCAGTTCCAGCTAGAGAACTGCTTGATTGAAAATCGAGGTAAGCTGTTAAAACAACAAGCATAACAAACAACAAAGGCACAGATGACACAAAGTCAAACAAGACAGGTGTGCAAACAAAAATTGTTCTCACATGCAATTGCTGATGAATCAGACTTGTTTTAAAGCCAGGAAATAGAAAACCAGAGGAAATAGATTGGAACTTACTGAAGTTAAGAGTTGTGTTATAATCCAAAATAACCTTTAACCTCACATTTTCTGTGTTCCTTCAACATTACTACTGAATTTATAATAGATACGTGCTACAAATTTAAACTGATAAAATATTCTAAACAAAATATTGCTTTTACTACTTACTGCTCATGTTGTAGTTCCACATAAGATGTCATTTGAAAACCAAGTTTAGTTGAAAAAAAGTGCCAAACTTTTGATGGAGTCAGTTTATAGACTCCGGACTCCCACTGTGGGTCTGTCAGCAACCCACTATCTCTATACTAAAGATAGGAGATCTTAGCCTCCAATAAATTCCATTCTGAATCCTGACGGTTTGCTTACCTGCAGTGTACGGCTTGCTAAGATAAAACAGGGTGGGAACCAGCCCTACCCAGCTATATCATCCATGCGAATAAGAAGGAAATGATTCATTACTAGCTCGGCAGACCTTGCTCGGAAAACACAGCTCAGTATTGCATCATCAAACATTTGAAAACAAAGTGTCCCAGGAAACAGTTTGGAAATCCGTCACTTTCTCTTATTGGTTTAATTATTTGTCAAGTTAATGCTAGTGACTGATGCTTGCGTTTTGTTTCGCTCGTTGTTTAGTATATTCTAGTAAACTTTGGAGGGGTGAGGAAGGTGGCTGTACTCTCATTTTTTAGGCAGGAGAAATGAGGGCCAGTGTTTAATAGGGCGAAGTCCACAGAGTTGGAATTACTAAATCTACTTCTCCTAGGTGGTATGAGGGTGTGGTCTGTGTAATCAGATCTCTTAGGAACTCAGTTTTCTGATCTGGAGAATGAACACAATATTATACAGTACCATTAATAAGAATTAGACGAAGATGTTTCAGTCAGTATTTTCAAGTACACGGAGCTCAGTATTATTTATTCCATTGACATTCAGCGATTTTCTCTTAGCACCACGTTGATGGTCTCACAGTTCTAACCTTAATTTCTATATGTAAACTTCCACCGCCTAATTTCTTAGCTACATTGTAGTAAATTAGCATATTGATATGTTGACTCCTCAACATGATGATCCCTGGGATAACGTAAAGGAATTTCTTTTGGTGTTTTAGTTGCTATCTTCTTTGCCCACTTTGGCTCCAAAGGCTGAGAGTATTTTGAGGAGATTAAAGTAAGCCTCTGATTTATTGAATCATACCATTAAGTAGAGTTAGAGTGAAGGTACAATATATTTGCCAGGTGACATATCTGAAGAGACCATAAGCAGCAGGCATAGGCAGAATCATAAAAATGCACTTATCTGCCAACACATTTATGTAAGAGATTACACCACTAGCCTGGAATTTCTGCTGGATATGCATTTTTTTTTTTTCTATGGAAGTTTCAAAAGCTTGTAATGGGCAGTTGTGTTTCCTTTTTAGGCTTGGCTCTTATCAGTCCCATTCAGATATTCCTTCCTATTCAGTTTGGAGTTCTTTGTGACACTTACGAAAGGGTGTGTCTAGTTTTTAGTGATTAGAATGCTGATTTGTATAATGGGGGACTCTTCATTTTTACTTCCTCACACAGCAGTATTGTTAAGAGTTACTCTTTTCAAACACATAGCAGTTCTTTAAACCGCTGGGAATAGGGTGTCAGAAGATCAAAAGCCACAATGTGTATTTTATAAGAATAGATTTCTGGAGCCTGGAGAGATGGCTCAGTGTTAGGACGACGGGCTGCTCTTGCAAGGACCCGGTTGATTCCAACACCCACATGGCATCTAAACACACCATCCCTAACTCCAGTTCCCGGGACTCCTGATCTCTCTTCCCGTTTGCTGCGGGTATTGCATTACACAGGTGCACTTATACACTTTCAGGCAGTACACTCATACATATAAAATAAGGTAATAAAGTATCAAAAAAAGAAGTGGTTTCCTACTAAAATAATACAGTGAGGTAACACCCGAAGAAATCATCCAGGGAGGCTTAGGAAACCTCTGAGCGTTCGAAATCTCTGTTTTATTTTATTAGGTCAAAGGTAGAACCCTGGAAATCCTACTTTCCAGAGGCAGAATAAAAGTTATGTAGCCTTGCTGGGTGTGGTGGTCCATACCTTTAATCCCAGCACTTGAGAGGCAGAGGCAGATGGATCTCTGTGAGTTCAAGGCCAATCCTGGCCACGGTAGTGGAGCTCTGGGACAGCTGGAGCTACAGGAGACCCTGTCTCAAAAAAGACCAAAAAAAAAAAAAAAAAAGCAAGTTGGTAAATAGAGATACATTATGGATAGTTCATGGTGCTCATGGGTAAAAGAAGGTGATGGAATGATCAGGAATGTGTGTCTTGGAGAGGAGAGAAAATTATCATTATCTCTTAAGTGTTGTGGTCTATTTGGTATACTTTTAGAATGGGATTTATTTTTGAGAACTTACTTCCTCATAAGTAAGCATGTTAATTAAATGTCTAAAGCTAGCTTTGTACCTAAATGCTATTGTTGATTTATTTTTGCAGTACTGGTTATTGAACCTGGGACCTTGTACATGTCAGGCAAGGGCTCTACTACTGAGCTATATCCCCAGCCTTCTAAATTACCATTAGATCCTTAGTGAAAAACTATTAAACTATCTTGAAGGACATTAGAAAAGATTTGAAGAAATAACTGGTTCTTCTGTGGGGGTATGCGATATTGTAACATCTCCAGAAGAATCTATGTAGTTATCGCCAGCCCCACATCCCATAGATGTTGTTTTGAACTTAATTAAATTATCTGTTCAGTGAAAGAATGGCTATGCAAAAGAAGTGGTAAATGTTCAGGAAGAGCAGTGATTGCATGAAGGAGGTTGTCTTCTCCCAGACAGTCCCTAAATTAACAAATATGTCGAGGTTTTACTATAGACTTGGCTGTATTTTAGGACTGGGGATACAAAAGTCAGTCAAATAGACCAAAATCTGGTTTCTCAACAGACTTAAATGTAGCTTGGGGGGTACAGACTATATGCAGATAGGCAAGTAAAATATATAAGGTGTCAGCTGTGACATGTTGAGGAGAACCAAGTGACAAGGGGACTAGAGTATGAAGGTTAAGGTTGGAGAAGTGGGCAGACCAGTTGTGAATAGGGTGTCCAGAGAAGAGCTCTTATGTGTTAAGATCCAAAGTGTGGGTCATGAAGTTCTTCTGGGATATTAAAAGCTAGTCAACTAGGAGTAGAGCTCATCGACAGAGTGCTTGCTTAGTGTGTGCAAGGCCATGGTTCAATCCCCACACTTCAAAAGCATCAGGTAAAGAAACATCAAGTATTTAACTACTATATATAATAGATATATAATATATATTAATTTTATATATAGTAATATATAACTTTATATATGGTAATTTAACTACTAATAGTAGTTAAATTGTGTGGTTTTAGCTTAGAACGATTCCCTTGGGTTGACTCTAAGAGTTGTGGTTTGGGATTAATGGCACCATTGATTAGAGATTAATCTGGTGGAGGTAGGGAGAGGTGGGGGAGGAGAGGAGCAAAGGGCCAGCTCTTTTGGGGAACCAGGCCACTAGAACTTTGGGAGGACGTAGAAGCTGCTGCCTGGGTTTTCCAGTCTCTGGACTATGTGCTCAGCACACAGACCTTCTTATTCTCAGCAAGCCTGTGAGGTGGCAGACTCCATCATCCACATTTCAACTAGGAGGAAACTAGCTCAGCAAAGTTCCAGTAAATTACTCAGACTGACACTGTGAGCAAACAGCTGTCAGGATTTGAACCTGGGACCATTCAGGCCCCAAGCCTGTGTGCTTTTACGCCAGGCTGCCTATGGCCTCTGAGCGATACTTGACATTATAGTAGTTTCTCTCCATTTGTTTTCTGGTTAACTGCCCAGAATTCTTTTAAACACAGTGCCCTGTACTCCAGTTTATTTTTATTCAGAGATAAGCATACATAGGAGAGAGCTCTAAGTCCTTTTATGGTTTGTTGAAGATTATTCTGTATTTACTACTTGCTGTGCATCAGAACGACCTGATTAGCTGAAAATAGAGGCATTAGTTCCTGTGTAGGGTTTGAATAATGTATGCTGTGTGAATTTCCACTTTTTCCCTTGGAATGTGGTAATTTGCATTTGTCTCTTGTCCTGTGCTTTTGGCAGAGGCCTAAAACTTCAAGATTTAAAATCAAGGAACTTGCCGGGTATGGTGGCGACGCCTGTTAATCCTAGCACTTGGGGGAGCAGAGGCAGGCGGATCTTTGTGAGTTCAAGGGCAGCCTGGTCTACAGAGTGAGTTCCAGGACAGCTAGGGTACAGGGAGACCCTGACTCAAAAAAGACAAAAAATAATAATAAAATAAAATCAAGGAACTACTGCATATGATTTTCTGTATGATAAGAGGAAAGATGGGGACCTGGGGTACAGAGCCAAGTGACCTGAGATTGCAGCTCCAGTCTTGGGTTCCTCTGGGGACAGTCATAGCAGTTTGAAGGTGTGAAGTGTGAAGGACTTCACTGCAATTTATTGGTTGATATCTACCACAGGGCACACAGGAAGAACACTGTGGCGGATGGGCAGTCCCCCTCCTCCCTCCTCTCCTCCTCTCTCCTCCCCTCCTCCTCCTCCTTCAGGTCCTTTTTTTTTTGAGAACATGGTCTCATGTAGACAAGGTCAGCTGGGACTGACATTAAACCCTTGACCCTCCTCCCTTTACCTCCAAACTGTAGAATTATAGGTATGTACCAACATGCCTGGCTTAGTAGTTTTTCTTCTGCAAGAGAAAGGATGCCACAAGGCTGAAAATTATATTAAGGTACCACCCAATACCAGACAATCATTTTTTTCATCAAATATTACTTAAGAAGCAGATATAGGAAGTAAAAGGATGACCGAGTCATGGCTTTTGCTTTCAAGGAATCCATGGATCAGAGGGAAATACAATATATGAATAAATTCCAGTATGGAGGTGTCAGGGGCTATAGTCATGGGGCCAAATGAGGGCACTCGGAAGAGGTGCTTAGCATCACCAGAGGTGTCAGGGGAAACGATGCAGGCGAGAGCCATCTATTCATAGCTGGACTGGCCACATACTTTGTGAGGCCCAGTAAATGGAACTGATCACTTGCTCAAAACCTATGAAGACTTTCAGCATGGTGACCACAAAGCACCATGACAAACACAGGCCCTTGGGATCAAAGTTCCTTCTATTGAAGACTGTAACATCCACAACTCAAAATGAACCCGGCCTGGGAACTCATGCTATTGGCTAATTTTGAAGCATTCCCATAATCCACTTAAAATCTCTGAGAGGGGTAGAGGGATGGCTCAGTGATTAAGAGCATTCACTGCTCTTCCAGAGGGGCCGTTTTCCCAACACCCAAGCAGCTAAATCCACTCCAGTTCCAGAGATCCTGGCCCTCTTCTGGACCTCAACAAGCATGACTCACATTGCACAAAAATACACATATAAAAATACAAAAATAAAAAAAATAAATAAAAAAAAACAATTTTTTTTGGTCTTTTTGAGACAGGGTCTCCCGGTAGCTCCAGCTGTCCTGGAACTCGCTAGTAGACCAGGCTGGCCTTGAATTCGAAAAAAGTCTGCTGCCCTCTGGCCTCCCAAGTGCTAAGATTAAAGGCGTGTGCCACCCACGCCCAGCATCAAAAACAACTTTAAAAAATCCTAAGAGACTATATTGAAATCAATTTGGTGTGGCCCTAATAGTTTTGGAAAAAACTTAGGACTTTATTATAGGTCACGGGAATATTTACTGTTTACTGAATTTCCCATAGAGTCACAGTTTCTGGGAACTTTGGGGAATATTTACTACTTTCACCAGCAGTCCATGCCTCTGAAAGGAATACCTTATGCCAGTGACAAAAAACAAGTTTTTGATAGTATGTTTGTGTGAAATGGAATAGAAACTTCACCTGCCAATTAGAAAGCAGACACACGGCACCCTTAGCTGTGTAGTCTACTTAGAAAGCCCTTGTGTGGAGTGACTATCCTGATTTCTGGTGACGCCAGGCTTGATCAAGTAACTTGCTTTGACCAGTGAGTAAGAGGAAGGGATGCAAACAGGATCTGAGCAGTTCTGGGCATGGCCAAGGACCTTGGCTGACGGGCGCTCCCCTTATCCACTCTGTAAGTCCATCAGGCCCCCACAGGCGAGCTCCTCCTTCCCCTGGATTCAGAGTGAAGCAGCCACATAGAGCCATAGTCAACACACGAAATATGATGATAAATGAACCTCAGTGCTGCGAAGCCACGGAAGTTTGGGTTTATTTGCTACAGTAACCTGAGGCAAGGGGCTGTCAGGGTGTCTTCTCATGGAGCAATGCTCTCAAGTACAGTGTTTGCTCCAAGGGCATGCAGGGATCCCACTCCTCTGGGGATCTTGTTGTTCCAAGGATATCACATTCTTCCTCTGTGAGTTCTTGGAGCAACAAGTGAGTTGTGCTGCTTGTCACAGGAACTGCTGGGACACAAGCTGAGTCCTTGATGTGGGAAAGGCAGCGCTGTCTAACAGCTGGTGCCCTGGCTTCCTGACCCGGCTCAGCAGTTTGCAGCCTGCTTGACCTTGGACAGATTCCTCACCAATAGTTTCCCCATCTGCAAACTTGGAGGGCTACTGGCCTCTCCTTGCCATTAGGGTAGAATCAGTTCCTGTTATTTCTTTTGTATCAAGGCCCCTTTCTCATTCAGTTTCTCAGTTTCCCCTTCTGATTTGATTAGCTTTTTTTTTTTATCTACCATTTTTCTTACAAAGGAGATGAGAGAGAAGAGGGACAGGGATAATGAGAGACACTAAGAGCATAACTCAGTGGGAGAGTATTCCTAGTATTGTTTCAAGGTCTTGGGTTTTAATCCTTAGCTTAATCCAAGGAAACACCCTAAAAGCAACAACAAAAACCAAAAATAAAACTAAAATGAAAAGAAAAGCAAACAATGTTTCCCTCAAACAAAACAAAAACAAAATGAACCAAAAAATGGCATTTGCAGATTTCTGCTGAGTGTTCTTTCTTTTCAATGATTCGTTCCCTAAACTCTCTCTCCAACAACAGCCACAATATGGTATAGTTTTATTCTGATATGCCACATATGTTATTAAATGTTATTATCTTAGTGCATACTAAGATAAGCTCATTATCTTAGTATGCACTGAACTAGATAGATATGTACATACACTCAAATGCAAAAATATGCACAACCATGTTTTTTGCAAAGGGCAAATTTAGGATAAAAGAATTGGTTAAAGCTGGGCCTGGTGGCACAAGCCTATAATCCTGGTTCTATGGGAGAGCTAGAGGCAGGAAGACAGTGAGTTTGAAGACAACTGGCTACACAGTGAGAGCCCTGCCTCAAACACGACAAAAACAACAACAAGAACAACAACAAAAAAGAAAATTAGTTGAAGCATACTGTTTCTTTAGAGATGATGGGTAGACCAGGTGTTTCAGGTTCCTTTCTGTCATTTGTCACTTTGGGTCATGTCCAAAGGCAGACAGTAAACAATTAGCAAGTAAACACAGTGCCAGGTCCCCAAAGCAACAAGTAAAGGTCTTCAGGAAACCCTGTGTATTAGTCACTTTTCTGTTGCTGTGATAAAACCGCAATGACCAAGGGAATTTATAAAAGAAGAGTTTATTTGAGCTTACATTTACAGCTCCAGGGAATAAGAGTCCATTGTGGCAGGGAGGCATGGTGGCTGGGCTGGTAGCAAAAAGCTGAGGTTCACATCTCAGGAGGAGTACAGAAGTCAAGAAAGAGAGAGACTGGAGACTGCAAGGCTTGTTAAACTCATGAACCTGCCCCCGGATGAGTACTATTCCTCCAGCATGGCCACACCCTCTAAGATCTCCCAGAACAATGCTACCAACTGGGGACAAAATCTGAATACTTAAAACCTAGGGGGACACTCTCATTCAAACACCACCACCCCTGTGTTGAGTGGATACCAATAATGATTAAATTATAGTTGTCTCAAGAGGGAAGTAATAATCTAGAATATCAGAACTGCAAAAATTAACACTGGAAAGAAAAAAAATCAAATCAAGAATGAGTTAATAGACTGAACAGATAATTTGCAGAATAAGAGCTAAAAATTACCAGTATATACTTGAAAAATGGATCAACGTTCCTATCTGTTGAGGAAAACTGAATTTAAACCACTTTGAGAGCCCATCTCAGCCCAGACAAAAATGAGAAAGAGGAACACTGTTCACTTCTGGTAGGACATTTAAAAGGGGTAGAGCCACTGTGGAAATCATTGTGAAGGTTCCTCAAAACCCTAAAAATAGATCTAACAAATGACCCGTCTCTGTCACTCTTGGGACTATATCAGTACTCCAAGTCAATATACCACAGAGATTCATGGACATCCATGTTTATGGCTGTGCTGTTCACAATGGTTAAGAAATGGAGCCAGGTAGGAGTCCCCACAACAGATGAATGGACACAGGAATGTGGTGCATGTACACAATGGAATTTTTTAGTCATGAAGAAAAATGAAATCAATGATTACCTTGTTGAAAATGGATAGGGGACCACACACACACACTATTCTAGGTCAAAGGCAAGGAAGTGTCATGAGGGATTAAAGCTATATGTTTAGGTTATAAGAGGAGTCCAAGTCCTAGTAAGCTTGTTACATTGTAAATAGTGTCCCAGAAGTCATTTCCACAAACAAGCACTTGTATTCCCTGTATGCAGCTTCACCAGATGTTTTGTCATGTGTACTTATACAATCTCTCTGGTTTTCTGAAATGTGTAACAGTACTTTTACCCCTCAGTGGGCAACAGATATGATCACACCTATAAGATAATGTCACAATATTATCTTTGATGGAATCCATATTTGTGTTTCTATAATTGTTCCAAATATATCATTTATAGATAGAGGCTTTGTGAGCACCCTCCCAAGGGCTCTTGCAGGGGACATTTGGACTGAGTGCACTTCCAAGCTTACATGTTTACTGAGAGCCATGTGTAAGGAGAACTCCCTAACTCATGTTCAGCTCCACCATGCTTTTGAAAAGTTAACAGACTAGTGTACAGAGCTGTATTTTAGTTGTAAAAAAAATAATTGCAGAGTATAGTATTGCACAAATGTACTAGAATTTGTCCCAGATCAGTCCTCTATTGTTAGCTGTTTTAAGATTTCAGATTTCTGGTTCTACAATTACAATGCTGTAACAAATGAGACTCATAGCCAGCTGACTACAGGGGAACAATTAGGAAGGACTGATCTATTTATTTGAAAATATGGGACTGATTTCTTTTCTGGTAATGTATACTGAACTGTTTTGGTCCTCATTTCTAAGATTTAAACTTTTAAAAATTGTTATGTTACCTGTTTAAAAAAAACCCCATATCAGCATAGTCATTTTTCCATGTTTATGAGTGTTTTGCTTGTATCTATATAAGTGTACCTGTGAGTGTTTTGGAGACCCAATGTGGTGAGTGCTTTATTCACTGAGCTATTTCACATCTCTTTGTTAAGTGGTTGTGAAAGCCATGACTCTCAGATTTCTAGTAAGAAGCTTTTCAAATACATCACTGTTTTCTGTATCAGAGATAGACTTAATTCTTGATTAAGATTATCAGTCAAATATGCCTTCATAATTGGAATGCTTTCCTTAATCTTATAGAGCAGAAATCATTACAAACTTCCTTTATCCAATTAACAGCTATAGTCATTTATCATTTGAATGAATTGTACACATGTATAAAATAAAATGTGAAAAATGACCAAAAAGTCATCTAGTTTCATTTCTTAGCATCAAGCAACCAGTTTCTTCAGAGACAGTCAGGACAGACACAGTTCCGTAGATCTACATTTCCTTCCTTCTCGCCTTCCAGTTTTAATACTTGTTGTAACCAATACTTCCCCAGTCCCATTTCTCCTTTGATGTTTCGCATCCTGGCTCTTTCTGCTTATTTATTATAGTTTCATATAGGAAATCTGTCTAAGTTAAAAAGAAAGCCTATTAATAATTTGTTGAGGGATGCACAGTATTTTTGAATTAACTTTCAAAGAATGGAAGTCATGAGATGCCAAGTCTTTTACAATAAAAGCACGACACTGTTTTCTGTTTGCTGTAGTCTTTTTTTAAAGGGCCGTTAAGTTTGTCTTTCTGCTGCTTTGGGGAGTAGAGTAATGCCTTCTATTATAATCTTGAATTTTTTGCATTTATTTATTTTGTGTGTGTGCATACATGCACACACATGCACATACCATGGTGTTCATACAGAGATCAGAAGAATGCTTGAAGGAGTCAGTTCTCTCCTTGTACCACGTGTATCCCAGTTGTCAGGCTTGGCTTTGAGGGCATCTATCTGCTGAGCCATCTTACAGGTGGCCCTTTTATAGCTTTTCATTGTCCAAATGCATGAGAGCTATTGACTCCTCCATCTTATGCTTTTTTAAAATTTTTTTGAGACAGGACCATCTGGACTGGAACTCACAGAGATCCACCTGCCTCTACCTCCCTAGTGCTGAGATTAAAGGAGTGTGCCACCACAACCAGCCATATTATGCATTTAACTCTGTGGATTAGATTTCATTGTTTATAAGTAGTTTTCCAGCTAATGCTCTTTGAGTTCTGTTAGGTCTGGGCTTCCCAGAATCCCAAGGGACAAAGATGCCCACTTCCTCCAGAGGCTGTCAATCTTCTGACCACTTCCTCTGTACCTGAGGCCCCGCCCCCTGGCTATAAGTGGGTGGGCCCCAAGGTGCCATCTTCCCCCCTCTGTCTCTGCCTGCCATGTTGTCTGGGTTCCAACTTGTGTCTGCAGAAAGCCCTTGCTGGTAATCTCACATGGAAGTAAAGCATGTTCCTGGTGTGACTTAAGCCTCATGTGCCTTTTTATCTGGGGGCTGGGGGTACACAGCCCTTTTTATAACCTAATAAGTTCTCCAGCTAAGCAATCATTTTAACTGTACATATCTTTACAGTAATATTAATTATGATATTAAGCTGTATGGGTAAGTTAACTTTGTGCACGTTTTTTAACAAAATCTTTCTAGAGAACTGCTTGATTGAAAATCGAGGTAAGCTGTTAAAGACAAGCATACAAACAACAAAGGCACAGATGACACAAAGTCAAACAAGACAGGTGTGCAAACAAAAATTGTTCTCACATGCAATTGCTGATGAATCAGACTTGTTTTAAAGCCAGGAAATAGAAAACCAGAGGAAATAGATTGGAACTTACTGAAGTTAAGAGTTGTGTTATAATCCAAAATAACCTTTAACCTCACATTTTCTGTGTTCTCTTCAACATTACTACTGAATTTATAATAGATACGTGCTACAAATTTAAACTGATAAAATATTCTAACAAAATATTGCTTTTACTACTTACTGCTCATGTTGTAGTTCCACATAAGATGTCATTTGAAAACCAAGTTTAGTTGACAAGAAAAGTGCCAAACTTTTGATGGAGTCAGTTTATAGACACCGGACTCCCACTGTGGGTCTGTCAGCAACCCACTATCTCTATACTAAAGATAGGAGATCTTAGCCTCCAATAAATTCCATTCTGAATCCTGACGGTTTGCTTACCTGCAGTGTACGGCTTGCTAAGATAAAACAGGGTGGGAACCAGCCCTACCCAGCTATATCATCCATGCGAATAAGAAGGAAATGATTCATTACTAGCTCGGCAGACCTTGCTCGGAAAACACAGCTCAGTATTGCATCATCAAACATTTGAAAACAAAGTGTCCCAGGAAACAGTTTGGAAATCCGTCACTTTCTCTTATTGGTTTAATTATTTGTCAAGTTAATGCTAGTGACTGATGCTTGCGTTTTGTTTCGCTCGTTGTTTAGTATATTCTAGTAAACTTTGGAGGGGTGAGGAAGGTGGCTGTACTCTCATTTTTTAGGCAGGAGAAATGAGGGCCAGTGTTTAATAGGGCGAAGTCCACAGAGTTGGAATTACTAAATCTACTTCTCCTAGGTGGTATGAGGGTGTGGTCTGTGTAATCAGATCTCTTAGGAACTCAGTTTTCTGATCTGGAGAATGAACACAATATTATACAGTACCATTAATAAGAATTAGACGAAGATGTTTCAGTCAGTATTTTCAAGTACACGGAGCTCAGTATTATTTATTCCATTGACATTCAGCGATTTTCTCTTAGCACCACGTTGATGGTCTCACAGTTCTAACCTTAATTTCTATATGTAAACTTCCACCGCCTAATTTCTTAGCTACATTGTAGTAAATTAGCATATTGATATGTTGTCTCCTCAACATGATGATCCCTGGGATAACGTAAAGGAATTTCTTTTGGTGTTTTAGTTGCTATCTTCTTTGCCCACTTTGGCTCCAAAGGCTGAGAGTATTTTGAGGAGATTAAAGTAAGCCTCTGATTTATTGAATCATACCATTAAGTAGAGTTAGAGTGAAGGTACAATATATTTGCCAGGTGACATATCTGAAGAGACCATAAACAGCAGGCATAGGCAGAATCATAAAAATGCACTTATCTGCCAACACATTTATGTAAGAGATTACACCACTAGCCTGGAATTTCCTGCTGGATGCATTTTTTTTTTTCTATGGAAGTTTTCAAAAGCTTGTAATGGGCAGTTGTGTTTCCTTTTTAGGCTTGGCTCTTATCAGTCCCATTCAGATATTCCTTCCTATTCAGTTTGGAGTTCTTTGTGACACTTACGAAAGGGTGTGTCTAGTTTTTAGTGATTAGAATGCTGATTTGTATAATGGGGGACTCTTCATTTTTACTTCCTCACACAGCAGTATTGTTAAGAGTTACTCTTTTCAAACACATAGCAGTTCTTTAAACCGCTGGGAATAGGGTGTCAGAAGATCAAAAGCCACAATGTGTATTTTATAAGAAATAATTTCCTGGAGCTGGAGAGATGGCTCAGTGGTTAGGACGACTGGCTGCTCTTGCAGAGGACCCAGGTTGATTCCTAACACCCACATGGCATCTAACAACCATCCCTAACTCCAGTTCCAGGGGCTCTGATGCCCTCTTCCCGTTTCTGCCGGGTATTGCATGACACAGGTGCACTTATACACTTTCAGGCAGTACACTCATACATATAAAATAAAGATAATAAAGTATCAAAAAAAGAAGTGATTTCCTACTAAAATAATACAGTGAGGTAACACCCGAAGAAATCATCCAGGGAGGCTTAGGAAACCTCTGAGCGTTCGAAATCTCTGTTTTATTTTATTAGGTCAAAGGTAGAACCCTGGAAATCCTACTTTCCAGAGGCAGAATAAAAGTTATGTAGCCTTGCTGGGTGTGGTGGTCCATACCTTTAATCCCAGCACTTGAGAGGCAGAGGCAGATGGATCTCTGTGAGTTCAAGGCCATCCTGGTCCACGGTAGTGAGCTCTGGGACAGCTGGAGCTACAGGGAGACCCTGTCTCAAAAAGACCAAAAATAAACAAATAAATAAATAAATAGTNAAAGAAGGTGAATAAGGAATGATCAGGAATGTGTGTCTTGGAGAGGAGAGAAAATTATCATTATCTCTTAAAGTGATATGATGGTCTATTTGGTAATACTTTTAGAAATAGGAAGACAATTTATTTTTGAGAAAATTAACTTCCTCATAAGTAAGCATGTTAAAAATTAAAATGTCTAAAGCAATAGCATTTGTAACTAAAATGACTATTGTTGATTTTATTTTTGCAGTACTGGTTATTGAACCTGGGACCTTGTACATGTCAGGCAAGGGCTCTACCACTGAGCTATATCCCCAGCCTTCTAAATTACCATTAGATCCTTAGTGAAAAACTATTAAACTATCTTGAAGGACATTAGAAAAGATTTGAAGAAATAACTGGTTCTTCTGTGGGGGTATGCGATATTGTAACATCTCCAGAAGAATCTATGTAGTTATCGCCAGCCCCAAATCCCATAGATGTTGTTTTGAACTTAATTAAATTATCTGTTCAGTGAAAGAATGGCTATGCAAAAGAAGTGGTAAATGTTCAGGAAGAGCAGTGATTGCATGAAGGAGGTTGTCTTCTCCCAGACAGTCCCTAAATTAACAAATATGTCGAGGTTTTACTATAGACTTGGCTGTATTTTAGGACTGGGGATACAAAAGTCAGTCAAATAGACCAAAATCTGGTTTCTCAACAGACTTAAATGTAGCTTGGGGGGTACAGACTATATGCAGATAGGCAAGTAAAATATATAAGGTGTCAGCTGTGACATGTTGAGGAGAACCAAGTGACAAGGGGACTAGAGTATGAAGGTTAAGGTTGGAGAAGTGGGCAGACCAGTTGTGAATAGGGTGTCCAGAGAAGAGCTCTTATGTGTTAAGATCCAAAGTGTGGGTCATGAAGTTCTTCTGGGATATTAAAAGCTAGTCAACTAGGAGTAGAGCTCATCGACAGAGTGCTTGCTTAGTGTGTGCAAGGCCATGGGTTCCATCCCCTACACTTCAAAAGCATCAGGTAAAGAAACATCAAGTATTTAACTACTATATATATAATATATATATATAATTTTATAATATAGTAATATATATAATTTATAATATGGTAAATTTAACTACTATATAGTAGTTAAATTGTGTAGTTTTAGCTTAGAACGATTCCCTTGGGTTGACTCTAAGAGTTGTGGTTTGGGATTAATGGCACCATTGATTAGAGATTAATTTGGTGGAGGTAGGGAGAGGTGGGGGAGGTAGAGGAGCAAAGGGCCAGCTCTTTTGGGGAACCAGGCCACTAGAACTTTGGGAGGACGTAGAAGCTGCTGCCTGGGTTTTCCAGTCTCTGGACTATGTGCTCAGCACACAGACCTTCTTATTCTCAGCAAGCCTGTGAGGTGGCAGACTCCATCATCCACATTTCAACTAGGAGGAAACTAGCTCAGCAAAGTTCCAGTAAATTACTCAGACTGACACTGTGAGCAAACAGCTGTCAGGATTTGAACCTGGGACCATTCAGGCCCCAAGCCTGTGTGCTTTTACGCCAGGCTGCCTATGGCCTCTGAGCGATACTTGACATTATAGTAGTTTCTCTCCATTTGTTTTCTGGTTAACTGCCCAGAATTCTTTTAAACACAGTGCCCTGTACTCCAGTTTATTTTTATTCAGAGATAAGCATACATAGAGAGAGCTCTAAGTCCTTTTATGGTTTGTTGAAGATTATTCTGTATTTACTACTTGCTGTGCATCAGAACGACCTGATTAGCTGAAAATAGAGGCATTAGTTCCTGTGTAGGGTTTGAATAATGTATGCTGTGTGAATTTCCACTTTTTCCCTTGGAATGTGGTAATTTGCATTTGTCTCTTGTCCTGTGCTTTTGGCAGAGGCCTAAAACTTCAAGATTTAAAATCAAGGAACTTGTCGGGTGTGGTGGCGCACGCCTTTAATCCTAGCACTTGGGAGGCAGAGGCAGGCGGATCTTTGTGAGTTCAAGGGCAGCCTGGTCTACAGAGTGAGGTCCAGGACAGCTAGGGCTACAGGGAGACCCTGACTCAAAAAGACAAAAAAATAATAATAAAATAAAATCAAGGAACTACTGCATATGATTTTCTGTATGATAAGAGGAAAGATGGGGACCTGGGGTACAGAGCCAAGTGACCTGAGATTGCAGCTCCAGTCTTGGGTTCCTCTGGGGACAGTCATAGCAGTCTGAAGGTGTGAAGTGTGAAGGACTTCACTGCAATTTATTGGTTGATATCTACCACAGGGCACACAGGAAGAACACTGTGGCGGGATTGGGCAGTTCCTCTCTCCTCCTCCTCCTCCTCCTCCTCCTCCTCCTCCTCCTCCTTCATGTCCTTTTTTTTTGAGAACATGGTCTCATGTAGACAAGGTCAGCTGGGACTGACATTAAACCCTTGACCCTCCTCCCTTTACCTCCAAACTGTAGAATTATAGGTATGTACCAACATGCCTGGCTTAGTAGTTTTTCTTCTGCAAGAGAAAGGATGCCACAAGGCTGAAAATTATATTAAGGTACCACCCAATACCAGACAATCATTTTTTTCATCAAATATTACTTAAGAAGCAGATATAGGAAGTAAAAGGATGACCGAGTCATGGCTTTTGCTTTCAAGGAATCCATGGATCAGAGGGAAATACAATATATGAATAAATTCCAGTATGGAGGTGTCAGGGGCTATAGTCATGGGGCCAAATGAGGGCACTCGGAAGAGGTGCTTAGCATCACCAGAGGTGTCAGGGGAAACGATGCAGGCGAGAGCCATCTATTCATAGCTGGACTGGCCACATACTTTGTGAGGCCCAGTAAATGGAACTGATCACTTGCTCAAAACCTATGAAGACTTTCAGCATGGTGACCACAAAGCACCATGACAAACACAGGCCCTTGGGATCAAAGTTCCTTCTATTGAAGACTGTAACATCCACAACTCAAAATGAACCCGGCCTGGGAACTCATGCTATTGGCTAATTTTGAAGCATTCCCATAATCCACTTAAAATCTCTGAGAGGGGTAGAGGGATGGCTCAGTGATTAAGAGCATTCACTGCTCTTCCAGAGGACCTGGGTTCAGTTCCCAGTACTTACATACCAGCTGACAGCTGTCCTTATCTCCAGTTCCAGGGGATCTGGTGCCCTCTTCTGACTTCCATGGACATTGCACAACGTGGATGCACTTACATGTAGGCAAAACACTCACACACATAAACTAAAAATAAATAAATCAAAAACAATTTTTTTGGTCTTTTTGAGACAGGGTCTCCCTGTAGCTCCAGCTGTCCTGGAACTCGCTATGTAGACCAGGCTGGCCTTGAATTCGAAAAGATCTGCCTGCCTCTGCCTCCCAAGTGCTAAGATTAAAGGCGTGTGCCACCACGCCCAGCATCAAAAACAACTTTAAAAAATCCTAAGAGACTATATTGAAATCAATTTGGTGTGGCCCTAATAGTTTTGGAAAAAACTTAGGACTTTATTATAGGTCACGGGAATATTTACTGTTTACTGAATTTCCCATAGAGTCACAGTTTCTGGGAACTTTGGGGAATATTTACTACTTTCACCAGCAGTCCATGCCTCTGAAAGGAATACCTTATGCCAGTGACAAAAAACAAGTTTTTGATAGTATGTTTGTGTGAAATGGAATAGAAACTTCACCTGCCAATTAGAAAGCAGACACACGGCACCCTTAGCTGTGTAGTCTACTTAGAAAGCCCTTGTGTGGAGTGACTATCCTGATTTCTGGTGACACCAGGCTTGATCAAGTAACTTGCTTTGACCAGTGAGTAAGAGGAAGGGATGCAAACAGGATCTGAGCAGTTCTGGGCATGGCCAAGGACCTTGGCTGACGGGCGCTCCCCTTATCCACTCTGTAAGTCCATCAGGCCCCCACAGGCGAGCTCCTCCTTCCCCTGGATTCAGAGTGAAGCAGCCACATAGAGCCATAGTCAACACACGAAATATGATGATAAATGAACCTCAGTGCTGCGAAGCCACGGAAGTTTGGGTTTATTTGCTACAGTAACCTGAGGCAAGGGGCTGTCAGGGTGTCTTCTCATGGAGCAATGCTCTCAAGTACAGTGTTTGCTCCAAGGGCATGCAGGGATCCCACTCCTCTGGGGATCTTGTTGTTCCAAGGATATCACATTCTTCCTCTGTGAGTTCTTGGAGCAACAAGTGAGTTGTGCTGCTTGTCACAGGAACTGCTGGGACACAAGCTGAGTCCTTGATGTGGGAAAGGCAGCGCTGTCTAACAGCTGGTGCCCTGGCTTCCTGACCCGGCTCAGCAGTTTGCAGCCTGCTTGACCTTGGACAGATTCCTCACCAATAGTTTCCCCATCTGCAAACTTGGAGGGCTACTGGCCTCTCCTTGCCATTAGGGTAGAATCAGTTCCTGTTATTTCTTTTGTATCAAGGCCCCTTTCTCATTCAGTTTCTCAGTTTCCCCTTCTGATTTGATTAGCTTTTTTTTTTTTATCTACCATTTTTCTTACAAAGGAGATGAGAGAGGGAGAGGGACAGGGAGAATGAGAGACACTAAGAGCATAACTCAGTGGGAGAGTATTTTCCTAGTATTTTCAAGGTCTTGGGTTTAATCCTTAGCTTAATCCAAGGAAACACCCTAAAGCAACAACAAAACCAAAATAAAACTAAAATGAAAAGAAAAGCAAACAATGTTTCCCTCAAACAAAACAAAAACACAAATGAACCAAAAAATGGCATTTGCAGATTTCTGCTGAGTGTTCCTTTCTTTTCAATGATTCGTTCCCTAAACTCTCTCTCCAACAACAGCCACAATATGGTATAGTTTTATTCTGATATGCCACATATGTTATTAAATGTTATTATCTTAGTGCATACTAAGATAAGCTCATTATCTTAGTATGCACTGAACTAGATAGATATGTACATACACTCAAATGCAAAAATATGCACAACCATGTTTTTTGCAAAGGGCAAATTTAGGATAAAAGAATTGGTTAAAGCTGGGCCTGGTGGCACAAGCCTATAATCCTGTTCTTGGGAGATAGAGGCAGGAAGACAGTGAGTTTGAAGACAACCTGAGCTACACAGTGAGACCCTGCCTCAAACACGACAAAACAACAACAAGAACAACAACAAAAAGGAAAATTAGTTGAAGCATACTGTTTCTTTAGAGATGATGGTAGACAGGTGTTTCAGGTTCCTTTCTGTCATTTGTCACTTTGGGTCATGTCCAAAGGCAGACAGTAAACAATTAGCAAGTAAACACAGTGCCAGGTCCCCAAAGCAACAAGTAAAGGTCTTCAGGAAACCCTGTGTATTAGTCACTTTTCTGTTGCTGTGATAAAACCGCAATGACCAAGGGAATTTATAAAAAGAAGAGTTTATTTGAGCTTACAATTGACAGCTCCAGGGAATTAGAGTCCATTGTGGCAGGAGGCATGGTGGCTGGGGCTGGAGCAAAAAGCTGAGGTTCACATCTCAGGAGGAGTACAGGAAGTCAAGAAAGAGAGAGACTGGAGACTGCAAGGCTTGTTAAACTCACTGAGCCTGCCCCCGGATGATGTACTTCCTCCAGCATGGCCACACCTTCTAAGATCTCCCAGAACAATGCTACCAACTGGGGACAAAATGTCTGAATACTTAAAACCTATGGGGGACACTCTCATTCAAACCACCACACCCTGTGTTGAGTGGATACCAATAATGATTAAATTATAGTTGTCTCAAGAGGGAAGTAATAATCTAGAATATCAGAACTGCAAAAATTAACACTGGAAAGAAAAAAATCAAATCAATAAATGAGTTAATAGACTGAACAGATAATTTGCAGAATAAGAGCTAAAAATTACCAGTATATACTTGAAAAATGGATCAACGTTCCTATCTGTTGAGGAAAACTGAATTTAAACCACTTTGAGAGCCCATCTCAGCCCAGACAAAAATGAGAAAGAGGAACACTTGTTCACTTCTGGTGGACATTTAAACAGGTGCAGCCACTGTGGAAATCAGTGTGAAGGTTCCTCAAAACCCTAAAAATAGATCTAACAAATGACCCGTCTCTGTCACTCTTGGGACTATATCAGTACTCCAAGTTAATATACCACAGAGATTCATGGACATCCATGTTTATGGCTGTGCTGTTCACAATGGTTAAGAAATGGAGCCAGGGTAGGAGCCCATCAACAGATGAATGGACACAGGAAATGTGGTGCATGTACACAATGGAATTTTTTAGTCATGAAGAAAAATGAAATCATGATACCTTGTTGAAAATGGATAGGGGACGGGGCTGGAGAGATGGCCTAGCGGTTAAGAGCGCCGACCGCTCTTACAGAGGAGCCGGGATCGATCCCCAGTACCCACATGGCGGCCGAGAGCCGTCTGAAACTCCAATTCCAGGAGAACTCCAGTTTCAGGGGAATCCGACACCCTCTTCTGACCTCCGCGGCATTGCACGACACGGGTGCACAAACTTGCATGCAGACAGTACATTCATACACATACGGAAATAAATAAAATTAATAAAAAAAATAAATAAAAAAAAAAGAAAATGGATAGGGGACTTGAGTCCACAGAGCTTAGGTTGGGGATTTCCCAGGACCACCTGAAGCACAGAGAGAGTACCAGGGCACTGGCTAAACGAGGCATAACAGCCTCCCCTCCCCCACGCCCAGGAGAAATTGCTGAGGAAGTGTCCAAGTGGATTCTTTGGAGAACCTTCAGAACAGAAAGGGAAGAGTGAGTTAGACTTTCAATAGAAAGCCTAAAACTTAGACAAATCAACACTCCATAAACAAGGAGAAAAACAAACAAACAAACAATGAAGGCATCTGAAGGAGGAAAGCAAAGCAAGACTTCAACACAGTGAAGAGGCATTTGGGATTCACATTGGAATAAAGAACCCACATGACAGGGACAAGATGAAGGGACAACATGGGAGAGGTGCAGGATAATTCAACACCAAGCTCTACCAACCCTGTGGGAGATTCCTACAGTGGGATCCTCCTGGGGATGGCCCAGGACACAGATCTTAGAGGAACAATTACAGACATATTCAAAGAAATCAAAGAATATAAAGACCAAGTCAGAGAACTAAGAGAGAGATTGAAAAACTCAAGAAGGACTTAGAGAGATAGAAAGAGAGAGAGAAAATGACAAACACCAGAAAGAACTAGAGGGGGGAAAATGACAAACTCTGGAAGGAAGTGGAAACACTGAAAAGATCCCATGTTAAAATAAAAAAGGAAAACAACCAGCAAAGCAAAGAGTTACAGGAAGAGATTGAGAAGCTCCAAAAGGAAGTGGAAGTACTAAAGAAATCACAGGATGAAATGAAAAAGGAACAAACACTCATCCAATCAAGAGGAAAGGAACGGAAAAAGCCTCAGAAGTAGAATGGAGGAAGCAGAACAAAGAATATCAGACCTGGAAGATAACAGAACAAATATAGACCTCAAGTAAACATTATGAAAAATTTAAAAGCACACAAAAGCGGAACAACCAGGAATTGTGGAACACTGTGAAAAGACCAATCTTCTGCATCAGGGACAAAGGAAGGAGAAGAATCCCAAGAGAATAGTATTGAAAATGGATAGGACTGGAAATCATGTTACATGAAATCAGCCAGACTCAGAAAGACAAATATTATATATTTTCTTTCACATGTGGAATTTAGATATAAATTTACATATATGCGTGTGTGTGTGTGTGTGTGTGCATGTGTGTTTATGTGTGAGTGTAGGTCATGAAAGCAGGGGATCATTTAAGGGAGAGGGTATGGGGGTGTAATTTCATACATGTAACATGTGATGGCATGAAAGCGGACAGGAGGATTGTTGGGGAAAGGGGACCAGCAAGAGATCAGGGGTGCGGAGGGAGAGTGGTAAGGGGGGACCTGAATAAGGACAAAGTGTGATGACACATATGTAGGAAAATGCCATGCAGAAATTGGGGAATTAATAAAAAGAAAAAAAAATGGAAGTAACTTTCGTTGGGCACATTGGCTTCAGCCTGTTTTATCACTTTAATTTCATTTAATTCTCATAGTAGCTTCTAGTGCATCCTTTTTTTTAAGTTAAAAAAAAAAAAAAGCGAAGTTCTCAGTAATCAAGCATCTTGCCCGAATCACCCAGCTGGTGGTGGCAGGGGGGCTTTCCCCTTCATCACGCATGTCTTCCTCAAAGCCGATGAGCTCCTTCCAGAAGATCGTCTATCCTGACCGCTGTCTTCAGTCACACTATTATTAGACAATCAATTATCTTATCCTCAGCTTTCCTGTGCCCTTACAAGGCAGTCTCCTCTAACACACAAGGTACCGTTAATTCCAGAGAACCACTTTCAAAACACTGTTCTGTTTTTGGTTGGCTGTGCGGTTTCTATCAAATCGCTCAACTTTAAGATTGTAGGATCTCAAATTTTGGGCTAGCGGCAACGCCATGATGGTGCTATGGTCACTGACGATACTATATTCACTGTCAAGAGCACAAAGCTGTGGGTTCTCTGGTGCTCACAAGGCTTTGTGTAATTCAGAGGTCCCCCCCCACCCCCCCACCCCCGGAATCCTGAGAACTGAAGCCCGGAATCCCCACATCTATAGCTCAGAGCTAGAAGGACCTCTTTCTGTGACTTTGAGGGAAGGGACTCGAGGAACCTCAGAGACAGGGGAGGAAGGCTTCATGTCAGGGCAGTCAGGATGGAGTTCAGGAGGGGAGAACCATTCTGGAACCAACGTTGGGAATGATCTATTGGCAAGTCCCAAGATCAATTATGGGAGGTGTCAGCACTACCGATTCCAGCACCGAGGATCAGTGGCGCAGGTTCAGAAGGTTGTGCAGAAAGCCTCCTTGGATATTAACGTGCATTAGCTAAAAATTACTCAGCCTTGGCCTTTAAGGAAATCTTTAAGGGCCTAATCCAAATGGCATAATCTTATTTGAAACACCAAGATCTCATGATACCACCAGTAAGGCTCTTGTCTGGTCATTTGATGAGAAAGTTCTATTGCTTGGCAATTGGACATACCCAGCCCTGCCCTACACAAGAGAGTGATGCAGCACAGGAAATATGGCGGGCCGAGCTTGGCTAGTGTGCCCGCTGACGTTTCCTGTTTCCTGGGCCTCACACTTTCCTCCTTACACGTCCCTCTGCTGTCTGGAAGACACCAAACTCTGCATCTTCCAATGGTGGGGCTGCCCTTGAACTTGTCCTGGACTAAGAGAATGAAACGGATTTAGGGACCCCAGATCCAGGAGAAAATAGCCTACGTCCTGGAGCTTGGGGGACTCTCTAGTCCTTCAATCAGGGATGGAGGGGAAGGCTGGAAGTGTGAGGCAGGGGAAAGGAAGAACAAAACCCTAATGAACTTGTTTTCAATTTAAACTAAAAGGCTAAAAAGAGCTGCCATTATTCATTTGGTTCCCAGACACTGGCTTTGTGTTAGAATCACCTGTGAAGACTCGAAACGTGTAAATACTTGGCTCCCCAAGTCTGAGATCTTAAATAGAAGGGTGGTGAGCCCGGTCCAGACATCTGCATCCAGCAAACTCTCCACCGGCCACAGTGCTAAGCAAGGAATCCTGAGCCTGGCTGATCGTTAAAAATACAATATTCTTCAAAGGGGAGCAAGACTGATCCCAAGATTACTTCTTTGTGAGGAAGAGCCCCTCAGATCCTTTTTGTCAAAACAGAAATAAGAGAAGCTTGGGGAATAGACAGAAAGGGAGTCCTCTCTGTTCGCTCTGAATAGAAATGAATCTGTTGCTTCTCTTTATTCTGTCCTTTGAACCAGTGGTGTGTGTGCGTGTGTATGTGTGTGTGTGTGTGTGTGTGTGTGTGTGTATGTGTGTGTGTGTGTGTGTGCGTGCGCCTGTGTGGAGGCCAGAGGAGGATGCAGGGGCTCTGCTCTATAATCGTCCACCTTAGACCCCTGAGACTGAACCTGGAGCTAGGCTGACAGCCCAGTGAGCTTCTTGTCTCTGCCTCCCACAGTGCTGAGGTTACAGGCATGTGTGTCCATGCCCAGATTTTGATGTGGATGTTGGGGATTTGAACTCAAGCTCTTCTGTTTGAGGAGGGAACACTGTTCCCTACTGAGCCATGTCCCCAGAACCTAAGAGCCCTTTCTTATGCTGGCTAACGCTGTGTTAATTACTTGCCATTGAAAAAATTTGGAAAATAGGTATTTAATGTTTAAATGTTTTTTTTTTTTTTGTCTACTTAGAACCTGCCAAGGTTTACTTGTTTGTTTTGAAAGAAAACTCCCTTACTTTCTGAAGTACTAGAACATTTTGCACTGTGTGTAAATACTGCATTTGTGAATCATTTCTCATTAAATCACTGATCGAATTCCGGTCCCTACTGAACTGTCATTTTCTGCTTTGGTATTTTTCTCAGCTTTTCGTGCACCATCAGCCACAGTAACTGGTTCCCTACATCCTGCTTCTGATGATAGTTGGCTGGAGAGTGCTTTGGGAAGACAAACCATGCAGTGAATGCAAATCTATACAAGGCAGGAATACATGGGGAGTTATAGGGAACTATGGGGGAATATACAGGGAATTCAATAATCCACAAAAATGGATTGAACCTCTACTAAGCAGTGAATCCATGCGGATAATAAAAGTAGACAGAACGTTAACATGGTCCTCCATTAATGTGGTTCTTTAGTTCATGGATGTTCTCTCTCTGTCTCTCTATCTCTGTGTGTGTATATGTGTGTGTGTGTGTGTGTGTGTGTGTGTGTGTGTTCCAGGGTAATTTAGAGACTGGGAATTCATTACCACTTCCTACGTGGATAACAGGATAACAGCTATCATTTACTGAGCTTCAACACTGTGCTATACTAATATACATTAATTATTGTTTTCCATATTTTATCAAATGAAGAAGTCGAGCTATAAGTGAGGGGATTTAATATGCCCAAGATCACAGAGCCAATAGGTGGCAGGGGTAAATCCAACTCTAGGCAACCTAGACCTTCACCATTATTGTAGGACACCTTCTCAGAGATGCTGAATCTACTACATAAAGCCATTAGGGTTTTTTTTTTTAATCTTTATTAAATTAAATATTGGTGGTGTGGTATACAGGTAGGTCAGGAGAGATAAAGGGAAATTCTCTTTTTGACTTGTTTATGTTGATTTAGCTATGTTCTGAGAAACCCAGTTTATCTATTCAACAGACTAGTCAGTAGATTATTTGCTGCTAATCAATTTTTGTAGAAAGCCCTTGGATTGGTAAAGGATAGAAAAGAAACTTTTTTTTTAAATCTTTTTAAGACAGGGTCTCATTAGTCCCAGCGGGCCTTGAACTCACAGAGATCTGCCTGCCTCTGACTCCCGAATGCTGGGATTAAAGGCATGCACCACCACGCCTGGCTAAGAAACAATTCTTTACCATACAACAGTGTGGAAAGTCCTGTGACAAAGGACTTTCAAAGATTCTGTGAGAGCATCCAGAGGTGCAGGGAGGGAGGGAGAGGAGTGTGCTCTGTAGTTGAGGAGAAGACTGAACATTGAAAAGTGAGCAGGAATTCTTCAGTGAGTATGGAGGCTTGGGGAAGTGTGGGAAAGGATTTGGGGAGGCTGCTAAGCTCACTCAAGGGGTATTAAGAAATGCAGATGAGTTCTGAACAGACCTGAAAAGTGTCGTGCCAACCAAGGGAGGCAATGAGATTTCCCTGCAAACCCGGGGCTGCACAAACTCTTTCAGCTTGCACGTCGCCTTTAAATATGTACTTGTTTAATCATTTATATGAGTACTTATTTATATATGCACATATTATCAGAATAGTTTGCTATATCCATAATGCAATACACAAAGATGAAATTCAATAGATAATATTTAAAGGTACATCTTTGTTTTTGTGGCCATACAGTTTTTTTTAATGAAAAATGAAATAATCAATGTGTTTGAAAATACTTTATGTTTTTCTTATGTATGTATATACATATGCATGTGTGTGTTTGTTCTTGCATTTTCAGGTGCACATTTGTGTGGATATATGTGCATGTGTGTATGTGTGGAGGCCAGAGGACAACCTCAGGAGTCGTTCCTCAGGCGCCATTCACCTTTTGGTGTATAGCCAGGGTTTTCCCTCCAGCTGGAGCTCATCAAGCAGACAAGGCTGCTTGGTCACCAAGCCTCAGGGATCTACCTTGCTGTCTCCCTAGTCCTGGGATTGCAAGAACACACCATCATGCCCCACTTAAAAAGCTAATATTTTTATTGAATTTCTGTGGATTTCGTACAATATTTCTTAATCATATTTAGACCTCTCCTTTCTTGTCTGCACCTCTGGTATCCTGCCCCACAGGGCTTCATGTCAAGTTTGTGTACCCAGATGTCTCTTGTATGCGTTCATCCACTAGAGCTGCTCAGCCTATGTAATGTCACTCCCTTAAAGGAGACCAACTCTCCCTCACTCAGCAACGATCAGCTGCCAGTAGTTCCTCACCGAAGTTGGGGCCTCCTGCTCGTTTCCTGTGTTCTGAGCTGGTTTTGTCTGAGTTTGCGTGGATTTTGTGCACCACTGCTGCAAGTTCATGTAGGCAAAGTCCCAGGAGCCGGCAAGACTCTGCTTCCTTACGGTCATGCACCTCCACCCCTGGCTCTTACAATCTTTCCGCACATCTACAATGGTCCCCGAGCCCTGGGTAGGTGAAAGTTGATAAAGGAGTCATGTCCAGGGACACATATTCTGCAGTCTCTTATTCCCTATACTTTGGTCAGTTGTGTCTTTCTGTGTTAATCGCCTTCTGTTGCATGAGGAGGCTTTGCTGGTGACAGTTGAGAGATGCATTCTTTCTACCCCTTGTTCTACTATGTTCCATGAGCCTTGGTGTAGAGGGTCATTGTAGATGTGTCATTTAAGACTGGCTTCTCACAAACACTTATTCTCTGTATTTTACCAGTTGTGGAATTCTCTATTAGACCCTTTGTAAAAGATGCTTCTTGATGAGTGTTGACTGGCATGGTACTCCGTAAATACAAGGATCCATATTTAGCATACAGTAAGAAATTATACTTGTCTAGGGATGTGACACACAGGATTTTCTCTAAGATCTATGATCTCTCTAGCCATGTGTATTTGGCTATGCTTACAGTACCACATGTGAGTTCCCTCCATTTTTATGTGGGTTCTGGGGATTGAATTTAGGTCCTCATAGTATAAGGCAAACACTTTACAGATTGAGTTATCTCCCCACCCCTGCTTTCATAGTTTTGTACTTTTTATGCAATTCTTTGTAGCGGGGTATTTTCAAGGTCTAGTCTAAGTTTAATTTATTTTGATTTCTAGTTGTGATCACAGCAGGATACCTCACGAGGAGACAAAGCTCCAGTTGAAGGAATGTTAGTTGACAGGACTGTCTCAATCATGATGGTATTTTTCTTTTTAAACCTAAAGTACTATATGCAGTTTATTCTTAAAATTTAATTAGTAACTCTCCATCTTTGTCATTCTTATACACATCTTGGAAGGTGTTTTTATGTCTTTAGTCATTGTTCAGGTCTATGGATAGTCTTCATTTGGAATATTTTAAAAGATTAGGAAATTCTGTTTCTAGTTTTTGAAAAATATTTATTTATTTATTTATTTATTTATTTATTTATTTATTTATTTAATGTTTGATGCAGGGTCTTCCTGTATCCCCAGCTGGTCTGCAACTCACTATGTAGACCATGCTGGCATTGAACTCACAGAGATTGGCCTGCCTCTGCTTCCAGAGTACTGGGATTAAAGATGCATATGGCTATGCTCAGCTTGAGGGTTTTTTTTTTTTTAATGTGTATAGATAGAAAACTTAAAAAAAGAAAAAGAAACATATTCTCATGATTTCCCAGCGTCAACCAAATTATAATGAAACATTTCTCCAACTGTATGAGTTTTCTCTTGCTTGGTAACAAATTATCCCCCAAATTCCCATCTCAAAACAGCATGTGATTATCCTTAGTTTCTGTGGGTCAGGATTGCAGGAGAGCCTCAGCCGTCCACTTTTGGCTCTGGATCTCTCAAAGCTGCAGCTGGCACAATGGCAAGGTCTCCAGTCAGAATAGGAGAGAATCCCTTCCAAGTTCATTCACATGCCTGGTGACAGACCTCAGATTCTCATGGGCTGTTGGCTGTGGTTGAGAGCACTGGCTGCTCTTGCAGAAGACCTGGGTCCAATTCCCAGCACCAGTATGGCAGCTAACAACCATCTGCAACTCCAGTTCCAGGGGATCTGATGCCCTCTTCTGGCCTCCTTGGGCATTGCAGACATGGGTGCACATACACACATGCAGGCAATATGGTCAAACACGTAAAATAAAAATGAGTAAAAAAATTTTAAAGACTGAATAAGATGGAAGTCAGAGCCTGGTGCAGCATCATTTTAAGAGTAACTTATGCCATGTTCTCTTTGTTAGAAAGCATCACCAGGAGCAGCTACACTCAAGGGGAGGGGATTACACAAAGGTATGACTATCAGGGGGAGGGCACCAGGGAAGGACGTCTTAGAGGCTAAGTACTGTGCCTCTAAGGTAAAAAATGCACATAAGAAGAAGTTATTTGTTTTCATTTATCATTAAAATGCCATCTCTACCTTAAAGAGACTTATTAGGCACATTCATTTCTATGAAGGTATATGCATAATCCTGGCAGTGACTGCTCACCCCAGGAGAGGCAGGCAGATGTGGGAGCTTTGTCTTTATAAAAGAAAGAACCTGAAAGTCCTCATGTAGCTTGAAGATTCTTTTAAGTCTTTTGACATCAAATAACCAGTGCACTTACATGGGGTGAAAACCTTTTCAGCTAGCTTAGAAAAAGTAAGAAGAGTCTACTTTGTAATGAGCTTAATTATATGAAATTCACCATTGATGGGACGCTCTAGAAGGTAGAATGGAATTTGTTTTGATCTACTGAAAGGGAAGACACAAGTGTGAATGCCACCATGAACCTCCTACTGGGGACACCCCTCATTCTTCCTTCAGGGAAACTTGGATATGTTGGTGAAGGACAAACCAAGCAAGCATCATTCCATACAGTCAATATGACTATACTTAAATTGCTTTCTCATTACTTGAGTTTTAATTTTATTAAAGATTAAAGATATGTGAAAATCTAACTGTTGACCCGCTGTGGATCATCTTGTAGAGTTTTCTGCTTTCAACTTTTCGTTCGAGATATTTTTACATGACCCCGAGTATGTAGGTCTATAAAATAGGCATATTAAACACTTACCAATATATAAATTATAAAGAAACTTATTTGAAAACATTTATTTGGCATATATATGATTTTACCAAATCTTAAAGATGAAAACAAATTTGCATGCTAATGAGATGGATGTGCTTATTTAATTTTACATAAGGAATTAATTCTTGGGGAGTTTTTGAAACTGGAGGACATAGCTCATCTTTAATGTTTTTCAGAATTGATTGATATTTTGATTTGATAATCGTTAATGCTGAGAATACTGATTTACATAAATATATGATACTAAACAAAGAAATATGTTTAGAGCCATTGGAAATTCTATCCTAATTCAGAGCCTAAATTAACTTAATGATTATTTTTTTTAGTCAACAACTAAAACCGAAATAAAAATTTTTTTATTATTTTAATTTATATGTATGAGGGTATTGTTTGCATGTATGCACATGCACCTGTCATGCAGTGTCATGCAGTGCCCACAGAGGTCAGAAAAGGGTGTTGGATCCCCTGGAATTGGAGTTGCAGATGGCTGTATCGAACCTGGGCCCTCAGCAAGAGCAGCCACTGCCCTTAACTACTGAGCCATCTCTCCAGCCCCTCAAACAGCAATTTTTATTTATTTATTTTTATTTTTTTAAATTTAAAATATTATTTATTTATTTATTTATTTATGTGTATGAATGTATTGTCTGCATGTAGGTTTGTGCACCCATGTTGTGCAATGCCGTGGAGGTCAGAAGAGGGCATCAGATTCCCCTGGAACTGGAGTTCTCCTGGAATTGGAGTTACAAACGGTTCTCAGCCACCATGTGGGTGCTGGGGATCGAAACCAGGTCCTCTGTAAGAGCAGTCGGCGCTCTTAACTGCTAGGCCATCTCTCCAGCCCCAAACAGCAATTTTTAAAATAAAACATTCTAACACAGTACAATCCAGAGATATACTAATTTGACTCTTACATATGGAGAAATGATGAGAAAACAATAAAAAGTCAGTGTTTTCCTAACCTGGAACTGAGCAGGAAGCTTCTTTCCTTCTGGCAGCTTTCGTAGTCCCTAGAGGTCCTATGCGGGCTGTTTGGAGAGAAGAGGCATCAGTGGTCTTACCCAGCTGGGAGTCCTATGATGACAGCAAGCCTGATGTACCCACTTGTACAATAGTGGCACTACAGTGATGGAGGTAACCAATTATTCTCCACTTGGATTTGAGACCTGCTGAAGAGGAGGAAATACATTCCTGGTACTGGAAACCTGCTCAGAAACCCATGGTGGTGAAATCATAGACCTTGGTGGGGGTGGAGGGCTGAATACTGATGTTTAGCTAAATTGAAATAGTATCAAGCTTTCTAAATATTTATACCCACAATAACCACTACTCTCACCTTCATTCAGAGAAGCTTCTCTTTCCACTAGATGGTGGTGAGGCAGAAACTGCTAAGAATGAGTGGCCATTGAATACTCAGCTCTAAACAAGCCTTGTGTACCAGGCCCCCTAGGGCTCAGGGAACATTGCAGAAGAAGGAGCCGAAAGAACATAAGAGTCAGAAAATAAAGAGAAGAGCTGTGAAATAACATCTTCTGGGCGAGACGCAAGCACTGGAACTATGTAGGAAGATCCAGTTTAAATTGCAGGCTAGCTTTCAGCTAGCATGCCTTAGGGTGCCATGTGGTTGAGGGTCTGACCCTGCCCCAAGGAGGAGCAAACGACGTGGCCTAGCTGGGTGATGCTGGGTCGGGCAACAGTGTTCCATGGCTCGGAGTTGGGGGGCTTATGATTGGTCTTGGGAACTGACATCATTTGGTTTATAAAAATAGGCAAGGAGTAAATTTGAATTTCATAGAAACATCATCATGGAATTCCCGGCCATTATATTTTTATTAATTATTGCACGCATACAGGCTAAGGTAGGCCTGCATTTCGTTCAGGTGACCAGTGGGTTGGAAAGAGATTCCTTTGCGGATCACCAATCTGGGTAACTGGTGTTGTGAGTGGACATAGGCTGAAGATAGACCATCAGCCGTCAGCCTGAAATTCCTGTCCAGGGTTCAGCAGTCTCTGGGCAGGTGGGAAGTCACGGCCAAGAGTGGAACACGTGTCTCATGGGTCCAGGCTAAGGGCCTGAGTTGGAAGTTGGAAGTACCACTTGGACCAGGCTACGGGAAGTAGCCGGTTGGCCTCTGTGCTGCGTGGTCCTGTTCAGCATAAAAAGAAAGCTTCCTACAGAATTACATACTCACAGCCTTCCTACAGAACTACATACTCACAGCAGCTGTGGATGACTGCCCTGGCCTTCACAAGAATGCCTGTGAGCAGTCAGGCATGGGTGGAGGAGGGACTTAGGGGGCCCTGTGTGTCACCACTAATCTTGCTACTGCTAGATTCAAGAAGAAAGGAAATCATTGCCTTCAGTTATGTTACCACTAAAGACTCTATCAAACTCCAATAGATAATTCCAATCTGATTATCATACAGATGCCCCTGATTAAACTCAAAGGGCCGCATAGCAAAACCAAAAGTCATGAATCAGGGGATGAGACTGGTAGGGATTGATCAGGGGAGGTGGGGATTGACAAGGATGGAAGGAAGGGTGTGTGTGTGAGCAATCAAGGAACATTATGTGTGTGTCTGAAATTGTCAAATAACAATATTAGTCAATAAATGTCTGTTTTTCATAAACCATGTTTCTGTTAGGACCAGAACATTTTGTATGTACAGCAAAACTCTGCAACTGATAACAGCTAATACTCTCAATTCTGAGAGAGATATGTGGCCTTGCATGGCATAATGGCACTCACAGGGCTAAGTGCGCATGTTGTGTGTTCAGAACTAAGGCTGCCATGATGCCACAAAGTCACAAGTGGGCACAACCCGAAACACCTTGGATTCATTACACATTTGACTTTGAATTAATTTTTGGTGGCTGTGCCCTTAGAACCATTTTACTGCTACCACATTTTCATGACCTTGGTATTGTTGTGTGTCATCACATGGAGTATTTATTTAGTTAGTTAGTTATTTTTTGTCTTCTTGAGACAGGGTCTCCCTGTAGCCCCAACTGGCCTGGAACTCACTATGTAGACCAGGCTGGCCTGAAACTCACAGAGATTCTTCTGCCTCTGCCTTCTGAGTGCTGGGATTAAAGGTGTGCACCACTACACCCAGCTTGTCACATAGAATTGTAACCCCCAGTCTAAGAAGCTGTGAGACCTCTGCTCTAGGCCTAGAGTCGATGGATGGCTCAAGATTTAATACTTCTAGACGATTTGACTAAAACTAAAGTGGCTAAAAGAAACAATGAAAGCTCTAGTCAGAAATAAAAACAAAAAGCCAAAAATCAAGTAGATCAAAAGGAAAAACATTAAGTCACTCTAGGTAAAGGATCAGTGACAAAAAGTTTGAAGGAGAATGTTGTACTGTGGAGCTAGGATGTTTCTGGAGGCCCATGTGGTAAATGAAGGCTTGGTCCATAGCTTGTAGTGCAGCTAAGAGATGATGGAACCTTTAGGAGCCAGGAGGAAGCTGGTTACTGAGTGTGGAGAGTTGCTGGGACTCTGGCTTCTTTCGGCCTCTCCCTTTGTTTTCCAGCTGCCACAAGGTGGACAGGGGTCCTTGGCCACACCGTGTTACTAAGACATACTTCCAGCTTCACCACGGGCCCAAAAGACACAAGCTAGAGGAGTAAGGACTCTGAAACCAGGAATGAAAATAAATGTTTTCTTGTTGTAACTTGCTTTCCTTGGGCATTCTGTCACAGTGACAGAAAGATAACATAGAGACCAGGAAAAATTTAGTGAGCTCCTTGGGCAGTAATGGAGAGGGTGATTGGGGGAGAGAGAGAGAAAGAGAGAGAGAGAGAGAGAGAGAGAGAGAGAGAGAGAGAGAGAGACTAGAGATAGGGAGAGTGGTAGAAAGTCAGCCCCGTTGGCAGAGCGGAGGAGACCAGGGATAAATAAGGCAGTGTGAGGAGATGAGGAAGGGAAATCTGTGGCCACAGAACAACCAAGATATACCACCCTGAAAGGTAGAGTACCATGAAGCCACAGAGTGTGTGTTCAAAGGGTCTTCAAGGAGAAATCAGAGTTCAGATTAGAAGATGAGTCAGGTCTTATGTCTTCAAAACAAGCAACAACCACCCCCCAAATATTTATTTATTTATTTATTTATTTATTTATTAATTATTCATTCATTCAATCATTCAATCCTCTCCAGGAGGATTCAAGATAGGGAGAAGGGAAAGCATTCAGACATGAGTCATCAATATTTAAGAAACTAATAATGTAATGTTAGAAGGGTGTTTGTAGGATGACAGCACAATTCCAAATGCATTTGTGGTCTGGTAGACATCCTATAGTCTGGGAGTGCTGTTTAAGAAAGGTAAGGTGTTTCAAAGATGCAATCACCTCTTAGATTTTCTTTTATTGATATTGAATCTTGATACTTAGCCCAGGCTATCCTTGAACTCACTGTGTAGCCCGGGCTAGCCTCAAACTTGTAATTCTCTTGTGTCTGTCTTCCAAGTGCTGGGACTTCTAGTTGTTTCTTTCCACTATGCTCAGCATCGCTCTACTTATGTCTGGGTTGAGCTGCAGCTTCCCGCCAACCTCTCATCTCTCCATACAGCCCTATTTCTTCTTGGCATGAGTGTCTCAGTAAGGCGAACAAACACCCATGATTTCTTAGGGGTGTGGTGGGTTTCCAGGAGTTCACCTAAGAAGAGGAGGTGCAGGAACTGTGGGTTTCTCGCTGGTGCTCCGGGGAAAGAGAAGCGGTAGCTGGGTTTCAACAAGGGCCTCTTTCAGCCTTGTGTGGCCTTATGTTCCCAAGCGCAGACCCGCTCACCCTTCCAGAAACAACACTGTAAGCACACTGGCCTTCCCTGCACCGCTGTGGAGCCGGTGTTATTCCTGTGGCTCAGCCAGGCCCTATCCAGAGAAACACGGAGCCAGTGTGCTGTGGGAGTTGGGCTGGTGTTGAAGTTGCCTGCTTGCTCTCGGGCCATGGCGGTTCCCATGGTGGCTGTCCAGCGCCTGTGAGCAGGGAGGCGCCTTTGCTACATCTTGATTTCTGAGTGGCAGGTGTCCCCAGACCCAGCAGATTCCCTGCGGGAATGAGCCCACTACAGTGGCAGTGCAGTGAGACCTCAGGGGACAGTTGCTTCCAGAAATTGCATTGAAATCCGGGGAATGGAGCAAGTTGTTGAGAACCTCCAGGCATCTGACCTGCGTTTATCCCCAGTTCTTAGGGAGTGGAGAAAAGAGCTCTAGCTGTTTAGCTGACGTAAGAGTCTAATTTTGGCTGATTTTTTTTTTTTCTCTTTTTGAGACAGAATCTCCCTATAGCCCCAGCTGGCCTGGAACTCACTGTGTACACCAGGCTGGCCCTGACCTCACAGAAATTTGTCTGCCTCTGCTTCCTGAGTGCTGGGATTAAAGGCAAGCACAACCAGGCTTGACTGATTCTGGCTGATTCTTTTTTTTTTTAAGGAGTATTTTAACTTAATTTAATTTAATTTTTTATGTGTATGAATGTATTGTTGGCATGTAGGTTGGTACACCTGTGTCGTGCAATGCTGTGGAGGTCAGAAGAGGGCGTCGGATTCCCCTGGAACTGGAGTTAAAGACGGTTCTTAGCCGCCATGTGGGTGCTGGGAATCGAACCCAGGTCCTCTCCAAGAGCAGTTGCACTCTTGAGTGCTAGGCATCTCGCTCCATGCCTTAAAGGAGTATTATTATTATTATAATTATTATTTATATGTTATTATTATTTGGTCTTTTCGAGACCAGGTCTTCCTGTAGCCCCACGTCCTGGAAACATTCCTGTAGACCACAGCTGGCCTTGAACTCAACAAAGTCCGCCTGCCATCGCCTCCCAACGTGGCTGGTATTAAAGGCGTTTGTCACCACGCCCGGCTTTTAATTCTTATTTTTATATTTATGTGTCTATGAGTTCTGCCTACATGTATGTAAGTGTAACTGTGCCTTGCATGCAGTCGCCTGCCAGGTCAGAAAGGGGGTTGGATATAACCGGCGACTAGAGTACCACCACATTGTTGTTGTTCCATGTTGGTGTTAGGAATCAAGCCTGGCAGCCAGTGCTCTTAACCTCTGAGCCATCTCTCCAGTCCCATTGGCTCATAAATAAGCCTCTCTCTCTCTCTCTCTCTCTCTCTCTCTCTCTCTCTGTGTGTGTCTGTGTGTCTGTGTGTTTGTCTGTGTCTGTGTCTGTGTCACTTTGGCTTGAACCCACAGCCTTGTATATACTAGGAAAGCACTCTGCCACTGAGTAACAACCTTGCCCAATTCTCGCGGATTCCTGAGCAAGACCACACAGCCCCAGTGTAGAGTTTGGACTCAGGTAGAGATGGACAGGAGTCCCTTCTCAGTGATTTATTTGCTGAGGGAATTGTTTCATTTTCTGAGCCCCTGCTTAGTCTCCCGGCACCTGTTTTACCACCAGGTGGGATTCCTTCATTATCAGTGACTCGGAATGACTGACTGGTAAGGCACCAGAATAGTGGTTGACACATGGAACAAGCTTGCTGCATGAGAATCGTGTTACAGTATAAACTGTCACCTGAGGGTCAGCAGGACTTGGTAAAGGAGTTAACTGAAGGTTCCAGAAAGGGGTATGTGTGTGTCTCGTGACCTGGGTAAGAAATGCGGCAGTTTCACCAGCAAGTATTTATAAAAGTACTGGCTGTCAACATGGGGTGATTTTATTAATCATTGTTGTTCAAAAAGAAAACATATATACGTCTAGTTGTTAAGAACATAATTGTATTTGGTAAGGCATGAGAATGAAAATATTTAGAAATTTAATTTAAAAATTTCAGATAGTTCTTCAGATTCTCTTGTTTCTTTTTTCTTTTCTTTTTTTTTTTTTTTTTGATAGCAAAAAACAGAAAAAGAGGTCTTCCTCTCCTCCTGAATGTCTCTCTCTGTCCTTCAGCCATGTGAGGCCAACAGCTCTCTTCCAGCCTCTGACAAGCTCGGCTCTGTGTTTGGGCCATTTTCCTTCCCACTTGTGATGTGTGCACACACGCAACACCATGCACGTCTGCTTTCCGGTCTGATTTGTTTAGCTTTCTGGCCCCTTTTGCCTGGGTGGGTACCAGGGTGTTCTAGAAGGCTTTGGAAATTCCTTCCTTTTTGTTATGGGGTCACATTGTTATCTATGGGCATCCATCTTTACTTGCTGCCTCTTAGTCCACTCTGAAGTCATTTCTTTGCTGTCACTCCACTGCCCTTCAGAGCTCCTCTCGAGACTTTCCAAGCAGGCGCTCTCTGGCTCCCTCCACGCAGTCAAGCTGCTAACCCAGAGTCGCGTCCTGTTGGTGTCCTCCTTTCCTGACACTGATGTGCCTGTCTTTATTTAGACCACTTACTTGTCTTTGTGTTTCCATGTTTGTCACTCGGTGTTTGTCCGAATCTATCCTACTTCCTCCTGGAGAGCTCTGGAGGACAGGGAACCCAGGTTGTCTCACATGTAAGACCTGGCATTGTCGTGGATGAAATGGAGTATAGAGACCACAGGCATAGGGTGTCTCCACAGGCATAGGGTGTCTCCACAGGCATAGGGTGTCTCTTGGGAAGTTTTCTGTGCACATCACTCCCAGCACCTTTTTTTAAAGTTCAGTCCTAATCTTGGCCTGATATCTTATTATTAATAAAAACTTATTAGGCAAGAGTTCTGTATTGTACAGGAATGTGCACAAGTTTGGACTGGTGTCTGACTCACTGAGTTTAAGGAATTCAGAAGTGGTGGTTTACTAAGACAGTCAGCCTGAGAAACGAGAGAGGCAGGGAGATGGAGAGAGAGAGAGAGAGGAGAGAGAGTTAAGAGATCCTGCTATGGGTAGAACTGACCAAATAAGCCATTCCAACGGCCCCTTACAGCCAACAGTGATTCATGCATTTGTGTGGAGCAGAGGGCAAGGAGTCAAGGGCCTGAGGTCTGATGTGGGAAGGAAGAGAAAGAGACGGTAAGTGCTTTCCCAGCCTCAGCCCTAATCCAGTCAGCAGCAGGGGTAGCTGCTGTTATTCAGCCCCTATTCATTAATAGCAGTGGTCATTATTACTGTTATTGAGCATTTGCTGAACTATGTCCACACATTACATTACTAAAACAAAGACAAAACAAACAACCACCACCAAACAACAACAACAAAACTGTTATCTCATTTGACCACTACACTCTCACAGACCGCCTCTGAAGATTTTTTTTTTTTTTTATGATTTTGTACAAGAGAACACAGAGCCCAAGGTGACAGAGTTGGTGAAGGGTAGAGGCAGGATGTGGGTCTGGGCTGTGTAATCAGAATGTCTGTGCTAAGGCTTGCTCTCACCTATTTACCTGTTCATTCTGACTTTTGATCTTTTTTTCCCCTTGAGAGGGAGAAAGGAACCTTACATTCTTTAGCCATGAGAATTTACTTGTCCCCAGGGCTTAATGAGTTAGGTAGGCTCTCAGCACATTTTTGGTGAATGAATGAGTCCAGCCCAGTTGCTCTGTGATGGAGTGCGGCATGGAGAGCTAAGGGGATGAGGAAGGGAGGGGCCTGGTCCCTGCTCTTTCTCTCTTCCTAAACACTTAGTCTTGAGTTGTTGCTTAAATCTGAAAGGGCTGAGGAACAGTATGGTTTCCCCAGCACTGGATTCTTGTGAGGCAGGCAGAAAGAGCCACTAGATCCCTGGGGAATGTTTGAGTCATAGCAGGGAGAAGATTCCATGCTTGGTGATTGGAATTTCTTTTTTTAGCTCAAAACCTATCGGTGTGGTCCATGAAAAAGGCTCCCATTTCACCTGTGCTATTTCTCCAACTTGAGAAAGAGCTCCATCTTTTCTTGCATTCTGTGTGTCATGATCTCCAAGTTTTTTTAAAAGACAAAAATCCATAACGATATAATAAGGCTTACTGACCATAAAGATTGTGAATACCATCTGACGAAAATGCAATCAACACTTTCCTCGCCTAGGAAATTCAACAATAATAGGATGAAGCTTAATAAACATAAAGACTGTGAATACTAGAGGGTGGCAACTCCCCTAAACCTTCCCTTTCCTAGGGAAATTCAGTTACCATAAAGGGTCAGTGACCGTAGAAGACTATGAATAACAGCTAATGAAAGCTCAACTGACATCTTCCTCAGCTAGTGAACTGCTAAGCTGTGATGGTATGGAAGGCTCTGGCTACCCACAGGAGTTTTAATATCATGTCAACATCAAAGAAAGTTATTGATAAAATCAGATTATTCAGACATAATTCACTTACCCCATCTATATTACAACTAATTTCACCTACAACTCCTAAACTGAACTAGTCTCAAATCAAGAAAATGTTATTGTTCTACAAAGTGAGTTAGTTTAGTGAGAGCCTATATTTCAGAGACAGAGAGATTATTAACATCACATAGGTGCTTATGAACAGTTGACTCTAAACAAATTGAGAACTGAACCTGGTCACCTTGACCAACTCATATATATATATATATATATTTTTCCTGGAGATGTCATGATCCGAATATACATAATGCAGAAAATAAGGCATCCTTAGGGAATGAGACAGAATCTTCACTGTGAATGACAAGTGAAAATGGTGATTCACTGATGCCTTCCAATGCGGAAGAAGGCAGACCATGTGCCAAGTACCAAGAGTGAGCCCTCAGCGGGCTGGTGGAGAAAGCAGGCAGAGAGCCCTTGAGTTACCACCACAGGCGCGTGTCAAGCCAGCGGCAAAGATGAACAAGAACCCAGGTCCTTCGCCTTCTGTTTAAGTAGCTGCTTACTTTGTCCACCCTGACTCATTTACCTTCTTCTTGGACTTTTGAGGTTAAGATAGAGGTATGCTGACAGAGCTCTGCCTGTAGCTTAAGCAGTTCTCAGGGGAGCAGAGTCTTCCTTTTCTCCTAGGGGGACAGCAGGAAAACAGTGCTCTTGAGAATTGGAATGAAGTGAAAAGATGTGCTGGGAGAAATTGGGTCCTGGCAAGAATCTAACAACGATGGGCAATAGTAGGCCTTTTGAGACATCAGAGAGTTGTGTCTTTCTCTCGAAGGCAGACAAGACCTGCTTCTTTCCCAAGAATTCTGGTGTTAGGAAAGGTCATGATGGATATTATTTCAAGTGTCTACTTTAGAGATCTCTGCGGTCCATTCTTGCCCTTTCTTTACCAGCTTTAACACGTTCAGACGATCCTCAACGCATCAAGCCAACATTCTTTCTGCGGCAATGTAAACTTACACCTTTTGCTGCTACTGTTTAAACTGATACATCAACCCACCCCAGGAAACCCCAAGAAAGAGCCCGGGACAAAGGTCTCTGCTAGAACACTCTCTTGGCTCCATTGCCTCCATAATCCTTTCTTCAGGCCTTGGCTCCCCTGGTCTCTCCCGCAGTTGGTTTGTAAGCAGTTCATCAGCTGCCCCTGTCGCTCAGCTCTCAAGGCTAAACTGCTGTCATCAAGCAAATATTGGAACAGGTGGAACCTGCCGCCAGTAATGCGACCCATAGTGGAAAGTCAGTGACTCAGTCCTGGCAACGCAAGTCAGGTTTGACAGAGGTGACCGTGGGAATCCAAAAGCTTCCTTGCGGTTTCTGTGGCAAAAGGCCTTTGAGTGGCTTCGTTCCTGAAGGTCCAATTCCAGTGTCATAAATGTGACCAGTTCAGTGCACAAAGCCGCTTGTCTGTCCCATGCTGGGCTCTATAGAACCTTGTCTTCCATAACAAGAGAGGTTATGGAAACTCGGGTGGAGTGCTCAGCTTGAGGGTCTGCTCCAAGGTTCAGATGCACAGCTCAGGGCCAGAGCAGGAGTTTGGAACAAATCCAGAGAAGAAAGAACTCATGTTTCTTACCTGCTCCTATACAATTTCATTTTGCTGACTTGTTCGCAGTAATGTACATGTTACTCATTAAATGTCACACATTCTGGTAATTCTTTCAGCCTTGTGTGTGTTTCTCCCAAGTCTCAGAGCTACTTTTGGGTCAGGTTAACCCAACCTCAAAAAGATCTTCTTGGAGTTTGCCCAGGTAGTCAGCTCTTCCTGCTCAGCTCAGCCATCCAATGTAACAGCTTCAGTTTTTATAAAGGAAGAATAATCCAGTAGGAACAAATGCTCCTGCATTAAGAGGAGATGCGTTCTAAAACAAGTGTCCTGAGCTAATAGTTACGTGGTGTTAGATCCTTTGTGGTGGTCACATTATCTCTTAGAGTTTTACTTTGGTGCCATGTGGGCAAGGAAGGCTCAGGTCACTTCATATACACTGGGATTCAGAGAGATTAGTAAGCTAGTGCACACAGACTTCTTACTCCCTGAGGTCAATTCTTCATAAAGTTGGGGATATTCTCATCATGATGTAAGGGCTGTTGATTGCTTACCAGGATTAATTTATGGAAGTGGAAGGGAGGTGCTTTTGTGTTTAAAAAGAATATGAGGCCAGATATCTCCCTTTCCCCCCTTTTTTTCAGGGTGTGTGTACATTAATGTTTTTAATCTCCCAATTCTTTTTTGTGAAGGTTTTGCTAAAACCTGTAAGTTTAGACTATGGAGTGGAAAAAACATATCCTCCCGTTATTGATGTTTTAAAACATTTAAGTATTTTGACCTGAATGCTAAAGAACAAAGTCAATTGTTTAACTAAAAAGGCAGAATGTAAATATTTAGGCTAGGTATTTGGAACATCTATTTTCACAATTGCAATACTTCCTTCCAAATGTTTGAGAACGAGTTATAACACAGCTCTTTGAAAAGCGTGGGAAACCAGGGATGAAACACAAACCTGGCCATAAACTTCCTTCCTTAAAGTTTGAATGAGATTTTGATGAGATTCTCTTGCTTTGGATGTGGACTTTATTAGCTTTTGAAGTGACTTCATACTACTATTTTTGGAAATATTAATTTCACTTAAATAGAGATCTGACTTACAGTGAATGAAGTGAAATATTAAAATACAGTTCTTTGAAAATGAAAAAAAGAACTTTCCATTCTACACCTTGGTTGGCCTTCTCCTCATGTTGTATAGGTTAATTGAAACTTCAACATCTTGCTTCCTAGCCACCCGCTTTCTTGTTTGGTTGTGGACTTTCACTTGGCCGCATGTACTTAATCACTGAATCTAACAACGAGTTAATAAGATGGTCCACCTTAAAATATGTGTCAGTTACAGTGCTGATTTAATCATGTTTTATATAGGCCTGAGTTTTTATTTAGGCGTTCTTTTCTTTTCTTTTCTTTTTTTTTTTTTTTTTTTTTGGTATTTTTGAGACAGGGTCTCCCTTTAGTCCCAGCTGTCCTAGAGCTCGCTCTGTAGACAAGGCTGGCCTTGAACTCACAGAGATCTGCCTGCCTCTGCCTCCCAAGTGCTAGGATTAAAGGCATGCACCACCACACCCGGGTAGTCATATTTCTTTACTATTTGGCAAAACAATTGATTTTAAAATTTATAATGTTGGGGCTGGAGAGATGGCCTAGCAGTTAAGAGCACTGACTCCTCTTGCAGAGGACCCGGGTTCGATCCCTAGCACCCACATGGCAGCTGAGAATCGTCTTTGACTCCAGTTCCAGGGGAATCTGACGCCCTCTTCTGACCTCCGCGGCATTGCATGACATGGGTGCACAGACCTACATGCAGCTAGTACATTCACACACATAAAAATAAATAAAATAAAAAAAACAAATTTGCTAAAAGATTGATTTTAAAAAATTTATAATGTTTTCATTATGTTCATGTGTGTGTCTGTGTACCTGAATGAGATCCCGGATGCCTGCAGAGGCTAGAAGAGGGAGTCACGTCTAGAGTCACAGGATGCTGGGAATTGGCCCTCTGCAAGAGCAGCAATCCCTCTTAACTGCTAAGCCATCTCTCCAGTGGTTTTAAAGTTTACCTGAACATTCAAAAGGATTTGTCATGCTTTTGTATAGTGACCAGCGAGTGTCTTAATTCAAGATTGAAAACTTGCTGGAAAGGAAGTCAGGAGTGACAGGTCAAAAGGTGACACTGGTTTACAGTGACAGACTGAGACATAAGAGTAATGCTGGCAACGATTGTTCATATTCTCCTTGTAAGAAGGGGGAGATCAAGCACAGGCTGCACTCTAAGTTTCCAAAAGTTAGACATGTTAACAAATGCAATAGCCAGAAAACAACAATATAAATCTCAAAGAAGTTTTGAGAAGGTAAAAATAAGAAAGTCAGGGCTGGAGAGATGGCCTAGCGGTTGGGAGCACCGATTGCTCTTGCAGAGGACCCGGGTTCTATCCCCAGCACCCACATGGTGGCTGACAACCGTCTGTAACTCAATTCCAGGAGGACTCCAGTTCCAGGGGAATCTGATACCCTCTTCTGACCTCCGCGGCATTGCACGACACGGGTGCACAGACCTGCATGCAGACAGTACATTCATACACATAAATAAATAAATTAAATAAAGTAAAATAAAAAATTAAAAAAATAAGAAAGTCATTCAAAGTGCTTGATTCCGAAGGATTTTAGGAGAGAAAAAAGCACAACCATAGAATGAATGTTTTCCTAGTTGTATCAGGTGATTTATTAAAATATAATTTCTGGTGAATTTGAATCTGCTACTGCTAGTTGTATAAATATGTTAAAGATCTTTTATTTCTTTGTGTTTTAAACTGAGGAGAGTGATTCCAAAGATTAAATGAAATAATATATATAAATAATTTAGCATCCCTACCACACGACGAATTCACGAGGTATTAGCTATCATAAGCTTATTGTTGCTGTGTGAGGAAAGGAAAGGCTGGTAAAAGTACAAATTAAATTAGGATAAAATCTGATCACAACAAAGTTAGAAATTTGAGCCTCGTGCAACTGAAATATCATGTTTCACGAAACTGATAAATTTCCTTCATTCCATGATCCACATTTTCATAGTGCTGTAATCATATAAGGTCAAGAAGCAATTTATCATGGAGGAGAAGTGGCTGCGTGATGAATGATTGCTTGCAGTTCCATTTGCAGGTAGTGAGCATCTTTTGTGTGTCTGGCATTGTGGGTGGTGAAGAGGAAGGCAGATGGCTCAAAAGAGGGAAGCGTGGATGACTCTTCCCATCATAAGCCTACAGCATCACGGATAAGGCAGATCACATCCAGAAGAAAGATGCGTATCAAAAGAACACTCACTCATCACCTCAACCAAGACAGGCGCTGTGCGGAGTTTCTAGAAGATTCCATGCAAATGATGGGATCTCACTGAGCTACAAAAAGTGAGAACTACAATAGAAGAGGTAGGTAAAACCATAGTCACTGAGAAAGCAACCTGGGGGATGGGTTCAATAGCAAGACTAGAGAGCTGAAATTTCGTTTCTTTCACATCTAGAGACTTGGATTTCACTTTGTTGAGGCTTGTGGCCTAGGGGTACGGCAGAGGGAAAGCACGAGATGTGGGTTCTGCTGAGATTCACATTTCAGCGAGCACCTAATGCGTATGCCCTCCCCAAATGTCAGGTTGCATTTCTGAGCCACATAAGTAGGTATAGGGATTACGAGACCTCACTGAACCAAGAGCCAGATGCTGCCCGATAAGCCACGAAGCCCTGAGTGCAGGGATTGTGCATCAGTGTGTTTCTATAGTCTCACCTACTGCTAGGACCCTTAATGGAAAAATATGGACCCTAAATAAATAATGCATATGGCAACCTTTCCTGGTGTGGCAATGGTCTCCCTAAAATACTTCTGGGTTCTTCTTAGAAATTCTTTTGTAAGCTACTTCCTTTTGTTGAAATCTTTGATATGGAAGCTGGCTGTTGCGGGGGGGGGGGTGAGTCAGCTGATTCAAATGACACCTTGGTCTTCTGTTCTCTGTCATGGGTGACGTAGGACTCCCTGCTGCCAGCTTCTCCCATTCCAGAAACTCATCCTTCAAGACTTTTAATTGACTGCACCTTTCTGTTCTGTAATTCTACCTTGCAAAATAAGCTCTCCTAAATATATCATCCGACGACCACTGCAGCTTGCTATGCTTTCAATTTCTCACATCTTAGGTTATTTGAATATGTTTATATCTACTTAATCTCTTCAGCAGACCCGAGGAAAGCGGGAAGGTGCCTTTGCGAAAGCTGCAGACTTCGTTGGCCAGAGAGATAAGATTCAGTTTCCTTTATTTTTACAAACTCCATACTTTCTAAACTCAGGCACAATCCTTACTTCTGATACACTCTTATATGAATTATTGCTGCTATTGATAACTTAATTCCCTTTTGACTCTTTTGTTAGAAAGTTTAGCATCCTGTCCTCTGTCTCTTCTTCACAAAGAGTAGAAACTAATATGAAACAGATCTTCAGGTTTGCAACCACAGAATTAATTAGTACAATTTATATTTTTCCAGGATGGAAGAGGGAGAAAAGAAACTATAATTTCAAAACTACAGTATATGCTCACAGACACAGTCCCACTTTCATCATTTTTAAAATATTCTTTGAAAGAAATCTTACTTTATTTTATAATTTCTTTCTCTACCTATCATCTATCTATCTATCTATCTATCTATCATCTATCTATCTATCTATCTATCTATCTATCTATCTATCTATCTACAAATATCTTCCTTCCTTCCTTCCTTCCTTCCTTCCTTCCTTCCTTCCTTCCTTCCTTCCTTCCTTCCTTCCTTCCTTTCTGGGCCCATGGCTTGCATAGAACAACCTGCAGAAGTGTGTTCTTTGCTTTCACCATGTGCTTTCCAGGGCATCGAATTCAGTGAATTTCGCTAGTCAGAATTAATGTCAAGTACTTTTACCTGCCAAGTCATCTCGTTGGCTCCCGAAGCGATGTTTCTTGTTCTTCAAGGCTAAAATGTACCTACCCTCCTCTCTTAATGTTAATCCTTGGTCTATACTTTACTTTTCTAAGACACTGCAGCATGAACACAACAGGAGGCCTTTTTTTTTTTTTTCCCCCTTGACTGAGTTTCTGCACTGGGCCCAAGAGCCTGAACTAAACATCAAAATGAAGTCACTCAGGCGAAAGCTCCATGTTACCAAATGGTGGATACATGGCCATCTTGGGAAGTCCAGCTACACTTTTCAAATGGGCCAGTTTCTTTCAGCCTGCCTTCTCCCTGACACACAAAGGCCATGGTGTTAAGTCATCAGCTGCTTCTCCACTGATTTACCTCAGTGTCCACACTTACAAGGAAAGGAACAGGAATGTCTAACCCACTTTGTTCTTTGTTTCTGTTTTCTCTGTCACTTGTTGACTGTACAACCAACCTCTGCCAGGCAGCACATTTCATGGCCTGGGTGTCCATATACCTCTGTATCTCGCAGGCTGGGTTAGGTGATCTTGGATGTCGCTGAGGATCCAGTGGGAGGGATTCAGCATCTGGAATGCTCGGCAAGCATTTTTTCCCTATGGTCTCTTGACCCCTGGGGTTGGGAACTCCAGCCTGGTGGACTGTCCGTCAGAGCAGTGCTCTGATGGTTGCCTGGAGCAAGAGGTCTGCGGCCAGGCCACCCGGAGCTCCACATCTTGGCGTTTGCACCAACTTCCTGTTGCAGGGTTTGGTAACTGCAAGAATTGAAACACTTCCCCTAACTCTCTACAGCAAAGCCGAGGGGCTCCTGGAAGGAAGCGGGGTACTATGTGCTCATCAGTGTGCTGGGGTACAGAGGCACAGAGGGCAGGGCCAGAGTGCTCAGGCTGAATGAGGCTGTCTAGATTAAAATGGTTCTCCCCAAATCACCTCTTTGTGACCTTGGGCCAGCTACTCAGCTTCTCTGTTTCTACATTTTCTCATGTACAGACGAAGGATGATACTTTATACTATCTAGAAGAGAGCTTGCAAGAATTAAATAAAACAAACACAGATCTATGTAAAAAAAAAACAACTTAGAAGGGCACCTGGCTCAGGTCTACTGATACATGGAGTGTGGATCAGAGTGCCCACTGCATAGTGAGGACTCCCCAAATGCAAGATTGCCCCTGAGTGGGTAGCAGAACCTCTTCTGGTCCGTGTTCTTCAGGACTCCAGTGTGAACTGTACATGTTGCTAAGAAGTCAAGTTTGAATAGAACTTAGGTTCTTGTTTAAGGGGTCATGGTCCCCCTCTGAATAAGCCTCTGTTTCTACCTCAGAAGGAGGCTCCATTTGGTGACTCTGGGTTCCTGTCCAAATCTATTTTGGCAGTCATTTCTGTGGGGACTAGACTATGTCCAACTTGTTTAATGCTATATTTGTAACTACTAGCCTTTGGCATAGTAGATTGTAAAAGCATGTTTAACAAATGAGACATGGAATTCTAGAAGGTGCTATTGAACGTAAGCAGTTTCCAAGAGATATTATTCTTGTACTTAGGAAAGTCAACACACAAGGGCAAGGGGACACTTGAGAACACAGCATTAGCAGTAATGTGCCGTAAGTTCACAACTACAGGAAGAAACAATATGCAAGGTCATGATGCCTGATTTAGTGAATGGTCCCATTATACATAATGTTAACACAAAACCTTGGTACGCAGTCTAGCATTAAGTTCGGGAATAAAAATTAAATGAAGACTCTGCACATAAGAATCGCACAGTAAAGACTGAGTAAATACATTTTTTTCTCAAAGCAAACTTTTCTAATGACTGTTTCTTGCCTATTAATTGGTCCAGTGTCGAAAGGAAACAAGGCCGGGAAAGTTGTCCCGTCATATTTTTAGAAGTACTTAAGTGACCTCAAGCTAGTCTGACAACTCCTTGAGAGTTAGGCGATGTCCAGAACGTTGTGTATCTTTGTGGAGCATATGATTTGTTGTTGCCTGCCTGGCTCCTTGTCTTTTAAGGAATTCTGCAGATCGAGTGTCAGGCCATGGCAGGAGATTTGTTCTAAAACAACCATCAGGTCAAAAGAACATGAGAAGGGTTTCCAAGTCAGCCGACAGCACTGTTCAAGTGCCTCACCCCAGGATTATTTTCCTTTGCTTCTTGGAGATGTTTTCATGGATGCAAGTTCTGTATCATTCAGGACACTTGACAATGGACATCACATCGGGCTGAGTGACAGCCTGTCATCCCTCCTGATTTAGCAGTGTAATTAAAAAGAAACAGGAAAATCCTTCAAGATCTTTGGCTGTATATTCCTAAAATCTCTTACAGCCAAAAAAAAGTTGTATCTTGCAGATGAAATGTGAACACTTGCAAATCAAGTCTTAAAATAGGTTTGGATCTGAGACATTGTGTGACCTCCCACCAGCTGTAGATGCTTATAATTTTAACAAATGATACAAAATTTTATACTTACAAATGAAACTCCAGTTCCATTTTTTTTTGTTGTTTGTTTGTTTTGTTTTTGTTTTTTTCCTTTCTCAACTAGAGGAAACTAGAAAAAGACCATTTTTGCTTTGGGATTAGATTAATTTTAGATTTATTTGTTGATGTTTGGATGTGTTGCAAGTCTCCCAGAGGAAGGGGGAAGTGCTGGCCTTGGGCATGAAGCTTTTGATCCTATGCCTGGTGCCCAGCAGGCATGCATACACAGTAGTGCGAATCTTAACATTCTGGGGGGTGGGTTTCCTCATCTGAAAATCAGGGTCCGTACATCGGAAGCACATACTGTGCCACAATAATTCTAAAGTCTGGATTTAGATTGGCTTTTAGCACACGTCTGTAGAAAGAAAACCAGGCTCGTGGCAGACATCCAAATTTTTAGATCTGCTACTCCATAGTATTGAAAAAAATAGCTTGGATATAGAATGCAGAACTGTCAGGGTTTGGGTAGAGATCTAGTCTGTCCACTAACAAATGCCAAAACTGATGTCCAGTACAATAAGAAGCTTTGTCTGAGACCATGTGGCAAGCTCATGTTGGCCACCAACATAAAGAAGATCCAGTGGTGACAGGCCTTTCTGGCCACACCATCTTGCCTTTCAGTGAAGAGCTGTATGGATTAGTTAACTCATGTTTGTGACTTCCAGATTTGGTCTTCTTTGGGACAAAAGGGGAAAAGAGCAACCGTGATTACCTGAGATGAGAACCACTGAGCAGACTGTTGCAGAGTTCGGAAATGGCTCAGAAAACTGGGGCTCAGAGGGAAGTGTCTGGCTAAACATACAGACACAGACACAGTGCCAGAACATACTACTCCATTAAATCTATCTATCATCTATCTATCTATTTATCTATCTATCTATCTATCTATCTATCTATCTATCTATCTATCTATCTATCATCTATCTATATGACAGGATCTCCCTGTAGCCCCAGCTGGCCCGTAACTCACTCTGTAGACTAGGCTGGCCTTGAACTCACAGAGATCCACCTGCCTCTGCCTCCCAACTGCTGGGATTAAAGGCACGTACCGCCATGCCCAGCTTCCTTCAATCTTTTTTTAAAAGTACACTTATTGAGTGTGTGTATGTGTGTGTGTGTGTGTGCACGTGCATGTGAGTGTGCATGTGCATTTGTGTGTGCGCGTGTTTATGTGCGAGTGTGTGCCATGACATCCATGTAGAAGTCAGAGGACAATTTGCCTGACTTAGTTCTCTCCTTCCATCATGTGAGTTTTGGGGATTGAACTTAGGTCATCAGCCTTGGCCGCAAGTACTCTTACTGAGCCATCTTTTCAGGCCCAGAACGTTACTTTGAAAGAAGAGTTGTATATCTTGTTGGAAACCTCCACAGCCACTGGCACAGTGCTTGCCACCCCATGTTTCATGTAATGTCTTCTAAACTGTAGCAAGAATAGAAAAACTGCTACCAGAATTTTAGTACAGTCTGTTAAGTCGGAGCTGTAAACTGAAGGCTCCTGTAACCAGCAGAGGTATATGTATCCAGACACCGCCAGTATCTCAGAAGCCTCCTCACCCTCAGTTCAAGCCAATGGTACTCCATCCTCAATTTAAAGGGCGCAGTTAGTCTTTTGCTGTTTATAGTCTTTACGCCCAAATGAATTAATACAGGAAGATTGGCAGGAGGTAGGGTTCCAGATCACAGAGCACTCAGTGGAGAAAAACACTTCTTGCATATTATAGCTTCATTCTCATGATGAAAAGCTAGTAGCAATATAGTAGCTGGTTAGTAAGAGTGTGTAGGTGGGACTGGGTTGAAATATGTCCCTGTGGCCAAGATTTTTGTTCCTTAAATGACTCACTGAATTGTACATTAAATTATAAGTTTTAGTCAGGCCAAATTTATGTAAACAACAAAAAAAAAATCAAAGAAAGTAAAAAAATCACTTTCCCTTGTGTGCATTTCCTCTTCTACTTATTTTCTAAACAAAAATTTCTTGTTATGTTCAGAAAAGAATGAAAAAATTAATAAGCAAATAATTCAAATAAATAGAAACTCTTGTATTAAAGATTCTAGATGAGTTGGTCTCATCTTTGTATTCCTACTGGCCAACCGAATACCTGGCACATAGTACATATGCAATAAATGACAGCTACTCCAATCAATGAGTGATGAAATAATCGAAGACAAACTGACACACTCTCTCACCAGAGAAGTTTCCTTATGCAGCAGATGGTCATTAACACAGAAACCCACAGCTGGAAATGCAGAGAGCAAGAGGCTCAGCCCTGAATAGGACTTCTATGTCAAGCTTCTGCCTCTGGAGGGGGTGTGAAGAATGTAGGAGCCAGAGGTGGTGGATGTCCACGAGGAAACAGAGTTGTCCAGACAGCTGGTCCGTTACTCATATGAGCTCACAGCAATGGACACAGCAAGCTCAAGACATGGGAAAGTGAGTAAGATATCCCAAGCCAATGTAAGGAAATTGTGGCAACAGATGGCTGCTGGGACAGAGAGACAGTCTCTTTCAAGGATGAGACTCTTGGTAGGTTAACCAGGCTCCAGTGGATGGACCACACCGAAGGACATTTGGAACACAAAATAGACCCTATAGGCATATATGTGTGTGGTGTGTGTGTGTGTGTGTGTGTGTGTGTGTAGATATATAATTTTCTTGAGAAGATTTGCAACTATGTTCATTAGGGAAACTGGTAATTGTGCTGGGTAGCTTTAATGTCAACTTGACACACTTGGGTTGAGGGAGCCTCAATTGGGGAATTGCCTCCATTGGGCTGGTCTGTGGCCATGTCTGTGGAGTATTTTCTTTAATTGTTGAGTGATATGGGAGGGTCCAGCCCATTGTGGGTGGTGCCACCCCTGGGTAGGTGGTTCTTTACTGTATAAGAAAGCAAGTTGAGCCGGGTGTGGTGGCGCACACCTTTAATCCTCGCACTTGGGAGGCAGAGGCAGGCAGATCTTTGTGAGTTCAAGGCCAGCCTGGTCTACAGAGCAAGCTCCAGGCCAGCTGGGGCTATAGGGAGACCCTGTCTCAAAAAAAAGACAAAAAAAAAAAAAAAAAAAAAAGAAAGAAAGAAAAAGAAAGCAAGTTGAATATGGGTTGAGGAGCAAGCCAGTAAGCAGCATTCCTCCATGGCCTGAGCTGCAGCTCCTGCCTCCAGGTTCCTGCCCTGAGTTCCTACCTTGGGCTCCCTCAGTGATGAACTGTGACTAGGAGATGTGAGCCAAATAAACCCTTTCTTCCCCAAGTTGGTATAGGTCAGAGTGTTTTGTCTCAGCAATCGAAGAGAAACTAGAACAGAAGTTTTCCTTTTTGTATTTTATTTCTAGTTTTGGTACCAAAGTAATATTTGTTTCATAAAATGAGCTCCATAATACGTTGTTTTAGTTTGTTTTCTATTGTTGTGATAAACAGCATGACAAAAAGAAAGCTTGGCAGAAAGGCTTTATTTAGTCTTACACTTACAGCTCACCATTGAGGGAAACGAAAGCAGGAACTCAAGGCAAGAACCTGGAAGCAGGAACTGAAGCAGAGACCATGGAAGAATGCAGCTTAAAGGCTTGCTTTCTACTTGCTTGCTCAGCTACTTCTCTTTCTTTGTTTAACAAAAAAAATTTTATTTATAGTTTAATGTGTATGAATGTTTGCCTGCATGTGTGTCAGTGCACTGTAGTGAAATGCCTGTGGAAGTCAGAAGAGGGCGCTGTAGCCCTTGGAACTGGAGTCGTTACTGCCATGTGGGTCCTGGGAATTGAACCTGGGTCCTCTGCAAGAACAGCCAGTGCTCTTAACTGCTGAGCCATCTCTCCAGCTCCTCAGTTAGTTTCCTTATATAGCCCAGGCCCACCTGCCCAGAGATGGCACTACTCACAGTGGGCTGGGCCCTACATCAACCAGAAATAAAGAAAATGCCCTGTAGGGACTAGAGAGATTGCCCAGGTGTTAAGAGCACTGGTTACCCTTGCAGGGGACCCAGGTTTATTTCCCAATACCCACATGGCAGCTAACAACTGACCTTAATCCCAGTTCTAGGAGATCTTACACCCTCTTCTGGCCTCTGTAGGCATTACAACATGGGTACATACAGGCAAAACACTCATGTACAAAAAAATAAAATAAAAAATTTAAAAAATGCTGTACAGACATGCCTGCAGGTAACAAGCGTATGTTTTTTCTGAAGCTAGTCTTGCTATTGGCTACTATTTTTATTTATTATTATTATTATTAATTTTATTTATTTCTTTTTTTTTTTTTTTGTTTTTTTTTTTTGTCTTTTTGAGACAGGGTCTCCCTGTAGCCCCAGCTGTCCTGGAAGCTCCTCTGTAGAACCAGGCTTGCCTTGAAACTCACAAAGATCCGCCTGCCTCTGCCCTCCCAAGTGCTAGGATTTAAAGGCCGTGCGCAACCACGCCGGCTAATTTTATTTATTTCTGTATGTGTATGAATGTACTGCCTGCATGCAAGTTTGTGCACACATGTCATGCAATGCCATGGAGGTCAGAAGAGGGTGTTGGATTCCTCTGGAACTGGAGTCCTCCTGGAATTGGAGTTTCAGATGGTTCTTGGCCGCCATGTGGGTGCTGGGGATCGAACCCGGGTCCTCTGTAAGAGCAGTCGGTGCTCTTAACCGCTAGGCCATCTCTCCAGGCCTATTTATTATTTTTTATTTTATCTGTGCGAGTCTAATGCCTGCACGTGTGTAAGTGCACCCATGTTGGGCAATGGTCATAGACATCAAAAGAGGAAGTCAATCAATCCCCCTGGAACTGGAGTTACAGTGCTCTTAACCACTGAGCCATCTCTCCAGCCCCTTGATTACTTTTATTCCCCTGTGGTCTGATAAGATGCGGGGAATTACTTTAATTATTTGCATTTATTAAGCCTTGCTTTTTGGCCTACAATGTGATTCATTTTAGAGAAGGTTCCTGTGTCACTGTGGAGAATGTATATTCCCTGTTTGATGAGTGGAATTTTCTGTACATATCTGTTAAATTCAGCTGATTTGTGGTATAATTTAGCTCTGAAATGTCTCCTGATTTTTGGTTTGCAGGACCTATCCGGATATGAGAGTATTTTATTAGGATTAATGAGTGCTTTATATCTTTTAATATTTGTTTTATGAAGTTGGGAGTACTAAATTTTGGTGCATAAATATATATAGTAGTTATACCTCTTTATGAACTGGCCCACTGTCAAAATGTAGCGGCCCTCTTTATTTTTTGAATAGCTTTGATTTAAAGCCTACCTTGTCAGATATGAAAATGGCTATATTAGCTTGTTTACAGCTTCTATTTGCTTGGTAGTTTTGTTCCCAACTTTTACTCTTAGTTGTCAGATGCCTTTGCTAGTTATGTATATTCTTGAAGATAACAGATAGTTGGAACTTGCTTTTTAATCTAGTCAGCCTACATCTTCTAAGTGGTGGGTTAAGGCCATTTGCACTCGAGGTGATTACTGAAGATATGTTGGTTGATCTTCTGGCTGGTTGATATATTGGAAGTTCTTTTCTTTTTCTTCTGATTGTGTTGGGTGTTTATTCTGTTGGTCATGATTCATTCCTTCTCAATTCTCTCTTCATGTGTTCCTCTCATGAGATGCATTCTTTCCTGTGTTCTTTTCTTTTTAAAAAAACTTAATTTTTTTATGTGTATGAATGTACTGTCTGCATGTAGGTCTGTGCACCCGTGTCTTGCAATGTCTCGGAGGTCAGAAGAGAGCATTGGATTCCCCTGGGACTGGAGTCAAAGACGGTTCTCAGCCACCATGTGGGTGCTGGGGATCAAACCTGGGTCCTCTGCAAGAGCAGTCGGTACTCTTAACCACAACGCCATCTCTCCAGCCCTGTTCTTTTCTTAACATATTTATTTACTTATTTGCGTGTGTGTGTGTGTGTGTGTGTGTGTGTGTGTGTGTGTAGGAGCCTGTAGAATCAAGATGGTGTCAGGTCCCCTGGAGCTTGAGTTGATTGTGAGCCAGTCAACCTGCGTGCTAGTAACCAAATTCCAGTCCTCTGCAAGATCAATACACACTCTTAATCTCTGAGCTATCTTCCTAGCCCTTTTCTGTGTTCTTGTGGATGAAACTGTCTTCTTCATCTGTGTATAGTATTCCTTTAAGAATTTTCTGCAGTGTTGGCTTATTTGCCATGAATTACCTGAACTTGTACTTGTCTTAAGGTATTTTTTTTTTTTTTTTCTTTTCGAGACAGGGTCTCCCTGTAGTCCCAGCTGTCCTGGAACTCACTCTGTAGACCAGGCTGGCCTTGAACTCACAAAGGTCTGCCTGCCTCTGCCTCCCAAGTGCTAGGATTAAAGGTGTGCGCCACCACGCCCGGCTAGATATTCTTATCTGCCACCATTTTAAAAAGATAACTTTTCTGCATATAATAATCTTGTTTGGCCATTACTTGCTATTAGGACATGAAATCTATTATCAGTCCATGTTTTCTTGGCTTTTAAGGTTGCTGACAAAAATCTGATGTTATTCTGATATTTGTGCCTCTGTATGTGAGTTGACATGTTTCCCCCACAGATTTTAATACTCTTCCTTAGCTCTCTACTTTTGACATATTGACCATGAGAGGTCCTTCCCTGGTCATGGCTATTAGGAGTTCTAAATACTTCCTGTGTTTAGATACTCATTTCTCTCTGTACGTGTGGGAAATTCACAGCTATTCATTCCAATGAATAGATTTCGTGAAGCCATTGTCTCCATCTTAGATCCTCCTTCTCTCCCATGGAGTCTTAGGTGGCTTGGACATTGGAATGCATGAGTTCTTGGAAGCTTTGGTCGTGTATGTTTATTTTTCTCCCTTATACAAGGCAGTACATGTTGTTCTGCCCTTGCCCTCTTCCCCCCAACCCCCAAATCCCTTCTCTTTATGTTTGTGTGTGATGATGGTGTCCACTGTTTTTTTTTTTTTTTATTTTATTTGACTGATTGATTCTTCAGTTTCTGTTTGGTTCTTTCTTAGCATCTCAGTTCCCTTTCTGAATTTTTCCTCCATTTTCTGAAATTTTTTTCTCTAAGTTACTGATTCTTTCACCCACTTAGGTAACTTTCTGATCTAGGTCTTGGGATTTAGTAGCTTTCTTTTTCTAGGACCTGAATTAATTTCCTTATCTGTTTGAGTCCTCTATTTGGTCAGTTATCCCTTTAAAAAGTAAGGCTCTGAACTTATTTTCAGTAGTCTCAGCTCACATCTTTGTTTTATTTTGGGTAATGAGAAATCCTTAGCTTGTATGTGTGTCCTAGTGGAAGGCTGTCTTGTGTTTCTTTGTTGTGTTTTTGTACATCTGCTACAGTGTATACGACCAGTTGCTAGTTTCCCCATTTCCCCACTGTTTTTGTTTTATTTTATCTGAGTCATCCTGGTGGGCTGCCTTCTCTTGGATTATGTTCAGGGAGAAAGTTGACAACAGTAACAGCTGTGATGGTTTGACAGCAGTGTGGCTTACAGAAGATAACTGTACACTTCACGCTGACCCTGTAAGGTCTGGAGACAGGAACACTAGATAGGGTACTAGTTAGGAAAAATGCAGTTTATAGAGTTTATATATATTTTTTGTTGTTGGGGATGAGGGCTTGTGTATGTGTATCAAAAAAAAAATTTTTTTTTTGGTCTTTTCGAGACGGGGTCTCCCTGTAGCCTCAGCTGTCCTGGAACTCGCTCTGTAGACCACCCTGGCCTTGAATTCACAAAGATCCGCCTGCCTCTGCCTCCAGAGTGCTAGGATTAAAGGCGTTTGCCACCACGCCCAGTGTGTATCAAAATTTAAGTAGTGTAGTGGAGGGGGAGTGGAGAACAGAGAAAGTGGTTTAAGTAAGAATGAGAAGGAAGTCTATGTACTAGAGATATGAAGAGCATAGAGGAGCATAGGGCACTAGATTTAGAGAAAAGGGAGACCAATGTAAAAGACTTTTCTAATCAGATACAAGTGACAACACAGCAGCTGAACACTAAAAATACAAAAAGTACATACCATAAAAGTTTTCAAAAGTTAAAATAGTTACAGTTCATCGTATATGTATACATAATAGAAAGCAAAAACTAAAGGTTAAACTAATACGAACCCAAATGAAAGTCCGTGTTCTTAGTGCATCTTCTTGGTTGTGGAGACCCGCCTGTGTGTGCCTTACTTTCTGCCCATCAGGATGCTACACCAAATTCTACCCAAACCTCCTGTGGTCCACACAGCTCCTCCTTGCTGTGTCTAGAGCCGGTGATGCAGATACTCTCAGCTTCAGATCCTTCACCACACTTCTGCATCTAGCTGCGCGGTCTGTGCTCCTGGGGTCTGCTGGTTCTATCAGGCCACCAAATTCCAAGTTGTGCTGCATTCTTTCCAGGCTGTGGATCCCTGGCTTTCCAAGGGAATATCTGGGGGTGAGGGATGATGTCGTGATGTGACGCTGTTCCTGGGGAGATGGAACACAGATCTACTCCCTCTAGATAGGGAACTAACCACAGACCAAAGTAAGGAGGCTACCAAAATCCAACCTGGTGAACTAGTAAGTTTTACCGGGTTTACTTATAGGTGAGCCAAAATAACACAAAGACAGTGGCATCACCAAAAGTCCACTCAGCTTGAGTGACAGCTCATGAGCACAGGAACCCTGGAGCAAGCATGCTGTTTAACCTGCAGGGAGTTCAATAGATTGGAGCATGTCCTTTTCAGGCAGCTCGTCTGGCTTCTGCTTCTTTCAGGCAGCTTGGCCTGAGAATGCCCAATCTTGGACTTAGCAAGCTTTCAAAACTATGTGTCGAAATAAACATATTTTCTTTACAAACTACCCAGTCTTGGGTGTTCTGTTCTAGCAAAAGACGGCAGAATGCAGCAGTGGTCTCTGCTTCTTGTTTGCCCTCTATACCTCCATGTTACATCAGTGCTTCCTACTTTTTGGACATTTCCGGCTAGAACTCTAGCAGCAAAGGACTGTGGGAAATGTAGTTTTTGTTATCGTAATCGCTACAAAGTAAAAAATGGGAACTGAGTGAACAAATCTATATTTCCAGTACTCTGTTATCTTGCAGCTAAAATGGAGTGATGCACACCCCTCTTCAGAAGGAGAACTGTGAGGTTTAATGTTTGAGAAGTGTGCGAATAACATATTAAAAATTAAAAATTAAGGGCTGGAGAGATAGCCTAGCGGTTAAGAGCGCCGACTGCTCTTGCAGAGGACCCGGGTTCGATCCCCAGCATCCACATGGCGTCTGAGAACCGTCTGTTACTCCAATTCCAGGAGAACTCCAGTTCCAGGGGAATCTGAGACCCTCTTCTGACCTCTGCGGCGTTGCACGACACGGGTGTACAAACCTGCATGCAGACAGTACATTCATACACATAGAAAATAAATAAATAAAATTAAAAAAATTAAAAATTATAATTAAACAATATATCATTTTTAATATCATTTGGTTTCTTCTTTCATCAAAATAATTGGTTGGTTAGAGTCAGAAAGCTGATAAGGATGCATCTTTGTGGATAATAATATAAAAGTATTAAGCTTTCTAGCATTATAGAGTTGCCATCTGAACAATGCATATTGTCTAATATACATATTGATATGGTGAATGCCCCCCCCCCCAAAGTGGCCTGACAAAAGGGAAGGAGGAAGAGGGCTGGAGAGAGCGGTAGGGGTCGAAGCATTTCTAACACATTCAAACATCAGTATTCCATTATGTATCAGCTGAAGGACTGTAAATTGATGAAGCTGCTGAGTCCTGCTGTCTGGGAAGTTCTCTCAAGACAAATGAAGAGTGCAGTAGGTGGAGTCAGAGGAGATGTGGTTAGCATGTAGTTACAGTTACTTTGGATGGTGATGGTAATAACAGGAGACTAAGATGTGAGAGGTATCTTTAATAGGATCAAGGGCTTGCTACTCCAGAACCCTGTCAGAAGGATTTGGGGGAAATAAAATAAATACATATCTTTCAGTTAATATGTACAAAATATCTGTAGGTGCCCTGGGCTAGTTTAGTTACTACCTGGTAAATTAAACTGACAGTTCTCTGTGTATCAATGTGGGGCTTTCTTGTGAGATGCATTTTGATAGGATAGCAGAAGTAAGGTGTCTAAGTCATTAAAACATCCAGTCAAATAACAAGGTAATTTACCAACATTTTGGTCACTAATATGGGACAGTATACCTAGTTACACATTAACAATTTTTTATACTCTGCCACTAAATACCTGTTGGATAGCTTTGGATCTAAATCACAGAAAATGTAATATAATATATTCTTCCTTTATAGTTGTGAACCAATAAAAGTTTAGATCATTCTCTTTTTCTCAATTATATGGATCCTAATCAGTCTTTTTTTTTTTTTGTATTTTTGAGACAGGGTCTCCCTTTAGTCCCAGCTGGCCTGGAGCTTGCTCTGTGGCCTTGAACTCACAAAGATCTGCTTGCTTCTGCCTCCCGAGTGCTGGGATTAAAGGCATGTGCCACCATGCCCTGCACTAAAGACCGTTCTTAGCGGGTCCTCTTCAAGAGCAGTCAGTGCTCTTAACCACTGAGCCAACTCTCCAGCCCCCCCCAAGTCAGTCTTTTAATTTTAATGATTTAGACATTTTACTTAAGCAAGATACATCACACAAGGAAGTCGCACATCAATGCACAGCAGCAAGGGCTGAAGACAGTCTTACTTGATTCCCACTGCAGTGATTTGTTCTTCAGGCAAGGATGACATTGGGATAGTATTCTTAAGTTTCTTTCAGGAGTAGATTTTCAATGTGAAGTATGCTGTGCCCTGCTTTAAAAATCAACGATGCCAAAAGAATTCGAGGGCATTGCAAAAAGACTGGTAAGGATATCCGGCCACAGGAAAAGATTCCATGTAGTTCTCTTGCCGAAAGCTGTCAGCTCAGTTCTGTGTCACTGATGGTGGATGTCAGTTTCACTAGTATCATTACAGGTAAAAGGTCAGTGACATTCCAGCTCCCTGGTTTTAGTATTTCCTACAGAGGGTAAAAATACACTGGGAGAAAGTCAGAAAAGAGTATGACTGGAGAACCTGCTTCACTCCATGGAGGAGACACTAGGCTGTGCTCATCCAGAGTTTAATGATAGACTACTAAAAGAAGCGAAACCATATTAACACCTCCAAACTTCTTGATTCCATTAAAAAGCAGTTATTGGACTGGTGCCTATGCAAAGATTCCCAGGTTCTTTTTCTTCCATTCTGAGTTTGTTTCCAGATTTCCAATCTTTGAATCCATTAAGAAAAGCACAACTTAGGAGGAGCACTATGTCTGAGACAGGACCCTGGACTGCTACAACTTTTACAAGTTTGATTCCTAAAGATGTCTTTTTAAAATTTTATTTATTATTTTTTATCTGTATGAATACACTGTCTGCATGTAGGTTGGTGCACCTGTGTTGTTCAATGCCTCGGAGGTCAGAAGAGGGTGTTGGATTCCCCTGGAACTGGAGTTAAAGTCGGTTTCTTAGCCACCATGTGGGTGCTGGAAATTGAACCCAGGTCCTCTGCAAGAGTAGTCGGTGCTCTTAACCACTGAACCATTTCTCTAGCCCCTGAAGATGTCGCGTATCTGTGACTTTGACTAATCATTTTACAAATTTGGTTTACTTAGTGTTTATTTGTTGGATGCCCACTATGCTGCTATGAGTTTTTTTTTAACACCTTGTGACAGAACTTTTTCTGAATCTTCACCGTCTCCATATTACAGATAAGGAAACTTCTGTCCAGCCAGGAAAACTGAGTTCCCTTCTGGGGATGGAGCAAGTTGCTGATCAGAGTTCCCTGGATAAGCCAGACAAGCTGTTTCCCAGCCTACCTCTCTTCAGTAGTCATTTTCATCATGTGGAATTACATGTCTTGGGTAAGATAGCTACAATTAAAATAGATGAATAGGCATTCTTAAACAATATGATAATATTGTTATGTTTGTACTGAGTTCTTGATATAAGTTTTTTGAAAAAGGACTGGCAAAATGGCTCAGTAGGTAAAGATACTTGCCACCAAGCCCAACGACCTGAGTTTGATCCTTGGGACCTATATCATGAAAGGAAAGAACCAGTTCTTGTAGGTTGTACTCTATTACCCGTGAGCTGTGGCACATGCATCCAGACACACACACACACACACACACACACTCACACACACACTAACTCACACTCACTCTCACACACTCACTCACTCTCTAAATAAATAAAATGTAATAAAATCCCCTTAAAAAAGAATACACACAAAAGAATAATTCACTGAAAACAAAAGGAAGCTCAGTTTGAGTTTTTCATTTTTCACTTATTTATTGATTTGTTAAAATTCCTATGGACTTATTTCCAGCTTTAAAATCATAGAGGAAGTAAGATAAGGAGGAACATTTAGAAGTCTGATTTAGAGTTTCCTAGCCTATGCTAAAAATGTCTTCAAGTTTCTTCAGGTTTTTTCTCCCTACCCTTGTTAGTCACAACACATTTGCTTAAATGTCAGCTGCCTTCTAACTCAAATACATTTTCCCGAGACTTACAATTTTTCTTTTTCATTTGCAAAAGAATACATGTCTATTCTTTTCTCCATTTATGGAAGTATTAGACATGCTATATCAGACTATTCTCTCTCTCTCTCTCTCTCTCTCTCTCTCTCTCTCTCTCTCTCCATATCTTATAAATCATGGAGAAGGAGAACACTAGAGTGCCACTTCCACACTTTAGTCTTCCAACTTCACCTAGTAATTATTCATTTATCTTAGTTTGGTGGGTGCCTTTTATCTGATTTTGATAGTAATTCTATATTTAAAATGCAACTGCTTTGAAATTATTTTTATTTTATGTGTATGAGAGCTTCGCCTACACGTGAACCCATTTTGTACAATGCCTGTGGATCAGAAGAGGGCATCAGATCCCCTGGAATTAGAGTTACAGATGGTTGTTAACTGCCATGTGGGTGCTGGGAACTGAACCTGGGTCCTCTGCAAAAGCAGCCAGTGCTTTTACCCACTGAGCCATCTCTCCGGCCCTGAAACTTCAATTTTGAAAAGAAAATACTATATACTCTCATTCCACTTTTCTGAAAAATATTCTACAGATTGGAGTGGGAAGTAGAATCTTAGAACACTTGTTTCTAGGATTAGTTTTAGTTTCATAGAGCCTCTTATGGACTGAATTGTCTTCCAAAAATTCATAGATCAAACTTCCAGCGAAACTCTGGAGACAGGTCTCCAGGTGTTAATTAAGGTTAAATGAGGTTAAGTGTGGAGCCCTGATCTGATGGGATTAGTGTCCTCGTAAAATAAACAGCAGAGCTCCTGCTCATTCTCCATGCCTGCATGAAGAGCTGGTGCAAACATCATGCGTGATGCCTGTTGCCAGGAATGAGCCATCAGCACCTATATGGGGCTAGACCAAACCATGGTTCCTTATCATCTAATCACCTTACCTACCTATGGAACATCATTCAGTTTTGTTGTTTTTGTTTAGTTTTTTTTTTTTTTGTCTATTGACTTAGAATACCTGAGACTTCCCTTCAGGCACCAGGCCTTTATTCTGTTAAGAGTTCAAATCCCAGCCTGGATAAAAAGTTTGCTTATACAAACTCATATGGCTCAAAAAAAAAATTTATAGGAGCTCAGAATTTGGGCAGCAAAGAAAGATCACAGTAAACTGAATAGTTACCTAGGCCTGGTCATGTGATCATCCCTAGGAACTCGGGAGCTGGGATTCAGCTCCTATGGATTACACTGAAACCATTAGACATCAGAGTCTTTAGACCAATTAAATTTAGCAGAGTTTGAGCAAAGGAAAATAAAGACTAATTCACAGACCAGGGAGAATTGTGAGAACATCAGTCAACCTTATCAGGCAGCATCTATAGAAACCTGGAAATGAGGCATGGAAAACAACTTAATTGGCTCCAGCTTGATCAACCACCCAATTGATTACAGCTTAACTAGTTAATTGGCTAAAGCTTAGTTAGATAATTGGCTGCAGTGCAACCTGAAACCAAGCAAAGCTCGGTATGATTACACTGTACTAATGGCTTGGTCTATTGGAGCTCAGAGCTGGAGGTCTCTCAATCAGTGGTCTCTCACAGTATTATTTAACATTTTGTGGAGGACCTAATCAGCAGGAAAGGACAGAGTCTAGGGTTAGGAGCTACCTTAGAATGAAAATGCTCTTTCATGGGTGCTGACACTTAGTTAATACTGAGTAAGGGCAGGAACCGGCACTCCCAAGAGCTGGCAACAAGAAGTGTACGTATGCGCGCGTGCATGTGTGTGTGTGTGTGTGTGTGTGTGTGTGTGCATGTGTCTTGGTGTACTGAGGGATCAGAATGAGAATCAAAGTGACCAAGGGTACTGATGGGAGGGCATGATCTGAGACAGAGCTGGAGTCCCAGAGCCAGAGGCTTGGCTGTGAAAGATGAGGTAAAGGAGTCAGCATTGATCCTGAGTCATGGGAAAGCCGATAAATCCAGTCATTTTGGCTGAGAATAGTTTTGAGGGGGCAACGGAAGCAGGAAAATGAGTTTTGGCAGCTGTAGCAGTTGTCGAAAGGAGATGATTTGGCTCAAGTCAGGGCAATAGGAAGCTGTGGAGAGGTGAACAAATGGGATATATGGTGTATATCCAGACTGTCACCACTTGGGGGAATGGTTCCAAGACCTTCCAAGGCTACCAGAATCCACAGATGCTCAAGTTCCTTATACAGTACATAGCTAAGAAAAACATGACATCTTTCAGCCTAATAAAGAAAAACAAAAAACAAAAAACAATAGTAATAAAAAAGAAATAAGCTGAAAATGCTAAAACCTGTGACATCATAATCTTGATATATGTGTGGCATGCATATATGCATATTTTGGAGTGATGCAAATTGGAAGGAACAACAGCAACAAAAACAACGAAAAAGACTGGGTCAAAGAACTGACTGAAATGGTGAACTTCTGCCCCAAACAGTAAACTTCTGCATCGAAAATTTTAAAAGAGACTTAGAAAAAGATGAAAAACATGTTTGGCAGAATGCATGAGCTCTGGTGGTGGTGGTGGGGAGACAAGGAAGGGGGCACAGGTCTAGATCTGACTGGGAAATTTTGTATGAAATGCACAAAGCTTCAATAAACATTGGCTTAAAACTAATAATAAAGTACCTAGCCTGTGCACAGGTCCCCAGTGCTTTATAACATCTCATATATACTTAAAAATCATCTTTGGATTGCTTATATTACCTAATATCATGTAAATGCTATACAAATGATTATTATACCTTATTGTTTAGGGAACAATGAGAAGACAACCCACCTGTACTTGTTTTAATATCTATCTATCTATCTATCTATCTATCTATCTATCTATCTATCTATCTATCTCATCTATCTATGTTTATTTGTTTTGAGATAGGGTCTCACTATGTAGCCCTGGCTGATCTGGAACTCATGTGGACTAGGTTGGCCTAGAACTCAGAGATCTACCTGCCTCTGCCTCCCAAGTGCTAGGATTAAAGGTGTGCTCCACTGTGCCTGCCCATGATTTTTAATTGAATTTGTACATTCAGGACTCAAGGATATGGAGATCTGATTTTTTTGTTGAGGCCGATGGAACTTGCTAGAAGACTGGATGCTCTATTGAGGAAAAGAAAGTAAAGAACAGCCGGGCATGGTGGCACACGCCTTTAATCTAGCACTTGGGAGGCAGAGGCAGGTGGATCTTTGTGAGTTCAAGACTAGCCTGGTCTACAGAGTGAGCTCCAGGACAGCTGGGACTACAGGGAGACCCTGTCTCGAAAAAAACAAAAAACAAACAAACAACAAAAAAAAGTGAAGAACCAAAGAGAATATCCAGTCAGATTTCAGTGATAGGGTAAAAGATGATTTATAATACCAGATGAGAGGCAGGCATCGTGTGGCACATGCCTTTAATCCTAGCACTTGGGAGGCAGAAGCAGGTGGAGCTCTGTGAGTTCAAGGCCAGCCTGGTCTACATAGAGAGTTCCAGGACAGCTGGGACTGCAGGGAAACCCTGTCTTAAAAAGACCAAAACAAACAAACAAACAAACAAACAAAAAACAGATGAGAGATCATTGGTGTTAGTGAAGTACATTAGAGGTAATGTTCATTTTAACAAAATAATTAGTATAATGTGTGGCAGAGGCAGAGATATATCTGATGGAATTTTGAAATACTGGTGGACATTAATTTATAGTAAATGCATTTGTTCTGATACAGAGGCCAGTTAACAGAATCTATCTCTTCATCATTTGATTGTACATTAAGTTTCTTCCTTGTAGATCAAGTTCATACTTCTACATTAACATATAACAACCTATAAATATTTTTGTCTAAATAATGCAGACTGGCTATTTCAAACATTTCAGATGTAGTTACATTCTAATATTTGCATTTATCACCTGGTTCTACCCTTCTTGAGAGGTGAGTATAGCCCCGCTTACCCAGTCTGTTAGGACACTTTCATTCTGTAACTGGAGAAAAGGAGTTAACTGTTTTTTCTGTTTTATTTGAAGACTCTCAAGCAGAAACTCACCTCAGAAAAGGCTGAGGAAGAGCTCCCTGTGGCACTTGAAGTGGCTTTTTTGACTGCAAACCTGGGCATGTTCACTGGGGCTCACAGAAATAGGTCTGTCACTGAGCATGATGGCACTGTGCTTCTGTGGGACTTGGGTTGGGTCCCAGGGTTGTTTAAGGATTTGATTTGGTCACATCATGATGATTAATGTTTACTTCAATATGTGAATCAAGAGATTGACCTGTCAGCTCTGAAGACCAAAGTCTCGAACACATGTGACAGCACAGGAAGTTTCTAGAAGCAGGCCAATATATGCACTTGATATTGATCTGTCTATGGATTTGAGGATACATAATCAGCTTGTTCTTTTGATCTTGGGCTCCTAATGAACTCTTAATTAAATTTCTAATAAACATTAACAGCAATGGAAGGGGAGGCTTCCTGAGAAGGAGGGTTAGCAGACTCTCGTTTGCAGTGCCAAGGAAGGCAGCACAGTCCATTCTTCCTGTTGGCATACGTTTTTGGCCTTTCGGAGATGGGCAGAGCAAAGATGCATGCACTCCAGTGGCTGGTTATTAATCAGGATGTTTGGGATAGACACAAAGCTAAACACAGAGGAGCTGTGAAAGCATTGGGAGTTGTGTGGAATTGCAAGTCACACCTGGCCTTCCCGGCCACACTGTCACAGAAAGGAACACCACAGTGCTCAGTCTCAGGATGATTTCCATCCATCATTAGTGAAGTATTTATCAAAATCTTGCCAAACGTTCCAAATTACAATGTATACTATCATTGTTTCTGTTCAAATAAAATGTCATATGCACTGAATTTCTTTTGACAGTCTAATTTTGTAATCAAATGAAATTGAATGCAGAACTCTTCCAAGGTGCTCCATGGTATGTATAGAGATGTGGATATGACCTTTTGTAGGACTCCACTTGCTTTGGAGGAAGCTATTATATCGAATTTCATCCTCCTTTGCCTGTGCATTGAAAATCTGATGTAGGACTGTGGAGATGGCTCAGCAGTTAAGAGAACTGGCTGTTCTTGCAGAGAACCTGGGTTCAAGCCCCAGCACCCACATGGTGACTAACAATCATCTGTAACTCCAGTTCCGGGGGATCTGACTCTCTCTTTTGTCCTCTGTGGGCATTGCACAACATAGGTACACTTACATACAAGTAGGCAATACACTCGTATACATAAAATAAAAATAAATTAATTAAAAATTTAAAAAAAGGATCAGTTCTAAACATGCAAGACTCCAGGGTCTGGGTTTTGCGTCCTTTGTAGCTGTCATTCATTTCTGACATTCTCACTCTCAGAAGGACTGTGACTTCTAACTTCCGATCCAAGTCAGAAGACTGAGATCTCCTCCTCTTCAGAGCCAGTCAACTGACAAAGAGTCATCAAGTGCCCAGACACTGAGTTCTCTCTGGAGACAGGGCAGACAATCAGGACAGGCTACAGCACTAACGGCTGCTCACATGAGATCATTCGTATGGCACAAGAGACAGAAAAAGAAGACACGGTGTTTGAGGGGAATCGGCATATTTGGTTAGATTAAAAAAATGTATTTGGGCCTTGGAATTTAGCATCTCAAATCTTGAATAAAGGACAAGGAAGGCCTCTCTTTCATTAAGATTATTGATAGAATATCAATATGGAGGCTTCAGGAGGATGACTAGGAAGAGATGCCGTCCCAAAAGGAAGAGAAGAAATTCCCCGAAGTATGGATATGATTATAGTTTTGTATTTACATGAAGTTGTCCAGATATTTAGAGAAGGGGTGCTTAGGGAAAGAAACTTTGGTGTATGGAAGAGTATCCTGAACTTTGTAGAAAATATTCAGATGTACAGATTGTATTCCTCAACAAAGAAAGGCATGAGAATCAGTTTTTGTTTAGTACTTCTACTTTACAGAGGAAGAAACTGGCATTCAAAGTGTTAACACACCCAAAGCCCTATCAATTCCTTCCCAGCTTAATTTTTATTGGCTGTATGCCCAGGGAGGGGGAAAAAAATCATCCCTTTTGGGAAGTGCTCAGAAAGACTATTTTTTTTGTCTTTATGATAGAAAAGGAAGGAAATGCATAATCAAGTAAAAATTCTACATATATTAGTGAGTGTAGCTGAATAGATAAATTTATGGCTATAATTTTATGATAAAGTTAAAATCTCTTGATCTTCCTTCATTCATTTGTTCCTTCCTCCCTCTTCTTTCTTTCTTTCTTTCTTTCTTCCTTCCTTCCTTCCTTCCTTCCTTCCTTCCTTCCTTCCTTTCTTCCTTCCTTTCTTCCTTTCTTTCTTTCTTTCTTTCTTTCCCCTCCCTCCCTCGCTCCCTCCCCCCCTCCCTTCCTTCCGGGTCTCATGTATACCAGACTGCCCTCAAACTTCCTACATAGCTGAAGGTAGCCCTGAACAGCTTACAGGCTTGTTCCGCCATACCTGGTTTATGTGGTGCTGGGGATCAAACCCAGGGCTTTGTACATGCAAACCCACCAAGGACTCTACCAACTGAGCTAAATTGCCAGCCCTTCAAAACTTTCTATGTTCTTATTTTTTGTCTATAACTTTTTTTGGTCTTTTTGAGACAGAGTCTCCCTGTAGCCCCAGCTGTCCTGGAACTCGCTATGTAGACCAGGCTGGCCTTGAACTCACAGAGATCCGCCTGCCTCTGACTCCTGAGTGCTGGGATTGTCTATAATTTTTTAAAAGATGATTGTGTAATGAGCTTTTCACATCATGATTGATAGAGTATTGTGCCCAGAAATGAATTTCACCACAGTCCAAGTATAGATAAACCAGTTTTAAAAGTTTTTAGATAAAAGAGGAAGAAAAATTATATTATATGCAACACAATAAGATAAATTATGATTATAAGGGAAAGTTATTGATACTTCATTTAGTGCTGGGTCCACAGCTTCATCCTTCACACAAGACCTAGAGTCCAAGGTCCTAAAATTTATCAAAATAAGTTTGGGTTGAAGTTCAGGAACCCATCTGTATTCTATTCTTGTCCTTCTGGCAATGATTAGCACTACTGTTTAACGCATGCTCTAAAGTGTGTTCTTCACACTCTCTTACCAAACAGAACTTCCTTTTTGGTAATGAGTCAGCACTCTGCATATTTGTAGCCTGGGGAATTGCTTCTCTAGTGTGGAGATAGGGAGCCTAACTGCCAGGGTAAACAGCCACTTGCTAACGTAGCTGCTTGGGACTGCTGGAAGAGAAAATCTAAGAAAAGAAATTGCTTTTCCCTGTCTTCAAACAGTCAGCTTTGTTTTACAGCAGTGTACCAGCTCTAAATCACTCACAACATGAGTAACTGTGCTCTGATTTCATTGGAGGTTTTCTTGGACATCACATTAATTCTTTCTTTTGAACAACATGCCAGATTGCTTTGAAAACAAACAGTCCACAAAGGGCCTAAGACAGGTCTTGGGAGTGAGATTTTGGTTAGACCCATTTTGGCTTTCCTTTCTGTGACTGGGACCAGAGGAAATGCTGCTCTAGCTTGATGCAGGACACTTCAGGGACATTTTCGTTTGGTTTAATTTTTCTGATATTATTGCAAGTTGCTAAAACAAAAAAATAAAAATCCTTTTAAGATGAAAATGAAGCCACAGTCACAGAATTGTAGCTTGTCCTTGGAAGCTCCGAGGATCATATATCTACTGCTGGAACTGTTTTGTTCTGTTTTCCAAGAAGCCGGGGACACTCTGACCCCTGAGCCCATGTTTTCTGTCCCCACAAGAATATTCAGCTCTAACAGTTAGCTGGTAGTTACACTTAAAGAAAAGTCTGCAGAGATAGTTCAGCCTTCCCATAGTGTCAATACTGTTAAGGGAGAGTTATGCCTACAGTCAGTCTGCTGAACTGACTGCTTTTAGCTTGTGGGCATCTGTTAAAAATTCAGTATGTCCACACAGCCTGTTGCTTAGCAAACTTCCCTCCTCTGTTTTCCAGGCATTAAATCCCTTTCCTAACTACCAGTCCTGTTTTCTCATATGGATTTCCAGTATATGTGCTTTATTCACAAACACAAGCATATCTACGTATCTATACGTATACATCTGTGTTCTACACATACACCATATGCTGCTCTGTTCTGACTCACGCCAGATCTCAGAGATCTACCCCTCCAAAGCATGACCTGGTCTCAACCATCCAATGTTCAGCATTTGGTTTGTTTCCTATCTTTTCCTATGAATAAGCAAAGGTGCATTTCACCTGGAAGAATGCATTTACGGGATGATAAATAGCAGGATTCAGTTGCTGGTTCAAACAATACGTGTACTTTAAATTTTAGTGATTATTGTCAAATTGCCATCTGGGAAGTAATTTATGTTCCCACTAGCAGTGTGAGAATTTGCCAATCAATTGTTCTTAAATATTTGACCTTGGGATAGCAGAAAATGGCTCAGCCCTTGCAGAAGATCCAAGTTTGAACCCTAGCACCTATACTGGATGGCTCACAACCTCTTATAACTCTAGCTTCAGGGAATGTGATACTCTCTTCTGGGCTCCTTAGGCACCCACTTGTACACACACCACACATACACACACATACACACATACAAACTTCACATACTTGCAAAATTAAAATAAAATCTTAATTTTCTTGCTTTTTTGCCAATCCAATTGTTGAATTATGGCTTCATCATAGTTTAAATATATACGTATATTTATTTATTTTTGTATTTTTGAGACAGGGTTTCCCTGTAGCCCCTGCTGGCCTAGAACTCGCTTTGTAGACAGACTAACCTTGAACTCACAGAGATCCATCTGCCTCTGTCTTCCGGGTGCTGCGATTAAAGGCATGAACCACTATGCTTGGCTCTAAATTCATATTTTTAAGAAATATGCATGGTAGTTGCCTCTTCATACATCTAAATCATGGTTTTACTTTTCTGTGAAAAATTAATATCACTTTTCTCCTTATTTATTTATAAGAGCTCTTTGTTCATGGAGGAATTGGGCTCTTGATCTGTGTTGTCAACTATCATTGCTTTTGATCATGCCTGAGATGTTTTGTGTCTGTCAATCTTTGTACTTAAAGCCTTTTAGAAAAAATTGAAAGGCCTTCTCTTTGTAGAAGAGAATTTTTGAAATTATTAAAGTTCTGTCCCATTTTTTTCTCCTGACACTTTGATGATTTCATTCTCCTATTTTAAATGCCAATCTAGTTGGCATATTTTGGATGTGTGGAGTGAGGTAGGCATCCAGATGTCTGTGACGGTCTTCCACACACTTGTTGACTTCTATGTTTTGGGCAGCCCTGGAACTGGCAAGAGTCATTGCAAAGTAGAAGGTACATGACTCTGCCTTGTAGAAGCCCTCTGGGCTCTGAGGAGCACATGAGGTAGCATGGATTGCATTGTCAGAGTGTCTGCAGCAAACACACCTGAGGGATGTGCAGAAAGATGTTAAGAGCTCTAAGGAAGAGGAAACTGACTCACTGGTGAGGTGTGGGGTGCTGTGAGGAAGATGGTGTAAATGAAACAACCATCTCCCATGAGCTCCAAGAACTTGTTTCACCTTTGGGTTTGGGATTCATGTCAATATTTTGTATTCATGTCGCATTACTGTACAGAATGGAGGGCATTTACAAATTAATGTGGATTAACCGAACAGATTGTGTGGGGTGGGGTGTGTGTGTGTGTGTGTGTGTGTGTGTGTGTGAATTCATGTCCATGTGTATATAGGTGCCCATGGAAACCAGAAGAAGGTGTTGGATCCTGTGCAGCTGGAGTTACAGACAGTTGTGAGCTGTGTGATTGGATGCTGGGATCTGAACTTGGGTGCTCTGCAGCAACTTCTCTTAAGCGCTGAAGTGTCTCTCCAGCTCCCGGAGTAGAGATCTGAGGGCACATGCTTACTGAACTCAGGATAAACTTTGTCTAGTGCCATTTATACACCTATAAGTACAAGATTGCGAATTTTATTGAAGGCAAGAAAAGCTCAAAGAAGAGTAGGAGAAGGCTGCATCTTAGATTTTATGCCCTTGATGGTCCGTTTAAGTCCCACAAAATGGCTGTTTATTAGATTTTATTTTGGCTCTTTGCTGAGTTTTGTTTCTTTTATCTGCTAAGTGTCCACAGGAGGGATGAGGCTCTGGTTACGAAAGGCCCCACGTGTTAAACAGTTCAGTCGGAATGAGGGCATTTTCCAGCACTTCCAGGAAGTTTGCTGACTGGACTACGGCTCCACGCATCTTCCACGCTGCCCTGTACCCGTTTCCCCAGCCAGCTCCCTCATCCTCCACACTGACCTGCGACCCCGCTCTCCTGGGCAGCTCCCTGCAGATTTCTTTATCTTCTTTCCTCTCACCCAGCTGGAGTTCCCTTTTGTCAGCAAGTTGTTTCCACATCTTCAGTTGCTGTGATGGCTTTTGAGGGTTCCTGTATCCTGAGTATAACAACCTTTACTTTGCTGGTTTCTGTTCAAGACAAGGTCTCATACCATGACTCAAGCTGGCTTCAAACTCATGGCAATCCACCTGCCTCAGCTTCTGAGTTCTGGGATTATAGCTGTGAACCACCATGCCTTGCTTTTATTATTATTATTATTATTATTATTATTATTATTATTTTATTGGAGGTGATCCACACTCCTCCTGTTCTCTATTCATAGCAAAAAACTGAACTTGCGTCCCGGAGGGAACAAAGAGACCATGGGAGCTCCTGTGATACCCTCTTCTAGTGTCTTCTAATTGGTCTCTCAGTGGGTTCTTCTTTCTCTTTCTTCTCATGGAGGAACCATAGAGGGCGCCCCCGAGTGCATATTTCCATCTCTCACTGTATTTCATCATCTCCCTTTAGTTGTGTGTTCTGTTTGTATTGTTCTCTCCTTCTACATCAGTCTGTGAATGTTCTCAGAACATCCTCTCAAAGGCAAGTGTGGGGACGCTGCCCCTGTAGAGTGTGACTTCCTCCTAGAGACAGCAAACCTGGAGCAGGTTCTCCAACCACCTGCCTCCCATTGTCCTCCCAGTCAGTTGTTGGGTTTCTCAACTTACTGCTTTATTGAAATTATTCTTGTCAGAGTCTTTAACTTATTGAGTTTTCAGGTTCATTGTCCTTGAAGAAGGGCCCATTTTACAGTGCTGTCTACTCTTCCTTGTTTTGTTTTCCTGTCTTCTTGGGATTTCCTGCTGGGTGCTCTTTTGGTGTTTCCAGAATCTTTCTTCTTTGTCCATGCTCCAATGCCAAGTGTCTTTGGGGTTCTAACCAAGGCTCACACTATTTGAGCCTGTCACACCCAGCAATTCTGGAGCAACCTACCTGTGATTAATATATAGTATTTACAGTCAGCAACACCCAGATTTTTACTTTCTATTTCAGTCTAAGGAGTGTGTTGTATGCATAAGACACTTACCTAGAATACCTTTAGTTTTCTCATCTTTAAAATGGGTGCAATAATCCCACCTCACAGGGGTACAGTTGACAGTAAATTACATTGCATAAATTTTAGAGGATACATCATTTATTTATTGATTAAACAAATTTGAACCCATGTTACATTACAGGTACTGTATATAAGCTTTTTGTCTTAACTGTCACATACATTAAGAAATACATTTTGCCAGGTGTGGTGGCACACACTTTCAATCCTAGCACTCAGGAAGCAGAGGCAGGGGCAGGCGGATCTTTGTGAGCTTAAGGCCAGCCTTAAGTCTACAGAGTGAGTTCCAGGACAGCTGGGGCTACAGGGAGACCCTGTCTCGAAATCTCAAAAAGACCAAAAAAAAAATACTTAAAAAAATATTTTCATTTATTTATTTATGTGTATGAATGTACTGTCTGCATGTAGGTTTGTGCACCCATGTCATACAATGCCATGGAGGTCAGAAGAGGGTGTGGGATTCCCCTGGAACTAGAGTTCTCCTGGAATTGGAGTTACAGACGGTTCTCAGCTGCCATGTGGGTGCTGGGGATCGAACCCGGGTCCTCTGCAAGAGCAGTCGGTGCTCTTAACTGCTAAGCCATCTATCAGCCCCCCCCCACCAAAATATACATTTTATAATCTCACCTAGGAAACAATTTTCTTTGACAGATTCTTATTTTTTCCTTGTTCAATATTGCTGTTTTCTCCTGTATTTAAATTAAAACTTTTTTTTGCTAGGGGTCACCACATTTCTGAATATGCTAATGAACAACTTACTGTCTACAGATTGGGAAACATTCCTATAGACTCCGGGGATGGAGAGTGCCTTACATAGAGAGGACACCTCTGGGGTGTAATATCTAAGATACCAGAATTTGGGCCTATGAACAGAGAGGGTTCTTACTGGAACAGCAAAGGCAAAGCCCTAGAATCAGACATAAGCATGATATAGTCAAGAAGGAGAAGTCCTATGTGGCTGGATTACAGGGACAGCAAGCAAATCCTGAAGGAAGTAGCAGTGATGAAGACCACGAGATAAGGAAGATGGAGCTTGTTCGTCACCTTCCTGCTGGGTGTGTCCCAGAGAGCCCCACCGGCATCCCAACTCACCAGACTGAATCCTCGGAAGTAGATCCTCCCGCGCTTCCAGATTGCCACTGACCTTTCACCTCTCGTTCACCTCCCTGCTTTCTCCTTTCTCACTCTACCTCCCATCAGTTGCTAAGCCCTGTCATTGTCCTGATTATCTCTACAACATGTCTTCCTTCATTCATGGGCTCTTCATGGTTTCTTTCCTAATTTATTTTCCACACCACAACCAGACTGATCATTCTAAAATATGAATGCAACCATGCTGCTCTTAAGTTAAAAATTCCTGCCAGCTCTGTTTTCAGACACTTGAGAATGAATGTTTTGCTTTCTGGTTTTATTTTTTTTTTCCATCTGCAAATAATGTTTTTTCTATGTAGGACTGTCTTTACTCCATCCTTCTTAACCTTTGTATGACATCCTTGGTGTGGGGAAGACTTTTACAATATGGACATAATCTGAACTGAAGACTTTTACTTAACCTTGTGTGGTGGTTTGAATGAGTGTCCCCCATAGGCTGTAAGTATTCAGACATTTGTCTTCAGTTGGTGGCGCTGTTTTTGGAGGTCTTAGAAGGTGTGGCTGTGCTGGGGGAGGTATGTCACTGGGGGCAGTCTTAGTGAGTTTAACAAGCCTCGTGGTCTCCAGCCACTCTCTCTGCTTCCTGTGCTCATTGCAAGATGCGACCCTTGGCTTGCTGCTCCAGCTCCAGCCGCCATGCCTCCCGCCACAATGGACTCTAAATCCCTGGAACCGTCAATTGTAAGCTCAAATAAACTCTTCCTTTTATAAGTTCCTTGGTCATGATGTTTTATCACAGCAACAGAAAAGTGACTAATACACCTTGCAACCAAAAAAGTTACTGTTTATAGTGTAAACAAGCTCACTGAGCCATATGCTCTTCCTGTGACCTGGGTTCCTGACCTTAATCCCTCAGGACCCCTCCTTGCTCTCCACCCAAGATAGTGTATGAAAGTGTGTGTGGATATATTTTTACATATCAAAGTACTGCAAGCAATGTGTTTACCTCATTGAAAGCAATGAGAGAAATTGAGAAGTCTGTTTGAAATTGTGTGGTGTGTGTGTGTGTGTGTGTGTGTGTGTGTGTGTGTGTGTGATTCTAGGGCTAAGGGCAAGATTCTCTGATAAGAGAAGGGTATGTCCTGACTTTTACTTCCCCATTTCATGCTGGACACACTGCTTCAATAAAGAACAAGCAAAGCCCTTTGCTAGAGAACACAGGCTGAAGGAATACGTTCTTAGAGAGTTCAAGCCCACCCTTGGCCTTAAAGTGGTTGCTAAGAATCAGGCTGTTTCTTTGTTAAGGCATAATGATGTGTGGCTTAGAAATGCTACAGTAGGGGCGGGAGAGATGGCCTAGCTGTTAAGAGCACCGACCACTCTTACAGAGGACCCGGGTTCAATCCCCAGCACCCACATGGCGGCCGAGAACCGTCTGAAACTCCAGTTCCAGGGGAGTCCGACACCCTCTTCTGACCTCCGTGGCATTGCACGATACGGGTGCACAAACTTGCATGCAGACAGTACATTCAGTACATACACATACAGAAATAAATAAAATTAATATAAAAATTTTTTTTAAAAAAGAAATGCTACAGTAGTCTTTCTTCCATGAGGCCTTCCCTACTTCTGGCATATGCTGGTCACTTCCAGGGGTTCTCAGTGTGTGTTCTGAACCCTCCCCATCAAAGTACTTGTTATACCATGTTGTAATGGTCTGTGCACACATCTATTTACTGTATGAGAGTAGGGATTAGTCTCCCATGCTTGTTGTCATATCACTAGTATCTGGCACAAAATGGCATCATTGTCTATTTGATATTTTCTAGATTAATTAAAAATAAAGATTCAGATATTGTTCTGATAATGATTATTGCCTATTGATTTATATTAATAGATAGAAATCATTGAATGAACAGCTTTTTTTGATTTATTTTTACTTTTATTTATTTGTACGTGTGTGTGTGTGTGTGTGTGTGCACATGTATGTGTCTGTGTGAATGTCTGTCACATATATGTGCAGGTGCCCTCAGAAACCACAGAGGGCCTCAGATCCCCTGGAGCTGGAGTTCAGGCAGTTGTGAGCTGTCTCACATGGGTGCTAGGAATTGAACTCAAGTCTTCTGAAAGAACAGCAAGTGCTCTTAACCACTGAGTTCCCAAGCTTAGCTTCTTTTTTGTATATTTTTAATAGAAATTTTGTGTATTTCATACACAATACCTTAACCATCTTCATACCCCCCCACTCCGTGGTCTCTGTCATTTATGTTAAAGCCTATCCAAGCTCAGCTCTTTATCCCATCTCCTCCATCCTCTAAAAGTAAGCATTAGTATCTTCATTTTGCAAATTAAGAATGAAAACCCCTGTGAATTTCTGATAATTTACTGAAGATATATGACTGTCAGGTGACCAAGCCCAGATACCCTGGGCTGCCTAAGTGAAAGATCTATGTTCTTAATGCCTGTGCCAGATGTGAGTTTGCTTGAGTATTTTGTTTTGATAAGGATTTCACTGTAGGCATAAAACCAGAATTGTTCAGAGCTGAGCCACTGTCTGTGCACTTAGAAGGTCAACTTCTGTTTGCCAGGCCTGAAATGAAGCCCTAGACTAAGCTATTCTCCTCAGTTTGTCTGAATATATCTCAGAAGCTTTTCTGAGCACATCTTCTAGAAGGCACTGACTGATGCTCCAGGAGTGGGGTCCTGCGTACCTGAGACACTGATGGATGGTGTCCACAGAAGGAGGAAAGCCTGGAGCTTGGGAGCTGTCAGGTTTCTCAAAAGAAGGCATTTTGCATTCTCTTTGTGATCACTGATCCCTTTGGGGAGTGGCCTTGTTTTTAATCCTACTTCAGGAACTACCACCCTGAACTGGGATCCTGGTATTTACATTATCATTGTACTTGGTGGAAATTCCAATAGATTGTTATCATAGTCCAGTGGTTTGACGTGACTTCAGGGATTTCGATTATGCCACTTTGGCCTGTGCCTGTCATCCTTATGATGGCTTAACAGTCAAACATAGTGTCTTGCATTTGTAAAATTCCGGGTCCTTGCCAGAATCCATTTCACTTATTCTTTACTATATCCGTCTTCAACAAGAGGGTGGCAATTGCCAGTTCCTTCACAGTGAGAAAGACAATAAAGGCCAGGGAGGTTAATTGGCTTCGCTCAGTGTAACATCCAGGTTTCAGTAGGTCAATGTGATGGGACAGTGCTCTGAGTAGGACTGTTCCATCCTACTTGGGAAGAGATGCACTGTAGTTAAAGACTCACAGTGCTTCCATGTATGCTCATTTATTCCTTCCACAACTGTTATGGAGAGCCTACTACATGCCAGACATGGGGAGTGGTAGGGAAGAAGACCAAGATGTCATCAAGCAACTGACATTCTAACTGAAGAGGTGGAACAAAGAAATACAATCATGCATGTTACATATATTTCAAGCGAAAATGTTCAATAGATAAAGTAACAGTAGGCTAGAAGATGCCGTGGGTGGATGAAGAAAGAATCACCAAAGGCTTTTTTCATGAGGTGGTGCCATGTGAAGTAATTAGAGAAGGATTAAAAAAAGGCAACTTTGAGAACATTGGGGAACAGCACCCCAGGACTAGGAAAGAGCAATGTCATGAGGTTGACAGGGACAGGAAGAAGAAGGCTGGGCTTCAATGACCATGGTAAGAAGGATGCCTTGTGGAGTGCTATCATTTCTATCAGGAATGTACTTGGAGACGCCTGTGCTAAAGGCATGGTCCCCAGCTGGTGGCGTTATTGAGAGATGATTAGATCGTGAGGGCATGAATCTCATCAATACATTAATTCATTGATGGGAATAGCGTGCCTCCTGCCCCTCCATTTCCTGCTAGCACAAGGTGAGCAGCTGTCTTCTGCCATGGCATTTCTGCCTTACCGCCTGCCTAAAAGGCAGCCTACCATGGATTAAAAATCTCAAAACAGTGAGTCAAAGTAGCCTTTCCTTCTCTAGCTTATTTACCTCAGGTATTCTGTCATAGCGATGGAAAACTGACTGGCCATTTTAAATAGCAATGATGGGGATCTCTTGTTTGTTTTTATAAATTTTCTTGGGTTGCTGTACAGGAGCGGACCTAGGGAGACAGGGTGAACAGGAGAGAAGAGGAAGAGATTACTGCAGAGGTGGAAAGTGACAACTTTTGAATTCTGGCCTTGTGTCAGATACTTTAAGTATTCTTCATACATGCTTCTTATTTAATGCTCACATACACCTATAATGTAATAATTGCTTCCTTCATTTTTCAAATATTGAAACTAGAAGACTGAGTGTAAATCTCTGTCTCACTCAAGGCAACTCATTTTAGTAGCAGATCGGGATTTAATTTCAGTCTTTTGTTCTTCGGTATCTTAAGGGCCTGCTTGACTAATCCCCATGAATGTTCCCAGAGACTCCCAACTTGTTGCCCTCCAAACCAAGCTCATTGTCTCCTCTCCCCACCAACAGATCCCTCTGTCTTTACTCTTCATTAATCTGTATCAACTTAAACTTGCTTCTCTGTCTCCATTTCTCTGTCCCCTTTCCATTCCATTGCTCAACTATTCCAGCAACCTCCTGCTAGTTCACCCTCTGCAATCTATATTCACTCCACTTAGATTTACTCCAGTGTAGATTTATTCTTCATCCTAAACCTAGATCATTTTGTAGCTGTCTTTTTCAAAATGTATTCCCCATGGGGGCAGAAAGATTATAAGAGCCAGGGAGTTGGTGCATGACCATATGGAAATAGACTCCTACAACTTCCTGAGACCCTGATCCTATGAACCTACAGCAATGGTGTCAGCATGCACAGGACCCATGCAAACTCAATCAGATAAAAAACCAGCATAGAGCTGGGGAAATAGGCAGCCGACCTCAATCTTAGCCGAAGAAATATTGCCTGCTGATTACTGTTGGGTGAAGAAGAGCTGGCCTTCTTAAAGCAAAGGACTCTGAATAGGCTGACTAGACCTCAGTGGATGAATTTACACTGAGGAATGTCTGCGGACACTAACTTGACACAATGAGGCTTAACACAAATAATGAGTGTCTGAATTCTACGGTGGGGGGAGCTATTGAAGGGTGCCAATGGGAAAGGGAGTATAGAGATGATTAAGATTGATTGAGGTGTTCTGTATGAAAGATATAAAAATTCAATATTTTTTTTTTGAAGTTATTCCCTGAAAGTGCCTTCTATTTATCGTAGAATCAGTTAACTGTACTGGGTACTTCATTGATATAAGAAGATTGTTTGTTATTGTAGCATTGGACTTATCTGATTTTACAGCTAAGAATTTCCATGAAGTATAACTAGTCATGTGAAGAGGAAGGTTAGGAACACATAGTCCAGTGATTCCTGGGTGAACTTAGAAGTTCAGCAGGAACTGTGTGAACAAATGGGTGAGGTGCTGCATTCAAGGGCCAGTGAGGTATTTCCATAGCCTCCTACTGGAGCTTGTTGACTCAGAAGCCCTGGGAAGACTCAACTGGGTACATTTTTGTTGGATTGAACTGATACAGGAGGGGGGAAAAAATCCCTAGTTCTAAAGCACATTGAGTTCAAGTTAGCCTTAGCCTTTCTCAACCTTCTGTTGCCACTTCAGAAGGAAAATCAGTTTTTAAAAGAATTGTTAGAAAAAGCTGCAGGTTTGATTACGGCATTTTCATGCATCCTTTGTTTAGTTTGATCCTCCTCCATCCCCGTGTTGCCCTCTTTATTCCTTTCTTTATTTTCCTTTAAAAAAAAAATCTCTTTTCCCCTCTCATGTTTCCTTTATATCTATACTCGCTCCCACATAAATCCACATTTATAAAAATTAGAAGCTAAGATCAAGATATGAGAGGGAGCAGGGAGTATTTGTCTTTCCAAGTCTGGGATAACTCAATATAATAATTTCCAGATACATCCATTGTCATTAAAATACCATTCTTCTTTATAGCCAAATAAAAGTTCATTGTGTATGCTTTCCATTCATCTATTGATGGATATTCTTGCTTCCAGGAACAGAACTGCAATAAACCATGGCTATACAAGTATCTCTGTGGTATGATATAGAGTCTTTTGGCTTTACGTGAAGGAGTGGTTTGTCTGGGTCATATGGTAGTTCTTTTTTTTTTTTTTTTTTTGTCTTTTTAAGGTAGGGGGGGTCTCTCTGTAGCCCCAGCTGTCCTGTAACTCACTCTGTAGACCAGGCTGGCCTTGAACTCACAAAGATCCACCTGCCCCTGCCTCCCAAGTGCTAGGATTAAAGGCATGTGCCACCACACCCAGCCATGGTAGTTCTATTTTAGTCTTTTAAGAAACATCCGTGCTGATTTCCATAGTGCTGCATAAGTTTACAATCCCACTAGCAGGAAATAAGGACTCCTCACTTCCACATCCTCACTGCCATGCCAGCATTTGTTGTCGTTTGTTATTTATGATTTTATTTCTTTATTGTGTATATGAGCATTTTGCATGTATATTTTGTAAGTGCACTGTCTCATGCAATGCCAACAGAGGCCAGAGGAGAGCTGGATCCCCTAGAACTGAAGTTACAAATGGCTTTGAGCCGCCATGTGGATGCTGGGAACCAAACCAGGTCCTCTGTAAGAGCAGCCAGTGCTCTTAATTGCTGAGCCATCTCTTAGTCCTGTCATTTTTTTTCTTTGATGATAACCAGTCTGACTGGGATGAGATAGACTCTCAAAATAGTTTACTTTGCATTTTTCTGGTGGCTAAGGATATTGAACACTTTAAAAGTATTAATTTGCAAAACTAGCACTATGCAAGCTGCTAAGGGAGACCAGCAATTGATGGTCCAACACCAGCTCTAAGACCAAATATCCACATCAACGTCCTGCACAACATACGACATTGGGTGCACTAGTGGCACTTTTATCTTGGGGGCAATCGATGGCTAACTAATTGGGGTTAAAGCCCACTCAATGGGAGGAAACTCATGTAACATAACCAAATACACGTGGATGAAGAGGTCATAGATCTTAGAGAAGTCCCCAAGGCTGTCACATCCATAGACTAATGAAACTTCTTCATAAGTACAAAATATGTATCCTGATATATACACACAAATATGCCAGGCACCACTCATCAAAGAATATTCTTTTGCACCAGATAAAGGCTATCACAGAGTACCACAACTGGTCATTGTCTGCGAATTGCCCAAGCCTAAGCAGCATATCTACAATGCAACCTCTACACCTAAGGCTCATGTAACATAGGATAAAGGGCCAAGAGGACAGTAATGAATCTCTTAACTCTCAATAAGGAAGCTCCTTTTTGGAACAGAGGACCAGGAAAGCAAAAGGTCATAAATAGCCACACTGTGGAGATTAGGAGTCTGCAGAGTGTGGGTCTACAGACAGGCCTCCTATAGTTTCACTCACTCAGGGCTCAGGGACCATTGCGGAAGAGGGGGCAGAAAGATTGTAAGAGCCAGGGAGGTGATGCATGACCATATGGAAGTAGAGTCCTACAAGTGCCTGGGACCCTGCTCATATGAAGCTACAGCATTGGTGTCAGTATGCACAAAACCCATGCAAACTCAACCAGACAAAAGCCCAGCATGGAACTGGGGAAATGGGCAGCAGAACCCAATCATAGTTGAAGAAATTTTGGCAGCTGTTAGGCTAGGAAGAGTTGGTCTTCTTAAAATGAAGGACTCTGGATAGGCTGACTAGAGCTCAGTGGATGAACTTGCACTGAAGAACAGATGGGGAGGTTAATTTGTCCTAATAGGTCTTAACACGTTTTGGTTCTTAGCCTCAGCCTTTTAACGGCTGCGCTATCCCTCCAGCCCAGGCTTTAACACAAATGACAGAGTATATGAATTCCAGTGTGGGGGCTGTGGGAGGGAACCAATGGGGAAGGAGTATAAAGGTGATTGAGACTGACTGGGATGTTCTGTATGAAATACACAGGTACATTTTTTTAAGTATTAATTTATTGACTATGATTCTATTTTTAAGTACTACATATTCAATTCATTTTATTGAGAGTTTTGGTGGTGTCTTGGGGGGGGCAGCATTTCATTTCTGCAGTTCTTTTTTTTTTTTTTTTGGTCTTTTTGAGACAGGGTCTCCCTGGAGCCCCAGCTGTCCTGGAACTTGCTCTGTAGACCAGGCTGGCCTTGAACTCACAAAGATCCGCCTGCCTCTGCCTCCCAAGTGCTAGGATTAAAGGCGTGCGCCTCCACACCCCGCTCTGCAGTTCTTTATATATTCTAGGTGTTAACCCCATGTCCGAAGCAGGCCGAGATTTTCCTCACATTTTGTTGCTGTCTGTTTATTTTGCTCATAGTTTCTTTCCCTATGCAGAAGCTTTTTAATTTTGTGTAATCCCGGTCATCAGTTCTTGGTGTTATTTACTATACTAATAGAGTTCTTTTCAGAAATTCTTGCCTGTGCTTATATCTTGAAATTCTTGAAGTTCTCCCTTAGCTGTTTCAGCATTTCAAGTTTTAAATGAAGATTTTTGATCCATTTTGATTTGATTTTTGTGGATAAGAGATAATGCTTCTGAATTCATTCTTCTGCGTGTGGATATCTAATTTTGCCAGTGCCATTTGTTGAATAGGCTTTTTTTCCAGAAAGTTCTGTCAGAAACAAGTTGTCCATATTGTGTGGGTTTATTTCTAGGTTGACTAGTCTATTCCATGGGTCAACAAGATTGTTTTGCCGTTATTAAGGGTCTGGATTATAATTCGACTGAGGTCAGGTATTGTGATGCCAATGGTAGTGTTCTTTTTGTTTAGACTGCTTTGGCCATCCATAGACTTTTGTGTTTCCATATAAAATTTCACATATAAAAATTTCCATATAAAATTTTTTCTCAAGTTTTCTGAGGAATAACATTGGGATTTTGTTGGGGATTGCATTGTCTCTGTAGATGAGTTTGTAATACAGCCATCTTAACAACATTATTAATCCAGGAGTATGGAAAGTTATTCCAATTCCTTTTTTAATGTCTTAATTTTTCTTTGTAGAGAACTTTCATCACTTTGGTTAGGTTTAATATTAGGTTTTTGACACTGTTCTAAATGGCATATTCTTCCCAATTTCTTTCTCAGAAAGTTCATTAATGCTATATATGAAAGACACCAATTTTTGTTATGTTGGTATTATATCTTGAAACTTTTCTTCAAGTGTTCATTAGGTCTTAAGATTTTCAGTGGAGTTATAGGATATTTTAAGTACAGAATCATGTCATCTGCAAATAGGAATAATTTACTTTTTCCTTTTATATTTTAAACTCTTTTTATATCTTTCTCTTGTTGCTCTAGCTAAGATTTTGAGTGGCATGTTGAGTAAAACTGGAGAGAATTCCTCTTTCCCTTGCCTCTTTCCACATTTTAGAAGAAAATTTCCCCATTTGTATAATATTGGTTATAGGTTTGCTGTATACAGACTATTATATTGAGGTGTTCTCTAGTCTTAGTTTCTTTAGGAATTTTATCATGAAGGTATGTCGAACTTAATGTCTTTTCTGCATCTGTTGAGATTATTATGTGACTTCTGTACTTAGGTCTATTTAAATGACATTTAACATTTATTGGTTTAGGTATGTTGAACCAACTTTGCATCCTTGGTCATGACTGATGATCTTCTTAATATATTCTAGAATTTGGGTTGCAAGTATTTTGTTGAGAAGTTATTCACTTATGTTCTTTAGAAAAACTGGTCTGTAGATTTCTGGGTTTTGTTGTCTTTTGTTTGTTTTCTTTTAGTATCAGGGCAATACTGGGTTCAAAGAATTAATTTGATAGTGTTCTTTCCTTTTTATTTTGTGGGACAGGTTGAGAAATGTTGGTATTAGATTCTCTTTTAAGAGTTTGGTTAAGGGGCTGGAGAGATGGCTCAGCAGTTAAGAACACCGACTGCTCTACCAGAGGACCCAGATTCAATTCCCAGCACCCATATGGTGGCTAAGAACTGTTTTTAAGCCAGGCATGGTGACACACGCCTTTAATCCCAGCATTCAGAAGGCAGAGGCAGGTGGATCTTTGTGAGTTCAAGGCCAGCCTGGTACTGACTACTTTCACAGCTGTCTGTGTAGGTTCTGAATGAATTTTACGACATTTTAAGTCTAGATCTGGAACTGTTTTTCTTTCTTCATTCCTTTGCTCATTTCAGCCCTCTACATAGATGTTAATCCTGTTAACAGTAGCACTCTGAAATCTTTTTCTGGCATTTCAGGTATCTCCATTGTTGTTTTCTGATTGAGAAGTTGCCAGCTTATGGGGGGGGTCATAGCAGAATGTTGCTTCTTGTGGGGGTCATAGTGTTGTATTTGACACATCTGTTGTGATGGATGTGTCATCCAGTTTTTGTGTGTATTTTGTTTTATGTACATTCTCCTGGTGAGTTGTCTTTGCTTGGATATGTGGGGGGGGGCAGGTATAGTAGTCAACACAATGACTTGACAGTAGCCCCAGAATTAACTACAGGAAGAGATTTGTGCCCCCTATAAGGCTCGGAGACAATGGTCTTAAGGTACTGGTTGGGAAAAGTAAGTTTATGGCTTATTTTAGGGGTAGAGGTATCAATATTTGAGTAGTGTGGAGAGGAGGAATAGGAGAGGGGAAACAGGGACAAAGTAAGAATGAAAAGGAAAAACATGATAGAAGTATGGGAAGCAGTAGAGAAAATATTGTATATTAAGTTTAGAGAACAAAAGGACAGGCATAAAACATTTTTCCAGTGAGAACAAGTTACAACAAATGCCCAATTAAAGTACAAAAGTCTAAATACAAATAAAAAGTCTTAAAAATTAAAAAAAATAAGATTAAAATAATAAAATGAGCAATGTAATGAACTAGCAGGTGGTCAGTGTTTCTGGAGAGGTTCACTTTCTCCTGTTGCCCCCCCCCCACTTTTTAAAAAGCAGACTCCACAGTGGATGGGGTGAGGTGCTAACCTTAGCAATTCCAGCAAGTTCCATCACTCTTTTATTCCAGAGAAGACTTTTTTTTTATTAATTTTTATTTATTTCTGTATGTGTATGAATGTACTGTCTGCATGCAGGTTTGTGCACCCGTGTCGTGCAATGCCGCGGAGGTCAGAAGAGGGTTTCGGATTCCCCTGGAACTGGAGTTCTCCTGGAATTGGAGTTTCAGACGGTTCTCAGCCACCATGTGGGTGCTGGGGATCGAACCCGGGTCCTCTGCAAGAGCGGTCGGCGCTCTTAACCGCTAGGCCATCTCTCCAGCCCCCCCAGAGAAGACTTTTATGGTGGAAGATTTTCTGCCAGACTGATTCAGTCTGGTCAGATTTCCTTGGTTCCAGACTCTGGAACCTAGTGGGGTCAGTTGATCTGGCCAGGGTTTTCTGTGCCTGAGGCTCTGGGGGCGTATAGAGGTCCACCCATGCAAGTTCACCTTTTCCCCAGAGCCTCAGGGTACTACAGCAAGTTCTACCACAACTCCTGAGATTCCATCCCCAATCCCCACTTAGCTGGCAGGGGAGGGGTAGGAGTGTTGAGCCTGACTTGCACCACACTGGTGCACCACTCTGTCTATGCTGCTTGGGGCTATGGCTCTCATCAAGACACTGCAGGTTCTGGTCCTGATCCTTGGAGGAGGGTGTGTGAAGGGGTGGTGGGCATTGCACATCTCACAACCTCAGACTCCTGTACCCCTTTTCCATTGCTGTGGCCATAGCTGTGCCTGCACCCAGGCAGGCTGAATTCTGCATCCAGTAGCAGCAACAGTTTCTTTCCCTATATTAGTGTGGCTGAAGCTACGTGTTTGTGTGTGTGTGTGTGTGTGTGTGTGTGTGTGTGTGGTGTGTGTGTGGTGTGTCTGTGTGTATGTCTGTGTTTGTGTATTTATCAGGCAGGAGGAATCCCACTTAGTCTTACACTGGTTTTCTTTCTGTAGCTTGTTCTTACCTACTGCTTTATTGGAGGCATTATTTTTGTTCATTTGACCTCACAATTTTATAGACTTGGCTTCCAATCTACCATCTTGTCACCAATTTAAAGAATTGACAGTCCACTTTTATAGGAAGGAATCATTTAATTTAAAAAGCAAAAGTAGGGGCTGGAGGGATGGCCTAGCGGTTAAGAGCGCCGACCGCTCTTGCAGAGGACCGGGGTTCGATCCCCAGCACCCACATGGCGGCTGAGAACCACCTGTAACTCCAATTCCAGGAGAGCTCTAGTTCTAGGGGAATCCGACACCCTCTTCTGACCTCCGCGGCATTGTACAACACGGGTGCACAGACCTACATGCAGACAATACATTCATACACATAAAAAAAAATGAAAGAAAAAGCAAAAGTAGGAAGCTGGAGAGATGGCTCACCAGTTAACAGCACTGCAGAGGATCCGGGTTAGTTTCCCAGCACCCATATGGTAGTTAAAAATGGTCCTTAACTGTACTTAATTCCAGTTCCAGGGTATCTGATGCCTTCTTCTGGCCTATGTGGGCATCACACACATGTGATGCACCTACATACATGCTGGTAAAACACTCATACACATAAAAGTAATAAAATAAATAAAATGAAAAGCAAATGGAAATTTCTGGAATGAAGGAAATGCCCTTTCAGTATGGTATTTATTTATTCTAACCCTGTACACAGTGTTCCTCACTGGTGATAGGCCTTGGGGGTGGGGTGAAAGACCAAATAAGTAGCCCAGAAAAGGGAACAGTACAGTTTTTTTCCAAGTTGAAGCTTCAGACCTGCAATTTAGTAATTCAGAGATGGCTTTTGCAGCCAGCCAGCATCCTGTGTTTCAGCATTTGTTGTCATAGGCAAATACATGATGAAATATCTTCAGGGCTAAGGAATCCTCAAATTTATGGTGGTTTTTCTCAGGGAAGCTCTCTGGTCTACTTGATAATCAAAAAGAAAATTTAATAAAAATGATTTTGGTCCATTATTTTTGATTGAAGAAAATAAAAATGTCACGGTTGTTGTTAGTGATGCCGAAGAAGATAAATGAAATTCATTTCCATCGATTTTAATGCTAGCAGTTGTTAACCGTTTTATTTCATAGAATAAGTAGTAGTTTTATAGTTTTCGAAGACTGAAGGGGAAAATTCCATATTTTTGACAATCAGTTTTAAGCTAGAGTATGCTTTTTTTAAAGCCTGTACTGTAATGTAAGTATATTGTGATTTCCCACGACACCTTAAGCAGAGCGTATGTGTTTAGCTGACAACCTTTTATTGTACAAACAATGCTATGACAAGTGCAGAAGTCAAATAAAAAAAGAAAAACCTGTCTTTCCTGCCATTCTAATGAGCAGCTGTCTTGAGGCTTCCTGCCAGTTACCATCAACATTGGTCTCATTTTCATATAGTTACAATTTCCACACAGGCCTGACTTTGCAAGAGACTTCTGCTTGTTACATCAGCCTCCCTTCCAGGCACTTCTCACTCTTGAACTCTAACTGCTTTTATAATCAAGTTGCTAGACCATGCTAGAGTTTTTCAGACGGGTACCCTGAGTTCTGATGTGAAAAGTCTCCAGTGTTACTCTGTGAGCATTCTGGGGTGGTTAGTTGTTTCTTTTTTTTTTTTTTTTAATATATTTATTTTATTTATTTCTGTATGTGTATGAATGTACTGTCTGCATGTAAGTTTGTGCACCCATGTTGTGTGCAATGCCGCGGAGGTCAGAAGAGGGTGTCGGATTCCCCTGGAACTGGAGTTCTCCTGGAATTGGAGTTTCAGACGGTTCTCAACCGCCATGTGGGTGCTGGGGATCGAACCCGGGTCCTCTGCAAGAGCGGTCGGCGCTCTTAACTGCTAGGCCATTTCTCTACTGTTTCAACTAAGACAACAGTCAGCCAGAAGCCAAACAGGAAGAGTCCTAGGACACAGGAACAAAACAGGGTCTGTGAGAGCTGAGGCTTCCAGACTCCCTATCTGTTCTCAGAGGTGCAAAGGGAAGGAGGGACGCAAGTTATCTTAGTTCTTTGCCATCCCTCTCCCAAATAGTCATTTGTAAAATGGGCTTAATAATAAAATATAATACAAATAATTCCTAGATCCTGACTATTTTGCAAAGTTATTACATTGACCAAGTTAAAAATGAAGGGGAAGTATTGGGGGGGGGGGACTAGTTTGTTATGACATAGTTTCTAACCACAGTATCTATCTTATGGGAGTGCTTCTTAGTATTTCTTATACAAGGCTGCTTGAGCTTTTGTCCAAGTCTTTTCTAAAATATTATACAGTAGTTAAAAGTATCAGGCTGGTGTAACTTAGTCTTTCTGGATGCTTAACAACCATACTTATGGCCCATACCAATTTGGCTGAGGGACTTAAGGGATCACTTTGTTCCTTGCCCTCAGAGGTCAACTAAGTCCCAGGGGACTATGCATGGATGCATCTCTTGAAATGTCCTGCAAATGTGAGTCACCAGTCTTCCTCTGCAGGGAGGTCTTGGAAATCCACTAATGGGACTTCAGCCAGTGTCCAGTCTATAAAGAGGAAAGTCTGCTCATGCTTCAAAAAGGGAAGCCTGGTCTAGCAGGACCTGACTTTGTCCTTGAGTGGATGGAACTGGTAAATGAAAAGCCAAAAGGAGCCAGGAGCTCCCTCCTCCCAAAAAACCTGAGTGACCCTTGAGGACCAGATCCTCAACTGACCTTGAGAAAACCAAAACCTTGGTTAATTTGGGCTAACAGTGTGGACTTAAGTGTCCAAAAGGAAAGTATAGCCAGAAATAAACAATTAGTAAGGCCTGAGAAATTGTACTTTAGGTATAAAACTTGAGATTGTAGTAAAAAGACAAAAAAAAAAAAAAAAAAAAAAAGAACAGTTGTTTCGCCTGTCTTACTGGCTGTGGGAAATTCTCTCAGTCCCAGCTCCATCCTGATAAGGATCAGGAAAAGTGAGTGCCTGTTCGCCCCACAGCCTCTCCCCACCCTGAGGAGACAAACAGACGCAACAGGGAGTCTGGTCAAGCAGTTCTCAGTTTATTGTAGGCAGCAGAGCAGCTATATAGGCAAGCATCACAAAGAGATGTCCAAGGACACGAATCAGGCAGCCAATGATCTTAAGGGTCAAGGAAGTTCGGGGGCTGCATTCCAAGCAGTTTAATGGCCAGCATGGGCTGTTCACGAACTGTTTATGAGTGAGGAAAAAGCTAGAGCCAATTAGAAAAATTTTAAAGCAATTTTGACTGAGCCTACCTTGCTTCCTTCAAGCGCCATCTTTTCTATGCAAGTCCTATTAATTTGTAAAGGCCCTTTAACTGGCAAGTGCAGCTACCCTGTGGCTGCCACTGCTTTTGCCATCCTTCAAAGACATGAGACACAGCTTCTCAACCTTCCAATATGGACTGAAAACTCGTGTCTCTCCAAGAATCCTCCAAACCTTCAGTGCCAGATGGGGACTGCTGAGACATCCAGCTTGTGGACTGAGCTACTACTGTGGTTTCAACCACTTCAGAGTATGATTGCCATTGTTGGATTACCAAGGCTGTGTCATGGTGACCAGTACAGGAGGATCAAGACAGGACACCGTGACCATGGGAAGGGAAAACCCCAGTGTGGGGCACAAGGGCAGGACTGGTGGTTGTTTGGGCTTGCCAAGGAGGAGCCTTCAAACATGACATCTTTCAGCCTAATTAAAAAAAAAAAGAAAAGGAAGAAAAAGAAATCATAAGCTGAAGATGCTAAAAGATATATGTGGCATGCATATATGCATATTTTAGAGTGATGCAGTTGGGAAGGAGCAACAGCAATAACAAGACTGGATCGAAGAACTGACTGAAACAGTAAACTTCTGCATTGAAAGTTTTAAAAGAGACTGAGGATTGCACAAAGCTTCAATAAAAATTGGCTTAAAAAAAGAAAGATGACATCATGAAATTTGCAGGTAAATGGCTGGAACTAGAAGCCGTTATGCTAAGTGAAGTGACATGGTCCCAGAAAAATGAATGACATATAATGTCCCTTGTTTGTGGATCCCAGAACCAAATCCTTATTTGTATGGCATGTTTTTTCTTTTTTAGTAAATATAGTACCTGATGCTACTATAAAAAGTACATTGTGGTGGCGCATGTCTTTAATCCTAGCACTTGGGAGGCAGAGGCAGGCGGATCTTTGCGAGTTCAAGGCCAGCCTGGTCTGCAGAGTGAGTTCCAGGACAGCTGGGGCTACAGGGAGACCTTGTCTCGAAAAGACCAAAAAAAAAAAAAAAAAAGTACATTAAAACGTACATCAACTTGCTATGTAATTTATGAATGTTAGATAATATTTCTCTTTACGTGCATGGAACTCTACTAAAATGTGAATCCCTAAACATGGTTTGGAATTAAATATAGTTTATTTTTAGACTTCATAATTTTGGTATATATATAAGGAATGTATACATGGATATTTTGGAGAAATATATAATTAAAGGGAACAAAACAAAAAAGACTGGTTTAGAGAACTGACCGAAATATAAACTTCTGCCCAAAAGAGAAACTTCTGCATCGAAACACTTAAAAAAGACTGAGAAATAGATGCAAGACATGTATGGGAGAATGTAGGAGCTCTGGTGGGGTGGGGGCCACGAAGGGGAATGAGTCTAAATTTTATTAAGAAATGTATGAAATTCACAAAGTTCAATAAAAAGTTAAGAAAAAGAATGAAGGGGGAGCAACTAAAACTATTATAAAAGCCACGTGAAATGTCCTACAGACACAGAGTGCTGTGGGCTTTCCTCTCATTTTGAAAGAGGCAATACCTTTCTATGCTGAGCACCCCAAGGGCAGCAAGCATGCACGGGGGACAGAAAATGTCACAGATAGCCTTGCACTGCTGCAGAAGCATGAAAGAGTTCTTGGGTTTGAAGTGTTTTCTAAACACTGATGTGCTGCTTTGGGGATCAGTTCCAAGCTCTCTTGAATTGTTTCTGAGAACTTTTGTTTATTAAATAATTTTCAGAAACCTCACAGATTCATGTAAACATGTCATAGCCATTAGAATTATGGAAATGGAGGAAAGAGAGCCCATCTACACCTTGCATTTTGCAGGAAAGGAAAGCGGATGTCAGGAAATCAGAATGATTTGCTCAGTGTAAGTTCCGTGAAGTGCCCATGAGAAAGCCAGACTGGAGCCCAAACCTCGTTTCTCAGCTCAGGGCTCTCTTCAAATACATTTTCCATGAATATTCTGGCCAAATGCTCTATTTCTGTGGTTAAAGTAAAATTCTTGAAAGAAACCAGGAAATTTTCAAGAACTCCTTTGAAAGAAATCAGGAATGTTCTAAGACAAGAAAAAAAATGTTTGGAATTGTAATGCCCTGTGCAGAAGGTGACCTCAAGTACATCTAATCTTTATAGCAGTCCAGTTGATGGTCATTATTTACTCCAGATGGGAGCCTATCCAGGCAGAGTCTTGGACAAAGTTTCCAAAAATCAAAAGTGGGATGGTAGGAAGCCCCGGCTTTCACTCTTGGAGTGTTTCCATTCAATGTGAAAATCGACACAAGTATTTTTTTTAAAAATGAGTGTCTTTTGTCATGGAAGTAGGTCTCTCTCCCTACCCCCCTCCCCTGCCTATAAGGGAAGCTACGTTGTAGCGTCTCCTCAGAGGCCAGCACGCATGTCACAGCGACCTGCTGTTCATCAAAAAACTCACTTGCTCTATAAAGACATTCCTGGATTGTCAATAAAAATAATAATAACGACAACAACAATAATAATAATAATGCCTGCCTCTGCCTCCCAAGGGCTGGGATTAAAGTCATGTGCCACCATGGCAGCTGAGTTTTCTTAAACATTTGTTTCTGGGTTCCATTCTAAGTGCTTTACAAGGTCAACTGATTGATTTTTTTCTTTTTCAGTATTTTTGAGACAGGTCTCCCTTTAGTCCCAGCTGGCCTAGAGCTCACTCTGTAGACCAGGCTGGCCTTGAACTCACAGAGATCTGCCTGCCTCTGCTAGAATTAAAGGCACGCACTACCATCCCTGGCTTGAATTTTTTTTTTTTTTAGTAAACCATTTATTCATGATATGACCCAGTGCAGACAGAGGACAGGTAATTTCTTTTAGACAACACAGCTAGTAAATGGCTAATAAGTAATATTTACATTTTTTCTTTTTCTTTTTTTATTAATTTTATTTATTTACGTATGTGTATGAATGTACTGTCTGCATGCAAGTTTGTGCACCCGTGTCGTGCAATGCCATGGAGGTCAGAAGAGGGTGTCAGATTCCCCTGGAATTAGAGTTTCAGATGGTTCTCGGCTGCCATGTGGGTGCTGGGGATCAAACCCGGGTCCTCTGCAAGAGTGGTCGGTGCTCTTAACCGCTAGGCCATCTCTCCAACTCTTATTAAAAATGTACATAATGGGGCTGGACTGATGGCTCAGTGGTTAAGAGGACTGTCTGCTCTTGCAGAGGAAATGGGTTTGAATCCCAGCACCCATGTAGTAGCTAACAACTCTCCATAGTAACTCCAGTTCCAGGGGATCCAAAGCCCTCATCTGACCTCCTCAGGCATTCCACAACATGGGTGCACTTACATACATGCAGGCATTATACTCATACACATAAAATAAAAGTAATAAATAAAAATATTTTAAAAAAATGTATATAATGGAGGCCGGTGAGATGGCTTGGTGGGTGTCCCAGTTCTCTGTTGCTGTGATAAAACACTCTGACCAAAACCATCTTGGGGAGGAAAGGATTTATTTGGCCTATAAGACCAGATCACAGCTCATCCTTGAGGGAAGCTAAGACAGGAACTCGGGGCAGGAACTGAAGCACGGTGGTTTCTGCTTACTGGCTTGCTCCCCTGGCCTGTGCTCAGCCTGCTTTATTTTTTTTTAATTTTTTTTTAATTTTTATTTATTTCTGTATGTGTATGAATGTACTGTCTGCATGCAGGTTTGTGCACCCGTGTCGTGCAATGCCGCGGAGGTCAGAGAGGGTGTCGGATTCCCCTGGAACTGGAGTTCTCCTGGAATTGGAGTTTCAGATGTTTAGCTGCCATGTGGGTGCTGGGGATCGAACCTGGGTCCTCTGTAAGAGCGGTTGGCGCTCTTAACCCGCTACGCCATCTCTCCAGCCCTCAGCCTGCTTTCTTATGTAACCCGCGGCAGCACCACCACAGTGGGATGAGCCCTTCCACATCACTCCACAATCAGGAAAGGGCCTCACAGACATGCCAACATGCCAATCCTATAGACGTTCCCTCTTTCAGTTCCACTGTAGTTCCCTCTTTCCTGGTCAAGTGTCAGTTGACAGCAGAAGCTGTCTGTCATGGTGGGGGAAGAGTGTTGCAAACAGGTCTGAGTTTGTGCCTCAGGACCTGCATGGTAAAAGGAAAGAATCAGGTCCCACATGTTGTCCTCTGACCTCCATGTGTGCCAGGGCATACATGTATATATACATGCACACGTACGCACACACACAAATATGAATAAATAAATGTCATTTTTAAAAATTTTATTTATTTTCGTATGTGTATGAATGTACTGTCTGCATGCAGGTTTGTACGCCCATGTGATGCAATGCCATGGAGGTCAGAAGAGGGCATCGGACTCCCCTGGAACTGGAGTTAAAGCGGTTTTCAGCCGCCATGTGGGTGCTGGGGATCAAAACCCGGGTCCCTCTGCAGAGCAGTCAGTGCTCTCTAACCGTTGGCCATCTCTCCAGCCCCAATAAATGTCAATTTTAAAAGTTTAAAAAAAAATGTTTACAATGGGCCTGCTGAGATAGCTCAGCTGGTAAATGTCCTTTGCCACCAAGGTCGATGACGAGTGAGATTCTCTAAACCCATATGGTGGAAGGAGAGGACTGACTTCACAAAGTTGTCCTCTGACCTCTATACACATGCGAGTGGCATGTAGACACACACATGCATGCATAAATCAATAATGTAAAAAATCATAAATATGTTTATAATGGTTATTTTTATTCAGTAGTCCTACTATTCAATTCTTTGTCTTTGGGCAAAAATCTTCCCCTATTTGATCCTTAGCTTTAAATCTAAAACAAGTATTAAACCTGTTGATCATGAGGCTTTACCCTAGTTCTACATGTTTAGCAGTTCTTCATGTACCATCGTGTAGACCAAGGATCTAGGCTGTCCTTCTCTACCCCTCCTATGCCAGCTTATTCTAGTGATAAACAAGATTCCACTATATTATATTTATATATATGTTATATATATATATATATAAAAACTTTTTGACTCATTACAAATTTTTAAAACAAGGTTGCTTCAATGTGTACTTTATAGATGTATATACATACACACATACATATTTATGTCTATATATACACATATATACATATTATGAATATATATGTGCGCATATATATATGCAATAAGGTTGCTTCGATGTGTACTTTTATTTATATAATAACACATACATAGTGTAATGTATATGTATATATACATATGTGTATATATATACATAGGTATATATGTATGTGTGCATATACATATGTGTGTGTGTGTGTGTACTAACCCTTCCAAAACATTGTATTTTATTTGGGGAAGAACAAAGAAACTAACCACTCCTCCCTCTCTCCTCTCTTCCCTCTGATTTTACTAAAATACTTGTTTTAGCAAATGAAAGATAATATAAAGTTCTCCATTAAGAAATGTGAGTCCCAAATTCTTTCCTTTACCTCAACACGTTTACTCAGATGAAACCAGGCGGAAATGAACCAAGGACTGCTTGAGCAGGCAGAGGGAAAGAAGGTGGTGTCTGGAAAAGTAAGGCTGAGCGTGTGCATCTTCAGAAGATGCCAGTCTCTCCAGGTGATGCTGGGAGGTACATTCCTGGTGTACTGTGTGTAGTTTTATTTAGAGCCCTTCACAACATCATGTGGTCCAAGGCCTTCTTCCTCACCACCTCTAACTATGAGGTTCTAGAAACTCTCACTCCTGCCATTCAGAATGCCAAGCTGTGAGCTCAATGATACATTTTGATGCCATTCAGAACTGAGTCATCACAAACTATAGCTTCTTGACTCACTACAAATTTTTAAAAACAATTAAGCTTGCTCCAATGTGTACTTTTTTTATATGTGAAAGTGTCTTATTTACCAAGTCTTGAAACAAACCCAAATATTGGTGTAACAGACATGCTTAGACAGTACAGAATATTTGGATCAACGGTGAAAGAAATCATCATAATTGTTGACATATCTATTTACCATGCCAACCAGAAGGGGTTAAATCCCAGCTCAGTTTGTGCCTTTTCCCTGTTATGAATTAAGCACAAAAATATGTTCATTTCATCATTTTCCTCACACACCCTCACACACAGTCTGCTGTGTTCTGTCTCCACTTGTCTGTAGACAGAGCTCTCCATAGCTTACTTCTGACTTCCAAAAGCTCTGATTCCTCATGATGAGAGAGGAGTGTTGGCTCAGGTCCGGTCCTCAGAAGCTGAGAGTTCTGTTTTGCTATGAAGCCATGTCTGTCTCTGTAACTTGAATTTCATCTTCAGGTTGAGGGCCTTGTTCTTGCATCTTCCTCTTCTTTCTCAGTGTTTGGGTTCATAGCCATTTCTATTTAAGGACTTAGTTCCTCAGTCAAGAGCGTGCTAGAACACAAGGACAGGTACCTCCTTCCTTCTGCTGTGCTCCCTTCTGTGAAGCACAGGGTGGGGAACTGTCTCCAGGAAGAGAGAACAGTTTTTAGTCTTACATTCTATGATGATCCTCTCTGGGGTGGTAAGCGTACAAAACCGATGGACACCTCAGTATCAAGGCTCGCATTTCCTTCCTTCTTTCCATATAGAAATTCTGTGAGTCAGAATTAGGAAGGGGTATGCACATGCTGAGCTCTGCAAACCTCCTCCCACCAGTGACAGTCGAGCCTGCTAATGAGTACTAGGTGACCTCCACTGCCTCTCCTTGAATCAATAAGAACCCAGACACAAACGCAATTATTTCATGTACCATAACCACTTAATTCTGTGCACACTGGACTTACAGTTAGAGAAAAACAAATTCTGCAATATGTACTTTTTTTTGTTAAGGATGTACCACAGATATCAACAAAGTGTCCTTTTAATTCAATACTTGTTAGGAAAAGCACAGGGTGTTCTTGGTATTATTATGGTACATAAGTCTTCTCAAACTAATAAAAACATTGAATTTGTTACATATTTATATACAAGTATTATGAAATGTAACAGGAAAAAAAAAACCCATCAGGTCCACATTTTAATAAAACCCCAATCACACACACACTGATATGCAAAATATTTTGTACTTACATAGATCGTGGGTGGAGTTTTCAGTCCAGTCTCTGGGGCGAAAATCTGCTTTAAATATTTCATTAGAAAATAAACGTGCTCCTTCCTTATATTCTTTTCAGATGAAACCGAACAGATTAATAATGTATATATCTTATACAAATTAAAAAAAAAAACAGTCTTGTGATTTTTGTAGCTGTGGCCAAGAGGAGTCAATTGACACTTGAAGGCAAAGAAGACAAAAAATTGAAAGGATAAATGGGTGGAAAATTCCACAATTCAAAATCCCAGCTCCCTCAAGGCCAGGATTGTTACTTGAGAAGCTCTGCTGAATTTTTGACATTCTTGCACTATCTCAGTTTGAGGAGGGAATGTAAACTACCAGTACCAGCGCTCAGGGAGCTATGGGGTGATTTCTGTACATCTAAGTGAAAAGCCAATGCCTACGAAGACTTAGGCACTAGCTGGTTCCCTTAGTGCAAAGTGCTGCCTGGTATTGGGGAACACACACTGCAAATCTGCTTTCCAGGAGACTTCTAACCTTTAGTCCAGACAGACTTAGTCCTACTGCAGAGGCTTGCTTGAACATTGAGCTGCTGGGTATGCCGCTGCCAGTCCCAGGAAACACTGCTGAAGGCTCTCCCGTGGTAGATGTCAGGACTGCCCACAGTGTCTTGTAGGCCCTGGGAATGAGATGTGTCCTTGGGTCATCCACCATGCAGAGCTGGCATTCATTTGAGGAGCTGCCAGCACTATATAGGAAGCTGGGAGTTCCGTTACTTTGACTGTTTTCTATGTGTAGCATAACTTGATCATTTTCTAAGCCTCCGAAGTACTTTCAGAGTAAAATTTAATCAACAAAGGAAAGGTCTAAGAAAAACGAAATCCCTACCTACTCACATATTTATCTGAAAAAAAATAGAGAAGCTTTTTTAGGGGGGGTATTTTAGAAATAAACTATTTGGGGTTGGGGATTTAGCTCAGTGGCAGAGTGCTTGCCTGGTCCATGTAAGGCCCTGGGTTCGGTCCTCAGCTCTGGAAAAAAAAAGCAAAACAAAAGACAAAATAAAATAAACTATTCACTCAAACATCTGGAATTCAAATTTCTAGTCTTGTATTTGTTCATAGATAAGATATTTAAACATTGATTTTTGGGTCACCTTACTTCCACTTACTAGAGATTTTGTTATAATGCAAAAAGGTCAATTTTAAGGACATTTAAAAGCTGTATTAGCCTAAATAATAGACAAAAATAAACATCAGCATATATGGGGAAATAAAAAAATTAACAGATGCCTTCAGCATTTAGATATACTCACTAATGTCTTAACACTGGTTAACATTGAAACAATGCCTGCTTTAAAACATAAAATTGAACAGAAGACCTGGGTTTGGTTCCCAGTACCCACATGGTGGCTAACCACCATCCTTAACTCTAGTTCCAGGAGATCCAATACCCTCTTCTGGTCTCCTTGAATACTGCATGTACATGGTGCATTTAGACACACACACACAGGCAAAACAATCATACACAAAATAAAAATAAGATTTTGTATAACTTTTATTGAATTTTTGTGTATTTCATACAAAACATCTTAATCATCTTTATACCTCCCCCCCATAGTCCCTCCTCCCAGATTTCATGCATTCCGTCATTTATGTTAAGGTGTTTCAAGTCAAGTTAACGTACCCAGACCTCCCTCAGTACAAGTTCATCCACTGGGGTCTGGTCAATCTATCTAGAGTCATTCCCTTAAAGAAGATCAACTCTCTCTTACCCAGCATTAATCAGCAGCCAATAGTTCTTTGGCTAATGCTGGGGCCTGCTTTCTATTTCCACAGTTCTATGCTGGATTTTGTCTGCTTGAGTTTGCATGGGTCTTGTGCATGCTGACACCATTGCTGTAGGTTCATATGAGCAGGGTCCCAGGAGCTTGTAAGATTCCCTGTACATATGGTTATGTATCTCTTCCTCTGTCTCTTTTTTTAAATTTTTTTATTAATTTTATTTATTTCTGTATGTGTATGAATGTACTGTCTGCATGCAAGTTTGTGCACCCGTGTCGTGCAATGCCGCGGAGGTCAGAAGAGGGTGTCAGATTCCCCTGGAACTGGAGTTCTCCTGGAATTGGAGTTTCAGACGGTTCTCGGCCGCCATGTGGGTGCTGGGGATCGAACCCGGGTCCTCTGCAAGAGCGGTCGGCGCTCTTAACCGCTAGGTCATCTCTCCAGCCCTCTTCCTCTGTCTCTTACAGTCTTCCTCTCTTCCACAATGGTCCCTGAGACCTAGGTGGGTGAAGTTTAATTTAGGAGACCTGTCCAGGGACCCATACTCTACAGTCTGTTGTTCTCTATACTTGGGCCACTTGTGGCCTTTAATGTCTATTGCCCTCTGTTGCATGAGGGAGCTTCATTGATGAGAGTTGAGAGATGGATTAGTGTCCTCTCTACCCCTTGTTCTACTGTATTCCATGAGGCTTAGGTGTAAGGGTTCCATTGTAGATGTGTCACTTAGGGTTGGGTATCTCACAGACACTTATTCTCTGTACTTGACCAGCTGTGGAACTCTGTAATCAGCTCTGTCTATTTTGAAAGAAGATTCTTTGATGAGTGGTGACTGGCATATTTATCTGCAATAAAGTAAATTTTTAAAAATTAAAAGAATGGAATAGATGGATGATAGATAATAGACTGTAGCTGTGACTGAGAGAGGTTGACATCTGAAAGCAAAGAAAATGGAAAATGTAAGAATAAATGGGTAGAAAGTTTCACACTCAAAATCCTACCCCTTACCCCAATATGGAAAGGATTCTAAGGAAAATGTTGGTATTCAAAAGATGCCTGGCCACTGCTGGGAGAACCCAGTGAACTACACTAGAGTCTTTTCATGGCGGGTGAGAGTGTATGTCAGGGGCACTACAAATAGAGTTGCCTTGTGATCATGAAAGATCCAGTAGGTCCTTTGGAGCCATTTACTTTTAGCGTCATTTTAGATCCCATAGCTTAGGCCCCGAATAGAGCATTAAAGTGGGACTTCAGGGTGGGTGGTATTTTCCTTTTAAAAACTGGAAAATATTTTTAAATAAAGTTCATTACTCTTCATATTTAGAATTCTAAGAAGAATTCAATAAAATAATTTCTCTTTTATTGTGAGTTATCTGTAGGTCATAGAATGAAATGCCCCAAATTTAGCCTTTGAGAAATTTGAACCAATAGAGAGAATTAGTTCCCAATTAGAGGGTCACAGGCCTTATCAGACAGACAAGCAAGGTTCCATCATCACATGAAAATGGAGAAACCACTGCCACCTCTCTCCTTTAGATTCTTCTTAATACTAACTTACAGAGCTGTGGTGAGAATTAAATAAGGTGATAGATAAGCAAGGTCCAGTATCATGACACTGTAGGATCTGATTGAGCCATTGTGCATCAGTGTGTACCTTGGATTAAAGAGCTGTAGTAGGAGAGAATGGACCACATAGCACATACCACAGCGGGCATCTCAGGAGGAAGAAGGCATGTTACTTACCAGGCAGCCATCATAAGAGGTGTTCAAAATACAAATCAGAGCTTCCAAGTTTAGTTTGAATATTGATTTAGTTATTTTTATTTTGTGAGTATGAGTGTTATGCCTGCATGTATGTAAGTGCACCTGTATTGGGCAGTGTGCCTGTGGAGGACAAAAGAGGGTATTGGATCCCCTGGAATTGGAGTTATGGACAGTTATCAGTTGCCGTGTGGGTGCTGGGATTTGAACCTGGGTTTTCTGCAACAGCAGCCAGTGCTCTTAACTGCAGATCCATCTCTTCAACCCCCCACCCCAAGTTTGAAACATACACAACCACACACCACACACACACACACACACACACACACACACTTCATGGCATTTTTACACACTCAGCATTGTAGTTATTATAGTTGTAGGAGAAAATTAGCCTATTAAACCACATAGAAAACAAACATAGAATTGAAACCATCACCACACTGATTCCACATGTTTTGATTTTCTGATCTCTGTGCTTCTTCATGTGGCTTCATTAACTTTCACTTGTGTTTTCAACCTGAGTCACTGGTAATGACTTCTTACAGGGCAGGTGTAATGGTAATGAGTGCCTTCAGATTTTATCTGAGAATGTCTTAGTTCCTCTCGCTTTTGAAGGACAGTTTTGAAAGTTGTAGGGATCTTGGTTGAAAATGGGTTTCTTTTAACACTTTGAAAGCAGCAGTTCACTGCCTTTCAGCTCCAAAACCTGAGATGAGAAATTTTCTGATAATCCTACTGATTAGGAGATCCCTTGCGTGTGTGGAGTGGCTTAACTCTTGCAGCTGTTAAGATGCTTTCTTTGGATTTTGATGTTTAATTATAATGCTTTTCAGTTTTTTTGGGGGGGGGTCTTTTTGAAACAGGGTCTCTCTTTAGTCCCAGCTGGCCTGGAGCTCACTCTGTAGACCAGGCTGGCCTTGAACACCCAGAGATCCACCTGCTTCTTCCTCCTGAGTGCTGGGATTACAGGCGTGTGCCACCATGCCAGGCATTAGTTTGGATTTGTTTTCATCCTCCTTGGAGTTTGTTAAACTTGTGTGTTGCCTATCTTTATGACTTTTGTTAAATTGGGATTTTTTAACCATTATTTTTTCAAATACTTCGTCCCTCTCTGTCCTCAGTCTTTGGGAAATTCCACAATACCTAAATTGTGTCATTTGTCATTTGGTGGATTGCATGCTTTGCTCACTTTTCTCTAATTGTTTTTTTTCTCTCTCTTTATTCTTCAGATGTGCTAACATCTTTTCAAGTTCTCTAATACTTAATTCTGCCTGATCAAATTTGTCTTCAAGCTCTCTAGTATTATTGTTATTGTATTCTTTATTTCCAGAATTTTTTGTTTTTTTTTTTCTAGGTTTTCTATCTATCAATATCTCCATTTTGTTCATGTGTTCTTTGTAGTTTTCCCATATCTTCCTCTAGTTCTTTGAACACTTATTGACAATTATTTTAAAGTCTTTATCTAGTAGAGTCACCATCAGTCTCGTTTCATTTATTTTTTAAAGGACCATTTCTGAGGCTCATTTTGTTCATCTGACTTGATCATACTTTCCCATTTATTTTACATCTGGTGGTTTTTGTTGTAATTGTTGTTGAAACTGCCTACTTGAACCTAATACTGGGGTAACTCTGGGAATTAGATTCTTCTTCCCCATGGTTTACTATTTGATCATTGTTTTTAAAATTGTAGACCCTTTCTTCCACAAGGATCAGCCCGAGCCATAAACTTAAGGTCTTCTTAATTTTTTTCTAAGTGAGAGCCATTCCTTGATTGTGTGTGCTGGCTTTTTAGTTATCTTTATCAAGCTTAATATACATTTTATTTTTCCCAGAAGATGTTTTTTCTTCCCTCCTTATGAATTCAGCTCTTTCCATGGGCTTTCATGGATGTCACAGCAGCACCAGCAGATCGAAATCCTTGTGGGGAGTTCTGTCCTTTTTGGCTTCATAGAGTGGATTCTTGACTGTTCTGCTATGGGTGGCACAGTTACACAGTAATGCAGCTTCACACAGACACTGGGCAGCACAGAAGTCTTAAAGATACTTGCTTTTGTGTCCCTGAAGGGAGAGACCTCTGTTATGTGCCCATAGATGAAGCTTTTGATGGCCTTGTCCTTGGGCACATACTGGGGCCATTTTATTTAGCCAATGGGTACATGTGGTTGTGACCTTCTTTGGCTTGTCAACTGGGGGCACTTTATTTAGCCAATGGGTACATGTGGTTGTGACCTTCTTTGGCTTGTCAACTGGGGGCACTTTATTTAGCAAATGGGTACATGTGGTTGTGACCTTCTTTGGCTTGTCAACTGTTGTTTCTTCCTTTTTTTTTTTTTTTTTGGTCATCTTGAGCAAAGACCCCAAAGAATTTAGTTTCTTTTTAATATGTGGTTGCTCTCAAATGTTCTAATCTTTAAAATATGGTTGCCAGAAGGGGAAGAGAGAAAACAACGTAGGTAAAATTTGCTTTAGTCAGAGAGGAGAGGGGCTTGCAACAGGTGTGTGTGTGTGTGTGTGTGTGTGTGTGTGTGTGTGTGTGTGTGTGTATACAAATGGAGAACGGGTTACAAGCTTTGTCTACATCTGTGTGTTCAGAAGCAGAAATCAGTCATCAGAGGACAAATGAGTATTTCCAGGACAGGGGTCCTTGCCCATGACAGTCACCACAAGCTGGGTGCAGTTTGCTCTAGGACAGGCTACTTGCCGTGGAGTATGGGTGTGGAGGGTGGACAGCTGTTACAAGGCTGAGAGCTAGAACTGAAGTCAATCACTTATCATCTATTCCCTCCCTTAAAAATTACACCTGGCAGATTCTGTCTTTGCAGATTTTCTTTTTTTTTCTTTTCTTTTTGGTCTTTTTGAGATAGGGATCTCCCTATAGCCACAACTGGCCATGCCTGGAACTCACTCTGCAGACCAGGCTGGCCTTGAACTCACACTCACAGAGATCCACCTGCCTCTGCTTCCTGAGTGCTGGGAATAAAGGAGTGTGCCTTTAATTTTCTACATGTGAGTAGATTGGACCTTTCCTACATCACATCATCTTGGATTTTGAAGGACAATGTTTCCTAGATATAATTTTTAAATTAATTTATTAAAGCTTAGGCCTTGGAATGTAGCCCAGGCTGACTCATGTTCTTCCTGTCAGAGCCCCTGGAGTCCTGGAGGCAGAGGCATGCACCATTATGCCCTGCTGAGGTAGGTGTTTTTATTTTTCCCTTCTAACATTGTGAATATATCATCTTCTTCTCTTCTGCCACCCAAAGTTTCTTAGTAAAGAAGTCCACTGATAATCTGATGCAGCTCCCAAGTGCGTGATAAGTTGCTTTTGTTTCATTACTTTCCAAAGTTGACTTTGTCTTTTAGCAATTTATGATGTGTCTTGGTGTGACTTTAAATTTTTTAGTTTGTCTTATTTGGTATCATTCGGGCTTCTTGGATCAAATGCTCATTTCCTTCCCCAGATTTGGAGATTTTAGCCATTATTTCACTGACTAAACTTTCTGATCTTTTCTCTCTCTTGCCTCCTCTTCTAGAAATATCCAGAGCACACAATAGTCCACTTGATGGTGTTCATTCAGATTTCCTCACTCTTCTTTAGCTTTTTGTCTTTCCTTAGTGAATGATGTTCAAATTATTGCCTTGTGTTTGAGTTTACTTGCCGTATCTTCTGCATGAGTCAGTCTGCCCCTGAATACATAGTGTGAATTTTTCAGTTTACTTATTCTGTTCTTCCACTTCTCTTTTTTGCTTTTGAATATTTTCTATCCCTTGTTGAAATTCTCATAGTATTCATGTTTACCTGACCCCAGTGAGAATCTTTTTCATAGTTATTTTTAATTATTTCTTGAATAAATCACGTGATTCCATTTCATTTAGGCCATCCTTGGGTAATTTCTCTTTATTCCTTTGTTTGGAATATCTTTACCCAGCTCTTCAGCTACCTTACTTCCTGTGTTGCTCTCTGTGAATGGGATGAATCAGGCAGTTATCTGTCTTCCTGGAGTGGCTTGATTCAGGAAAAGACCCCCACTGACAGCCGTGCCAGAGATTTTTTTCAGTCCCTTATAAACTCTGCTTTTCCCCTAGGAGATGCAAGCTGCTGTCATTTTTCTTCATTTTTTTCTGTGCTGACCTAGGGAATGAGAGAAGCCAATGGTGTCTTATGGCTCAAGCCATTGTCTTCATTGTGGATCATCCTGGGCCCAATCAGAATGTTAAGACCGGTGAAGCATGTGCGGGGGCTTTGGGAGCAACTGGAGAATTGGGGCTGTGGACAGGCAGACCACAGAGAAAACTGAAGCTCTCCCTTTGTGTTCTGTTTAGTTTGTGAAGAACAGAGAGAAACACCAAGGGGGTTTATCAGCTCAAGCTGCCATTTTGATTCTCTCCAGGATGCTTGTTTGTTTTGTTTTGGACACATCAAAGTTTCAAGCGTAGCAAGACAGAAGGCAGTTAGGAAAGTTGGGGTACAAACTTACCCCTTATCTGCCCTTGGTGAAACTATGAGGCCTTCACTGTATGCTGTTACACTTGGGATACTATCCATGGCAAGAGGGTGCCCTGAATCTCTCTACGAGCTTTGATTTGTCTGGTTCTGCATTTGTTCTAGAGTGGATGCTTTCTCATGAAGGTAGTTTTCCTGTGGATTCTGGTGGAATTGCATTTTCAGGTGGGAGGGGGTTCCAGGTTTTCCACCTCCACCATCTTGCCGATGTCATTCTGTTCTGATTCGTCTCCCTTGATGTGTTTTCTGGCAAGCCTCCGGGTCAGTCATCAGGACCTTAACAAGCATGTCCTGCTTCTGCCACTCGGTGTTTATTTTCTAGAAGGCAATTCAGTTCAGTAGGTTTGAGTGATAGTACAAGATGAATTGAGTAGCCTCTGGGGAGAGAATTTCAGAGACACCAACACAGTATAGGGGTCGAGGTCAGGGGAGATGTCCCAGGATGGTTCATAAGAAAGAAGAAGGAAACTGAAAGAGAGTGAAGCTGGGAAAGAGGACAGACAGATGACCGCAAACAAGCACCTTCCCTGGAATGTCAGTATCCCAGTGAACTGGGAGCTCTGCTTCACTAGGAGAGCTATAAGTCTCCAAGTATGGAGGCCAAGGTAGGAGTATGATGTGAATCCAGAGTGAGAAGCAGAGGTGAAATGATGAGAATAGAGTGAGCCATTTTATCTTTAAGATCATGAGATAACTACTAAAGCACTTCCAATGGAGGATCTATGATCAGATATTTGAATTATAATAATTACTCCAGGGACTGATTTGGAGCCTGTGAGACTTGGTAGAATGCTGGTTAGGAGCACAAGTACAGTGTCCAAGATGGAACAGAGCTAACGGTGGCAGAATGAAGCGGAGCTATCAGGAGGCCAACAGTGTTTGCTGGCAGCTGGGAAATGGAGCCCGAGGATAAAGAGTGCTCAGGGTGCATCATGGCTACCGACTCAGAGGGCAGTGTGGCTTGCATCATCACTGGGAATGAGACTTAAAATGAGATAAGGAGAGTGAGTTTAGTCCATGGCCTGGTGTGCTTTAAATGTCACCTGACAGTCAGGGAGAGGTGCCCAGCAGACACTACATGTCTGGTCATCAGAAAAGGATCTAGTACAGAGATGGTTATGAGAGCCAATGAGAGCAGCTAGAAATGCTTTTAGAGAAGTGTGAAAAAAGAGCTACTTTCAGTTTTGATGTGGCTTATAATTGTTCAAGCCAAAAAGATATGGGTCTTCCTGGTTTCTTTAAGGGAGGGTTGTTAGGAGCTTCTGATACTGGCACTTTTATGAACCATCACCAGTGAGACTGAAGCTAAAATAATCTGCCTAGGAAAAGCTGCCTTTTACAAGAGAAGTTTCTTTTCTCTTATGGGGTATGCTCAAATAGGTATTAATAAAGAAAAGTTACCTAGTGCTGGTTAATTTTTTTGTCAATTGACACAAACTAGAGTCACCTGGGAAGAGGGAACCTCAATTCAGGAAGTTCCTCCATCAGAATTTCCCATGCCCATGTCTGCAAGGCATTTTCTTAATTATTAATTGATATGGGAAGGCCTAGTCCACTGTGGGCAGTGCCATCCCTCAGCAGGTGGGCCTGGACTGTATAAGGCAAGTAGCTGAGCAAGTCAGGGAAGCAAGTCAGTAAGCAGTATTCCTTCCTGGTCTGTGCTTCACTTCCTGCCTCCAGGTTCCTGCCTTGAGTTCCTGCATTGGCTTCCCTTGATGATGGACTGTGAGTTGTAATTCAAACAAACTCTTGGTTTTGGTCAGTGTTTTATCAGTGCAACAGAAAGAGAACTAAAACATACCTATAGCGCCCACTTTCCATCTCCATAAATAAGCCCTGAATTATCTTCCGGAGGATGTCTTTTTCTTCTTAAGGCTGGAGCTGCACAGCAGGAATGCTAACCAAAGAATTAACACAGGGAGGGAGCCCTGTGGTCCTCGTCAAGTCACGGAAGCCAGAGATTTCATTCTATATTCATCTGGAGACTCAGCTTCTTGACCATGCCCAACAAGAGCAAGTCCTCTGGATATAGTCATTGATCATACTGAGGTTAGGAATGAACATGAACCTCTACTATTATTTCTTAGAATAGAGTGGGATGGAAAGTAGGGTGGATTGGAGCCAGTGCCTGGATCCTGAAGCTCACAGTCTTTGAATATGGCATGCTTGGAAGCTCTCTGGCACTTGGAAACATCAGAATTATAGAAAAGATCCCTAGAATCTTCCCACAGATCTTTACCCTCAAGTATTGTTTGCTGTCTTCTGTGAGATAAACTGATTTTAGAAATCATTAAAGATTAGCGCCAAGGAAAGAGATAGGCTGAGGAGTTAGGATTGTACAGGTTGCAAGTAACAGAATATCTAACCCAAACTTGGTCAAGTTAAACAAAAAAGTAGATGGTTTTGTGCCTGGTTTTAAGTAGGTAGACACAGGTGGCTGAGGGAATTCCTCTAGCCAACTCTGTTTCTACTTCCTCTGGTTGGTTCTATTTTCACATGTACCCTTCTGCTGGGGTTACGATATAATTACTAGAAACTACAAAATCCTCTAAGCTGAAATCTCAAGAAAGAAAAAATTGAGACTTTATAGTGGCATTCTTCACTGAAGTCTGGCTGGCTCTAACCCGATCCTTTCTCCATTCATAAACCTGTCAAGAGAGTGGGAAATGCTAGTTAGATGAAACCCAATTTTGTGTGCCATGGTGAGATTGAAGTACACAGCCAACATGTAATTTCAGCTTCTAGGAATGAATGCCACGTGGCCAGAAAAGGAAAGAAAAAGAAAAGGGACGTGATTATTTTCCCTTCCCCATCCTTGGCAGACACTGATGACCATGTATTGTGCTTTTTATGATCATGCTTGGCAGGCAGTGCTCAGGACAGACACTCTATGACATCATTGGTCAAGAAAGAAAGTACCCAGAAATCCTTAAACAAAAGTGTGCTTTTTCCTCATCAGTAAGTCAAGGCTGAAGCAGAGTAGGAAAATTCTATAGTTCTGTTGTAAAGCCAGAATTGATCAGTGGTGAGCATTTTTAGTTACTTGCCTTCGTGTACATTAGTGCTAGTTTATTAATAAGAAATATTATGTGTACAGGTTCTATACAACTCCTTGAAGTTGTGGAATAATAGTAGGTTTGTTCTTTGGGCTGGAGAGATGGCTCAGTGGTTAAGAGCAGTACTGCTCTTTCAGAGGACCCAGGTTTGATTTCCAGCATCCACATGGCAGATAACAACCATCTGTAACTCCAGTTCCAGGGGATCTAACACCTTCTTCTGACTTCCTCAGGCATTGTACAACACAGCTACCCTTACACATATGCAGGCAATATGCTCATACATATAAAATAAAAATGACTATTTTTTATGTTTAAAAAATAAGTTTGTTCTTTTAAAAGCATTCTGAAACGTCCTGTGATTTCAGTGGGCACAATATGGTTAGGATGATCTTTATTTTCCTAGTGGAAAAAAATGTAAAACATAAACAAATAAAGTCAGGCTTAAATGGATTGGTTTCTCTCAGGGGCCCCACAGGCAGGACTTCAGGGACTCTGAACTTCACAGTCCAGGCTCCTTGAATGAACGAACACACAGGACCCTTTCTGCTACACAGGGTTCTCAAGGTCCCTGCCTTCTTGTGCCACCATCCCAACCAGCACTGCTATGCCAGGCTGGAGGGTCCAGCCTTAAATATTCCTGTTTATGATTTGTAAAACTTAACTTCTTTGGTTTCCTCTTAAATAACCTTTAGAAGGGTCATGGAGAGCAGATCATTACGTTCTGCTGGGCCTTTACAACTCCTGCAGGGGTGTTAAATTGTCTTTTGAAGCAGGTTTTATTGTACAGAAACTGGGAAGAATGTTGGGGGTGGGGTGCCACGGAGGGATAAAGGTGTCCAGAGGGAGGCTGCTGCCAAGACAAGTGCTTCTTCCCTCTTGTGCTGTGGACCTTGCTAGAGCAAGCCTTAGAGAGCAACTTGAGAACGTCCAAATTTCAGTGTTTTATCCTGTCGGATCTTTCTACACTAACTTAAGAGATGTTTATTGATACCTACTATATCTAAGACACTGAGGTGACTGACCATGAAGGAATCTTAGTTGTCTTAAGTATATGAAGTAGAAACATAATAATGCTGCCCTCTTTTGCATAATTCAAAAGTTTACAAGTTAATGATCGTGAAATCGCTCTGTGGTTATTCGTATCTTCCTGTCTAGACAAGTATCTTATGTTTTTCTTGGACAAAATATGTTTTCTGAATGCAATTTCAGGGTTTAGGAGGGTAACACAGTGATGCTTTTCAGTCTCAGTTCTGAGCTGCATTTGTGCAGTGGTCCTTGGTTATCTCTACTTGATTTCCTTTCCTCTCTGGTTCAAACACCCTCCCTCCTCTGGATTGTCCCTGTTCTCCCTTTTTCTCTCTTATCTATAATCTCATCTTTCTCCTATCCTGCTCTAAATCCTTCTTCCTCTTCCTCCTCTTTCTTCTTCTTCCTTATTGCCTTTCTTCTCCATTTGGAGTTTGACAAAATTTATTCCCACTGCTCAGGGCCTTCCCCACATGTGAAAACAAGGAGTTGTACCTCTGATAGTTATCCTTTGGTCCTAAAGAAGATGAAGATTACTCCAGTCTTTGCACATACACCTATAAATGATTCCAATTAGCCAGCCAGGGTGATGTTTACATTGCCGGGTCAGTTACTGGGGCATGGAGGACACACACCATGATGTAGCCCACCTGGTGTGTAGAACCTGGAGACCAGGGCATAATTAAACACTCTGGCAATTCCCTCAGAGTTAACTAGAAGAAGGGATTGTGGGGGTCTCCAACGAAGTGGGGGGGGGTGGTCCAGGGAGTGTTGTTATCAGAAAAAAACAGAAGGGGCACTGGGCAGCAGAAAGCAAAGACAATTGTTATTTCCATCTGTCATGTCTAGAAGACAATTATTATTATTATTATTTTAATTTTATTTATTTTCTTATGTGTATGAATGTACTGTCTGCATGCAGGTTTGTGCACCCATGTCATGCAATGCTGCAGAGGTCAAGAAGAGGGCATCAGATTCCCCTGGAACTGGAGTTACAGATGGTTCTCAGCCGCCATGTGGGTGTTGGGGATCGAACCCGGGTCCTCTGCAAGAGCAGTCCGTGCTCTTAACCACTAGGCCATCTCTCCAGCCCCCTAGAAGACAATTATTTTCAAGATCATATAGCACAAGAACGACCTGAAGGTTTTAAGGAGTGTTTCCTGAGTAGAATTCATGGAACATGAGCTGTTGTCTATGAATACTTAATTTCCACACTGTCCTAGGTCACTACCTGTACTGAACATAGTAGCTAATGTGATCTTTAACAATTACGGACCTTCTCTTATATACTTACCAAAAATAAGTTATTATATATAGTATAGGGGCTGGAAAGATGGCTCAGGGGAGGCTGAATGGGAGGCTTCCTCCTCCCTTGATCCCCATCTTCGCGGTAAGAAATGTTGATTTAGAGGATCAATTTCCTTCCTCTGAGGAAAGGATGACTTGTAGGTCTACACAGGTGCAGCATGAAATAAAGATTTTAAAATTTCAATAGAGGAGCTGGAAAAACGGCTCAGTCATTAAGAACACTGGCTGCTCATGCAGGGTGTAAGCTCCAGAAGCCCATTGGAATGCAGAGACACCTAAGATCCATGTTGCCCAAGGACCTGCTCTACCAGGCTAGCCTTTGGCTATGCTAAAGCAGGCCACCACCAATTACTCAGGAATCTTCCGCCTAGCCCTTCGCCCTTCTGGAAGCCAGATTCCGACCCACCCCACTCTCACTGAATCCCACTCCCACCTTATCCCTTAAATTCCCAAGCCACATGCCATTCTGGGCTTGGCTCTTTCTTTCCCCTGAGCCTAGCCCCAGCTACCCTGAATTAAACTTTGCTCCGAAGAACTTAGACCTCGTGGCCTTTCATTCGGGGGGGGGGGGGGGGAGCGCGCCATAACCTTACACGCTTATATACTCACCAAAAACAAGTTATTATATATAGTATAGGGGCTGGAAAGATGGCTCAGGGGAGGCTGACGGGGAGGCTTCCTCCTCCTTGATCCCGAATCTTCAGGGTAAGAAATGTTGATTTAGAGGATCAATTTCCTTCCTCTGAGGAAAGGATGACTTGTAGGTCTACACAGGTGCAACATGAAGCAAAGATTTAAAATTTCAATAGAGGGGCTGGAAAAACGGCTCAGTCATTAAGAACACTGGCTGCTCATACAAAAATCTCCCTGCTCGAGTCCCAGAACCTACACGGCAGCCTACAATCTTCCCTAACTCCAGTTCCAGGGAATCTGATGTCTCTTCTGGCCTGTGCAGGCTTTGGATGACACAGGGGCACTTATCTACATGCAGGCAAACCACTTATACACATTTTAAAAAGTTATTATAATATAAAAGCACAATTTGTGAAAGTTGTCATAAAGCATTAATAATGATAATGGACATGAATGTAACTCAACAAACATGTACTGAGCACCTATTTTGATAAGTAAATTAAGTTAGATCCAAGATAAAATAAGGTGACTAACTGCTGTGCAGCATTTCTAAGCCACATTATAGTTAGTTCTGAATAGAGAAGCTTTCTTTTTTTTTTTTGGTCTTTTTCGAGACAGGGTCTCCCTGTAGCCCCAGCTGTCCTGGAACTCACTCTGTAGACCAGGCTGGCCTTGAACTCACAAAGATCCGCCTGCCTCTGCCTCCCGAGTGCTAGGATTAAAGGCGTGAACCACCACGCCCGGCTTTTTTTTTTTGGGAGAAGCTTTCTGACTCAGCACTCTTTAGTGCTGAGTCAGCACACTTTAAGGCCAAGAGTGAATCCGAACTCAGAATCATCTGTTCCTCTCAAGCCAGGCTTCACTCATACTTTTATTCAAACAGCGTCTCCAGCATCAACGGAGGAACTTGAAGCTAGGATCCACCCTTGTCTAGGATCCACCTTTGTCTAGGATCCACCCTTGTCTAGGATCCACCCTTGTCTTGTTGAGACTTGAGCCCTTTGAGTCTAGAATATCTCACACACTCAATTTCAGACAGATTTCTTAATTCTTCTCACCGTTTTCAAGGAGATAATCACACTGCTTACAGTGCTTTGATATGTTAATCAAGCACACCTACTTTCATTCACTATCTTGGGTGAAGGGCAAAGTGAAGTTCTGAGGGATTCAGGTCAGGAGCCTAGGTCATAAGGCTCAATGAGCTTGTTTACATTATAAACAGTAACAGTATTTGGATGCAAGGTTAGGTAAAAGTCATTAGTCCAGATTATGTCTATATTGTAAAAGTCTTACCTACGTTAATGTACACCCAGGAAAACAATGATTCACACTGAGTAGATATGTACAGCACCAGCAGTCAGACTCAGGAGGTAATGCTGGGCTTGATCCGCCCTCAGGGTCTGAAGGACGTGCACAGCACCTTCAGCCACCATTACACATAGTCTTCTTGGCTTTTCTGATATGGCCTAGCAATAATACTTCAGGATCTCATGGGATGGTTAGGCCAATAACACACTCTCACACATACCATCTCACTTGATGTATTAATCCTGCTCTTTGAGACAGGCAAAGGAATTAGCTTTGTGCCCGTGAATAGAGGATATCCAAGGAGGTGAATAGATCCGCCTGTACAGGATCACACAGGTCATCAAAGAGAGAGCTAGCATTCAATTGAGCTTTTCTAAGTGGATCACTACTAAGTTCTCTTTCTCAGTAGAGGAGTGATGGAGGGCCACAGCTCTCTCCTGGAGAAACCTTCTTCCTTTGGCTACATGGGATTCATCTTCTTTGTTTTTTTCCACTGGTCCCTGAATTTCCCTAGCTTTTCAAATGAAAGCAACATTTCAGGCAAGGGAACTCAAAGTTTATTATCTGTCACAGTTTCCCTGGGGAACTTTAAGATCATCCCTAACATATCTTTGCCCAATACAGATAGAGTTTTAATCCTAACTCCATCTCAACTTCTTTTAATATTTTGGCAATGTTATTAGAAAGCAGATTCTGACATGTAAGGTTGCAAATAGTTTGTGGAGGTGCGATAGTGGGGAAAGGAAAAGGAGAAGCAGATCTGGGCATGAGGAGCCATCAGACTGTGCAGAGGGATGCGGCCGCTGCCATTCTACATCGAGTTCCGGAACAAAGATGGTCGGCCGGCCAGACAAACACTCACTAGGTAGAAATGAGTAGGCCCAGCTGCTGCAAAGCTTGGTTATAATATTGTCTGGGAGCCTTCTGCGAAGAACATGACTTGTCTTGGAAGCCACAGAGGCTGAGAGCTGGAAGTGGTTGGTGTGACAGTGCCATTGAGCTAGTGCATGTTTCTCTGAACTGTACTCTACAAACATCTTTTTGAGGGTTGATTGGTGATGCTTCTTCAATAGCCTTATGCTTTTAAGTTTTGCCTCAGTAATAACAGTATAACCTTACTAAGCACTGAGGCTGTTTTATGAGATTTAAAATGTACCTCTTCTACAAAGGAGGCCGGTGGATTTCCTATTAGGTCATTGTTTGAATTGGGGAACAAAATGACTAGGTGCCTCTGGAATAAAAAGGATGATGTCTTCAAAACACCCAGAGAAGGGAGATAAATATTACCTCTGTGGAGGAACTTGACAAGTTAGAACGAAGAACAAATGGTAAATATGGGGTTTGTTTAAAATTTAATTAAGCTTCTAACTTTCTGGTCTGTTAGCCGGTAAATATTGAATGTATCAGTGGAAACAAATTCTTCAGGTTGACACTTTGGAAGGTGAATAACATTAGGGCAGTTACAAGTCTTGGATTTGGACTTGATTAACTAAGAGGCTGCCTTACAAAGGAAGGTAGCTCTGTCCTTGGTTGATGGGCTGGTTCCGGTGTAGGCTTCCAGCCTCAGTCTTCATTTTCTTTTCTTTTCCTTTTTTTTCAAAGCCAATTTTTATTGAAGCTCTGTGCATTTCATACAAAATTTCAAACCAAACTAGACCCGTGCCCCTCTCCCTGCCCCCCCACCCCACCAGAGCTCATGCATTCTGCCAAACATGTCTTTCATCTTTTTCTCAGTCTCTCTCAAAATTCTTGATGCAGAAGTTTACTGTTTCGAGCAGAAGTTCACCGTTTCTGTCAGTTCTTTGACGCAGTCTTTTTGTTGTTGTTGTTGTTGTTATTGTTGCTGTTATTCCTTCCAATATGCATCACTACAAAATATGCATATATGCATGCCACATATATCATATGTTTTAGCATCTTCAGCTTATGATTTTTTTCTTTATTAGGCTGAAAGATGTCATGTTTGAAGTCTCCTCCTTGGCAAGCCCAAACCACCATCAGTTCTGCTCTTGTGCCCCACACTGGGGTTTTCCCTTCCCATGGTCACCAAATGAGGTCCAGTAAGCACCGTGTCCTGTCTTGATCTCCCTGTACTGGTCTCTGTGATACAGCCTGGGCAGTCCAGCAGTGGCAGTCTATACTCAAGAAGCTGTGCTTTAGGTGGTCCTGGGAAATCCCTGATCTAAGCTCTGACCACTCCCCAGTCTTCATTTTCATTGAGGAGGCCCCTAGCTATCTCAGGCTTAGGATGAATTTAGGGATTGAATGCTAGCAGGAATCTTTTTTTCTGCTAGAGGAGAGGGAACTGCTTAACTATGAACCCAGCCATATATTTCCTGTCAGCCCTGAGCAGCATTTCCAATGTTACATCTTCCTTATTATTTAGAAGTAACAGGCCAAAGCAATCCTTCCTGCTCAATTCATTTTGATGATGCAAAAGCATTATTCCCTGGTGGTAAACTATGCTTGATAAACAGGACTATCTTTTAAAAAGTAGTTTTAGTGCAGAAATAGCTGTCTTCCATTTTTGACATTATAAAGGAACAAATAAAATGACTAATCTCACTAAGTATAACAATAAAAGTGCTGACAAAAATCTTAACTATACACTTCACATCTTTAGCCCCGTAATTACAGCTCTGGTTAAATGCGCGCGCGTGCGCACACACACACACACACACACACCTACCTTTCAGAACACATTTGAGCACGATCTGCTATAATCACTGTCTTCCTCCTACAGAATTGTTATATTTACATGCTGACTCCCCAAATCAGTCATTTAATGACTCTGAAAAGGTAAACACATTTTAAAATAAGACATGTTTATTTAGTGCCATTTATGTTATACTAGGTAATACACTGAAGAAACAGTAATTGATAGATGTTTATCAGAACTGGGACTTGTACTGTCTAGACTTCATTAAAGCATTGTCTTGCATTTATTTAAAAAAAAAGTTCTGCTTCACAAATGACCACTTGTTGGTTTATTACCAATGCAGTAGGAGAATCCTCACACAAGGTTGCATCAGTGTGGTCCAGGATGCTGACAAAATGTGGCTCCTCACAGAGGTCAGAGGAGAGAGGGCAGGGGCAGTTCCTTGGGCTCAGGGAAAGGGCTGACCCCAGAGAAAGAAGGCTTTCTGGATTCCTTTGGCCAAGACCCCACCCTGAGGGCTTTTTCCTCTCCATTCTAGGAGGGGAGGCACCCATTCATCCGTGAGCTGCTGGGGCAGCTACCACCCCACTTCCTTCTCACCAGGGCACAGAATTCTGCAGAGAACTGAAGGCTGCAGGCTAGCAAGGAGAGGGCTCTGCAGGTTGGCCAGCCAGGAACAGTTGGTCTGGAGGAAGTGGCTGAAGTTACAGTGGGAGACATAGCAACATCTGGAATGAGGACTAGCCCTGGAGCTACCTGAAACACCAGAAGTCTTCAAGTTTTACAAAAGTCACTGCCTGTTCCTTGTAGTCAGAAGGGATAGAATGTTCATATGACCCACTCATAGTGTGATCACATGACACGCTGATTTAATGTAATTGCCTTTTAGTGAATAATGTGACTCATGGGCCAAGCGGATGGAACGGGTGCTTCTTGTCTTCACTGGCCAGTACCACATCATCTTGGCCAAGAGGTTACAGGTCAGTGGCTTTCTGGCAGAGAGGAAGATGGTAATGGGCAGGAGCAAGGTGAGGGGTGACCTGGGGAACAGGATTGCCAGCAGATATGATAATTCAAGTGCTAGTAACGGACATCATCTAGTAACTTTCTGTGCATTTTTTTTCTCCCACATCAACCAACATAGCTATTGGAATAGCTATCGAAGGAACAGATGAAGGAGCTGAAACTCAGAGATTAAATAGCTTGCCCACGCGCATACCGTGGCCTACCGCGGTTAAGTTGTACTGGGACTCCAGGTCTGCCCAACGGCAGTGCCCATAGGACTTCTACTATCGCTTGCTGCTCTTCTAGATTGAGACCCTAAAAGTAACAAAGGATACAAAGAATCAGAAAGGAAAGAAGTTTGAAAGAGGTCTGGATGGACATAAAGGGACAGAGTCACGGATCAGCTAGAAAAGGAAAGGACAGCTATAAGACGCGGGCAGGCAGAGCCAAGGATTTGTAAATAGAGTCACTGACTGAGAAGTTGAGATCATCTGGGTGGCTTGGGTGGAGGAGAAGAAGGTCAAGCAGCTTAGAACCTCCCTGCTGTGTTGAAAATGAAACTTGACGGCAGCCAAGAATGGGGGGGGGGTGTCTACTTTCCCCAGGATTACCTGGTTGCTAATACCATTGAAAATGACCATTCTGTAGAGTCCATTCTGTAGAGGGTCTCTTGGGCATTTCTGCTCTAACCTAAGCAGAACCAACATTCAAGTAACTAGAAGTATTCTGGATGGGACTAAATTGCTGAATGCTCTAAGAAGGTCCAGGGGGGCCAAGGCACATGCAACAGCCAGACAGGCTACCCCCTTATCTCCCCACTCCCCCACCCCCAACTCCCCCATCCCCCAACCCCCGCTGTGCCCTGGCCCTTCCGGCCCTACCTCCCCCTATTTACAGCAGACCTATGGAGAGGACAAGTCCACCCTTACATGCCAGGGGCCACTCATCCTTGGGGGCGGGCAGGAACTTCTGAGAAGTGAACTCTTCTGTTTGCAGCATTTATTTCCACTGAAAACATTATACTGTACCAAGGAAACTTTGCAGAGCGTTCCGCTGATTAAGCCAGAAAAGCTCCATTTTTCTCTATCTGTATTCTATTCGAGAATATAGACTAGAAATATTTCCATAAGAATTCAGGAAGCAGGGAGAACTTGGGGCTGAAGTTTTCATCATAAAGAGTAATATCTCAGTCCAAAAAAAAAAAAGAAAATCTCAGCAGTTTGAGGAAGACAGCATCCCTGAGACCATCCCCCCTCTTGCTGTAGTACTGATCACTTAATGTCCATTCCTAACTCCAGGAACAGGCTTAGTGAGATATGGAGGCGTGCGGATGGTGAGGTATGTCCTCTTAGGCTGTGCCTAGGAGAACTTCCTTGAAACCCAATACCACAGGTAAATCAATCTGCAAATACCTGCAAAGACAAAGATTCTCTCTTGGAGGTTCAAGGAGCACAT
>VZQC01015009.1:3435352-3644488 GCA_009823505.1 Rhizomys pruinosus | reverse complement strand
AAAAAAAAAAAAAAAAAAAAAAAAAAAAATCTTTTTTTTTAAACTCAGTTTTATTAGACTAGTAAGATCTTTCGACAACAAATGCTTATGGACATTCCACAGTTCTGGTGTCCCCTTGGGCCCTGCCCCTGGTGCCTCTCCAGGGCGTTGTGAGGAAACTCTTTGGGAAGCACTGATATCAATTCCCAGAGCATGCTCTGATGTCATATCCTGTCTGCGCCCCTGAGTAAGTTTCTTTGGAAAGCCTGTTTCTTTAAATACACTAATTAATTGCCTATCCTGAAAAATGCTATAGTTTACCTAATTATTCCCTTATGGGACATTTACATTGTTTTAAAACTTTTTTTCTCTGGCGTAACAGTATAACAAACACATCATATGTAAACTGTAAATATAATTCTGATTGTAAACTGTAATTTCTTGTTGCTAGAAATCACTGCCTCATAGAGTATATGTTTAGAAATGAGAGATTTGTGTCTAAACTTTCTGAAGTGGACATACCAGTGTACGCTCCTATCTAATGGTGTGAGTCATGTTCTACCTCTTGGCCAACACTTGGAATTGTTGGTTTAAAAAAATTTTTTTTTCTTATCTGAAAGGTTTTTTTCACTCCGAAAGTTTTTTTTTTATTTTTTTTTAAATTTTATTTTCTTTTGGTATGTGTATGAATGTACTGTCTGCATGTAGGTGTGTGCACCTGTGTCGTGCAATGCCACGGAGGTCAGAAGAGGGTGTTGGATTCCCCTGGAGCTGGAGTTAAAGACAGTTCTCAGCCGCCATGTGGGTGCTGGGTATCGAACCCAGGTCCTCTGCAAGAGCAGTCGGTGCTCTTAATCGCTAGGCCATCTCTCCAGCCCCTTTATTTATTTTTAATTCAGTTTATTTTGCCCCTTAACTTATAAGAACACTTTACTTATTTAGGATACAAATCAATTGTCATTTTTATGTTTTGTTAATGGCGCCTCTCCATCTGGTACCTGTCTTTATCCTGTTCATAGTAATTTTTTACAGTTAGAAATTTTTCGATTTTCATGCCATCTTAATTAATATTGTGGGTGTCGTGATTTATTTTTACTTATTTTTATTTTATTTATTTTTTATGTGTATGAATGTACTGTCTGCGTGTAAGTTTGTGCACCCTGTCGTGCAAAGCCACAGAGGTCAGAAGAGGGTGTCAGATTTCCCTGGAACTGGAGTTAAAGACAGTTCTCAGCCACCATGTGGGTGCTGGGGATCGAACCCAGGTCCTCTGCAAGAACAGTCGGCGCTCTTAACCACTAGGCCATCTCTCCAGCCCGGGTGTCGTGATTTAAAAAATCCATTTTTATCCTAAGGTCATATTATCTCATATTTTCTTCTAAATGTTAAAGTTTTACTTTTCAGAATAGACAATCTATGACGTTGATAGCCCCATCTCCAGTTCCAGTGCCTCTTATCCAACAGCTCCTTCTTACTGCCGCACTATCATATACAGAGCCTGCTCTGACCAAGCTGCCAACTAAGTTATGTAAGAATAGAAAGAACCACTGCTATCTCAAGAGACTGAAGAAGGGAAATCACATAATCACATCAAGAGATACAGGAAGGACAGTGGACAAAATCCAACATGTGTTCATGATAAAAACTAGGAATGGAAGAACTCTTAAATTTGATTTTTAAAAATCTGTTAAGAATTCTACATCTTGGCCGAGAGATGGCTCAAGGGTGCAGTGCTTGTTTCATGAGCACGAGAACCTGGGTTTGGGTCCCCAGCACCCATGTTAAAAAACTTAGCACTGGGCCAGTGGAGATGGCAGATCCTCAGGGGTTGCTGGCCAGCCAGCCTAGCCAAAGTGCTGAGCTCCAGGTTCTGTTAAGAGACCCCGGCTCGGAAAATAGGGCGCAGAGCAATAGAAGAAGACATCGGCATTAACCTCTGCATGTGCACATCACACACACACACACACACACACACACACACCACACACACACACATGTTCATTCATATACATACAGGTCATCCTCCCATGCACACAGTTCTACAGCTAAATCATAATTAATGTTAGAAATTCAAAGTTTTTCCGGTGTTATTGGGGTAACTAGCATCCACTTATAAACAAAAAATAAATGTAGGCAAAGACCTCATAATGTTCATAGAATGAGCTCAAATTGGACAACAGACATCTACTTATAAATGCAAAATTTTAAAAACTTCCCAGAAATTATGTGGGAGAAAATCAGAATGGCCTGGGTTTAGGAATATGTTTTTTATACATGACACCAAAGGCAGAATACATAAATGAAAGAATTGATAAGTTGGACTTCAACAAAACCAAACACCCTTGCTCCCTGAAAGATCTGTCAGGAAAATGAGGAGAAAATTCACAGACTGGGAGGAAATATTGGCAGAAGATATATTTAATAAATAATTGTTACATTAAAGAACACTAAAAGCTCAACAATAAGAAAACAAACATCCCAGCTTATAAAATGTTCCAAGGCCAGGCATGGTGGCATGTGCCTTTAGTCCCAGCACTCAGAAGGCAGAGGCAGGCACATTTCTGTGGGATTGAGGCCAGCCTGCTCTACAGAGTGAGCTCTAGGTTAGCTGGGGCTACAGGGAGACCCTGTCTAAAAGAAAAGGGCCAAAGGTTTTGACAGACATTTCATCTAATGTATATGCATACATACACACATGTTTGCATGTGTATTATGTATCTGTACAGACGGCATACATACAAGTGAAAAGATGCTTCATAGCACATGGAATCAGAGAAATGCAATTTTTAAGCAACAGGAGGTTACTATATACCTATAAGAATGGCTCAAATCTAGAATACCAATCAATAATAACAAATGCCGGCAAGCATGTGGAACTAGAGCAACTATTATTCACTGTTGGTGGGAATATGGAATAACATGAAAGACAATGTAGCAGCTTCCCAAAATATAAATATACTCTTACCATGATATCTACTCATTGTTCTCTGGAATTTGAGCAAAGGAGATGAAACTTTTATTGACACAAAAACTTGCACATATGCGAGTAACAGCTTTATTTATAAATGCCTGAACTTGGTGACAATGAAGTTGCTTCTCAGTATGTGAATGGACAAACTGGTCCATCTAAAGAATGGACTGTTACTGCTAAGTTATTTAAACCATCAGGACATAAAAAGAAATGGAGAAATCTTAGATGCCAATTATGAAGGGAAAGAAGCAGTCTGAAATGCTACACACTGAATGACTCTGATAAAAGGCAGGCTGTGAAGGCAGCATCAGCGGTTGGTGGTCAAAGGTAGAGGAGGGCTAGGCAGAGCACACAGGATGTTCTTGTGACAGAAAACCGAGGTACCCTTGGGGTTCTTAGTTTCATTAATAAAAGAATCTAGAGACTGACTCAAAGGAAAATTGAGAACAACTTTGTTAGAGTTTAGAGAATAATATCAGGGCAGGCAAGCTGTACATGCAGCATCTGCCTAGAGAGGAGAAGTGGGAGAGAGAGAGAAAGAGAGAGAGAGAGAGAGAGAGAGAGAGAGAGAGAGAGAGAGAGAAGAGGCTCCACAAGCAGCCACATGGCAAAAATTGTCAGGGCTTCAGAGAGAGTGAAAAGGCCCAGAGTGCAAGGGAAAACAGCTTAACCATCGTTATTCCCTAAAAAAGGATAAAGACGAGTATAAAAGTTAATGCTTCTGGGGCTGGAGAGGTGGCCTAGCGGTTAAGAGTGCCAACCGCTCTTACAGAGGACCCGGGTTCTATCCCCAGCACCCACATGGTGGCCAAGAACCATCTGAAACTCCAATTCCAGGAGAACTCCAGTTCCAGGGGAATCCGACACCCTCTTCTGACCTCTGCGGCATTGCACGACATGGGTGCACAGACCTGCATGCAAACAGTACCTTCATACACATACAGAAATAAATTTAAAAAAAATTAAAAAAAAAAGTTAATGCTTCTCTGAGTTAAGACTCAGATAGGTGGACCAGCACCATAATGCTCTCTGCACTGACAAGAGGCCTCCAGGAAGGAAATGTGCATTATCATCTCATTAAGGGAATAATTACCCTTCACTCTCCTTTTGGGTAACTTGGAATGCCCTGTCTCAACCCTGGTCTAGAGATGCAACTTAGAACAAAGTCCAAGTATCTCACTTTTGCATATGGTAACTTGAACCCCAAGGAAGGGCAAAGCTCATCTTTAAATTTCTAGGGTTACTAGGAATCAGAATGGGGTCCTAAGCTTCAATAACCTGAGGCTAACGGAGCATTCTAAGGGCACAAATGACTGCGTGATGCTGATTCTGTGAACATGCATTGTTACAGATTTGTCCAAACCCATAGAGTGCACAGCAACTAGAGCAGCCCCAATATAGATTTAGAGTGACAAGGACTGTAGAAAATGTTTCAGGCTAGTTTTAGAATCTCTCTCTCTCTCTCTGTCTCTCTGTCTGTCTGTCTCTCTTTCTGTGCATACACATGTGTATGTGTACATGCACATGGGTGCACAGGTGACTTCCTCAATCGCTCTCCACCTTATACTTTGAGGCAGGGTCTCTCATTGAACCTGGAGCTCGCATTTGAACTAATCTGTCTTGCCAGCTTACTTGGAGCCAGGCTGTCTTCACCTTCCCAATGCTGGCTGGCGTGTGATCCCGGCTCTTTACCTGGGATCTGGGGATCTAAACTTGGTTCTTCCTGTTGACCCTTCACGCATGTTATCTGCTGGGCCACATCCCCATCTCCAATCTGTTTTTATGTTGTAAGCGTTCCTCCTGGGGCTGAAGTTTTGCTTCTCTAGTCTTATTTCAGAGAACGGCATTGCAAAACCTCTGGGTACAAAGAGCCTCACTGTGAGTTAGCAAGTTAGCTGTTTTGTTAGTTGACACACGAATAGTAACTCTGACTTTCCAAGAATCTGTTCCTTTAGCCATAGAAAGATTCCATGCTTTCTCACTACAGCTCTACTTCAGTTTGGGCGAAGATGGGTTCTCATCTTCATCACTTGCCCTCCTAATCCTAGTCTTTGGGTCACCTTTGGCCTGTATCCTGCTACAGCTTCTGTCCTGTGGCTGTGCTGGGTATTCCCACGTTTAGGAGATGCTCTGGTCTGCTTTCTATTCTGGGGTGAGAAGGGCTGGTCCTTTGTGCATTCTGGGCCTAGGTGTCTGTGCTTGGCTCCATGACTCACTTCCGCCCAACCTTAGGAGCTTAGGGAGGATGCTAGAGTGAATTTGCTTCCTTCTTGATAAAATGCTCAGCTAGAGACCTGAAAAGGGTTAGAAAATGTTCTATGCTGTTACCATGCCTTCATCTAATTTTTATCTCCAAAAAGGAAATGATGTTGCTTACCCTTCAGTTCTCTAAGTTTTTGATTTTTCATGAGAGGTAAAGAAAATGAACATGTAATTTTTTTTTTGTCTTTTTGAGACAGGGTCTCCCTATAGCCCCAGCTGGCCTGGAACTCACTCTGTAGACCAGGCTGGCCTTGAACTCACAGAGATCCACCTGCCTCTGCCTCCCGAGTGCTAGGATTAAAGGTGTGCACCACCACACCCAGCTTTTTTTTATGAACATGTAATTTTAATTCACTTATACCTAACCATGGATAGTGTGTGTGTATGTGTGTGTGCATGTGTGTGCATGCATGGACAGCTATGTGTATTTTTTGTGTACATGTGTGTGTATGTATGTATGTGTGTGTGCATGTGTGTGCATGCATGGACAGCTATGTGTATTTGTGTGTGTGTGTGTGTGTGTGTGTGTATGGATGGAATACTCTTAGGATGTTAAAAAGTTAGGAAAGCAAATAGTGAACGGAAAGCTGCCAAGCTTTATTCCATAGTGATGACATTGTTCATGATGACTTATTAATTTTTAAAAAGTCTTTCTATATTTGCCAAATTTCAAATAATAAACATACAATTCTTTAATGGCAAGAAAACAAAAATATATTAAAAAAATCCTCCTTGCTCAGCAAGAGCAATGAATGTTAGCAACACAGGGAAGGAGAACGTGTTTGTGTTCTCCAGATCAAATGTTAAAGCTTTATTAGTAAATGAAGTGTAGGCAGTAGAGGAAAAGCTATGCTTTTCCTGTTAACAAGTCAGGTATTTTCTTTTTACTATTTATTAATTTATTAATTTATTATTTATTTATTTATTTATTTATTTATTTATTTATTTATTTATTTAATTTTTGAGACAGGGTCTCTCTTTAGTTCTAGCTGGCCTGGAACTCACTCTGTAGACCAGGCTGGCCTTGAACTCACAGAGATCCACCTGCCTCTGCCTCCCAAGTGCTGGGATTAAAGGTGTGTGCCACATCTATTTTTTTAGGTGGGAGATCGGGTAATAGTTTACTGTTGCTACTTGGAGAGCAGAGCCCTTCTCTTGGTTTGCTCTGCTTCCTGGTTGAGTCTGAGGAGGCTCCCAGCTGTCTCCCAGCGCTTGCGGCATTTTGTAGAAGGCTGAGGCAGCTTGGGGGATGGATTTGCTAAGCGCATGTGTAGGTGCTGGTTACTGTCAAATCCTGCAGCTGGAGCTCTCGGAGATGAAGGCTTATTGTCTAATTTTTAAACAAACACGATTTTAATGAAAGTAATCATTCAGGGATTTTCCTTTCCATATTTGCCTTTTGTGTTTGGACCCCTTTTATGAAAGTAAATGGGAAAAAATAATTTGAGAATCTAAAATGAATCAGACTTTATTTGTTGATAGTCATAATCTCAGCTATGTGCACAGCACACACCGTGGTAGGTGTAGTAAAAGAAATTGCTTGGAAACGACAGGCAACCCTGACAGCTTTTCAAAGTGTCCTGCTCCTTCCTCACACTTCCACATCTTTCCAGTGGAAGGCCGCCCAGATGATTGAAAAGACTGGATTCTAACTCAGTCCTACCACTGAACAGCTCTTGGCTATTATTATCAGTATGATTGTAGCAATGTTTATTGAGAGCTTCGTATATGAGCTGGATCAGCACGAACTGTTCTAATCTCCATTACACTCCATCAGAACAGCTTTTCCTCTTCTGCAGCTTTAAATGATCCCAGGATCTATGTCTCTGTGGCCAAGACTTTGCTCCACTGTTGGGGCGGGCTGTCAGGAAGTGTAGGAATCTCATTCTCACTAAAACAAATGAAGCTCTGGGGAGCCCGAGTTGGGCTGAGAACCATTTTTTTTATTCCAAACTAGTACATAATCTTGTATTGTATACATTATAATCAGATGTCCCCAGTGGGTTTTTCTGGTGGTCTGAGCATCTTATAACTTTAAACTGGATAGCATTATGTTCTTCCATTACAGTTAGTTGAAACTTGGCATCATGTAGGGTTCTGAATTTGACAACGAGGCATATCAGAAATCCCAGGCAAGTGGTATTTTGTGTCTGTACAGAGTGACTCTTGTCACTTAATTTTAATGAAGTATCTGTAACTTTCAATGCATCCTGTCATGATCAAATTTGATTTCTAGTCCTTACTACCATATTGTGATCTTACAGGTCTGGCAGACAAAGACTTGGGAGCCTTTATGATCTCCACCTTGGTCACCATGCACTGGACACAGGGCGGGGGGTGGATGCTTAGGCAGGATGACATTGGTGCAAGAGCCATCCTGGCATGGGCATGGCTTCACAGGAGGAACCCTGTATACCTGTCCTAAGCACAGGCTGCCTGACCTTATATATGCGTGTATCCATTCTGGGATGGACGGGAGGCATGCCAGCTATCTCTTATCATACTAAAAAGCCTCACACACACTCAGTGAGTTTGGAGGATTTCTGGGAAGCTGGCTTGAATGTTTGTGGAACTTTGTTCCTTTCTGAGATCATCTTTCTTCTCATTTACCCTTTGATTTGTTAAAGGCTGAGCTGATTGGAAAAGAGTTCTCTATTCAGTCTCTTCTAAGGTTTAATGATTCTATTCCTTCTCACATTAAGAAATAACTGCCTGTTAAATAGTTCATCACATAGGAAGTATAAACTTCAAGACTATTCAATAAGATGAGCTGAGCTTACAGCCTTCTTTAACTTTTAAATGTGGAGCCTTTTTAAAATTGATCATCTCCCTCTTTCTTTCTTTCTTTCTTCTTTCTTTCTTTCTTTCTTTCTTTCTTTCTTTCTTTCTTTCTTTCTTTCTTTCTTTCTTTCTTTCTTTCTTCTTTTTCTTTTTGACATAAGCTCAAACTAGCCCTGCCTGTCCTAGAACTCACTATGTAGCCCATATTGGCCTTGAACTCATGGGAATCCACCTTCCTCCACCTTTCCAGGGCTTAGATTTCAGGCATGAACCATGATGTCTGCCTGGAGCTTGATTTTCTTTTCCTGAATGGCTTCAATATGCTTGGCAGTTCTAGAAGAATGGTTGGCACATTCATTGTGAGACTCCTTATTTCCTGGGGCCTGGGTAGTAGTGGGGAGGACTGAAGAAGGACAGCAGCTAGTGGAGAAAGAGTGGCTGAGAGCTGAAGATAGAAAAGAAATAGCTGTGGCCTCTGAGACTTCCGAATGTGGGGAAATGCAGACACACCAATGGGCAGCCCTAGTGCCATGTGGCAGAGTCACAGTCAGGGCAGGCAGACAATGTGGGGCTCAGATGTAGAAGGGTACACGGAGAGCTGCCTTCAAGATAGGGATATTTGATTTGGTCTTACAATGCCTAGATGCCTGGGGAAAGAAGCAGCCACTATAGGCTGAGGGGTAGCCTGGGCAAAGAGCCATGGCCATAAGGAAGAGCATGAGTCAGGGCTGAGGAGTAATACTGCACTGTGGGGAGATGAAACTCAAGGGTGTCATTGATAGACACTCACCCTCATTATGGAGTTAGGACTAAAGGCGAAATTCTGACCCAGCAAAGGGCCTCGCTGGACTTGCAATATTGAGAGATGGATCTGAACACCTTGAAGCTGGTAAATTGGAGGGAGGGGCATAGAGACTAGTTTAGGTAAGGACAGCAGGGCACGGTTCTGATCACGATGTGAGCTTGCACACTGTTCACTTCACTGTGGACTGGGGCTACAAAAAAGTTGTATCTTTAGAGCTCATATGAATGTGCATATCTTTTTTTTTTTTTTTCTTTTTGATACAGGGTCTCCCTGTAGCCCCAGCTGGCCTGGAATTCACTCTGTAGACCAGGCTGGCCTTGAACTCACAAAGATCTGCCTGCCTCTGGCTCCTAAGTGCTAAGATTAAAGGCATGCACCACCATGCCTGGCTGAACGTGCACCTCTTAAGAGTATTTTTGCAGGGCTGGCGAGATGGCCTAACAGTTAACAGTGCTGACTGCTCTTGCAGAGGATCTGGGTTCGATCCCCAGCACCCACATGGTGGCTGAGAACCGTCTTTAACTCCAGTTCCAGGGGAATCCGACACCCTCTTCTGACCTCTGCCGGCATTGCACAACTCAGGTGCACAAACCTACATGCAAACAGTACATTCATACACATAAAAAATAAATAAAAAATTTAAAAAAGAATATACTTTTTTTTTTAAAAAGAGTACATTTGCTTGAGTCTGAGTTTGGGGTGCTTAGCTAGATTTATTTATTTATTTATTTATTTATTTATTTATTTATTTATTTATGACAGGGTCTTATGTATCCCAGGCTGGCCTTGAACTTCCAAGGATGGATTTAAATTCCTAATTTTCCTGTTTCCACTTCCTAAGTGATGGGATTACAGGTGTATATTTAATTTTTAAGATGTAACTCAAAGCCTCACAAAGCCAGGATGACCTATTAGGATAAAGGGATTCAATGAGTCAAACATCAGATGAGTGACAGTTTTATGCACAAGTATTATTATTTCTACATTTGTGCCAAACATTCCCAGGTTATTCTTAGCCCATTTGAACAGCCCACCAACACATGACTAATAATAAGGTGAACTTATGTCAAACCCACTCTAAAGTAAATACTCTCTTAACACTGAGATTTAATGTTGGAGTTTTCTAAAGAACATTTTCAAAGGTGCTAATGAAAGGTTTCAAATTTGCTGAAAACTTGGTCTTGATACAAAACATGTTTTTAGATGCGGTTTCTCCCAAATGACTTTATATCCAAACCACAAGGACACACTGTGATCCGAGGTGCTGTTGTCCTCCAGAGGGAGAGTCTCGTGTAACCCCAGAGCTCTTTCTCTCCATCCTTGCCCTGCTTGAACCACTTCTGCGCCTCTGATTCTGTGAGCAATGAATGCATGGCCAAAGCCCCTGCAGCAATCCAACACGGTCAAGGGTAAGAGGAAGATAATGAGAAAATACATGTTCAAGGGGAGCAACCTTGTACAAATGAGGACAGAGGCAAGCCAGATCCAGTCACTTTGATTGTGAGATAAAGTCCCAACAGGTGCTGGGACTTAGTCAACTTTATTAATAGAATGGAAATTCTAGCAGCAGAGTGACATTGGGGACTGAGGACAAAGGCTTCGTTAGGAAGCTTCTCTCTCCCAGAGGCTACCCTCTTCACAGGGCCTTTCCTGATCGCCACTCTGCTTCTTCTCCCTCCTCATTGAGGTCTTTTGTCAGCCCGTCACTTACTCTGCTTTATATATTTGTATGTTTGGGATAGCCTGCACTTACCCAAGTATTTAGTTATTCCCTCTCTTGGGCAAGATGGAGTTTAACTTGGTGGCACATGGCAAGCAAGAACTTTGAGATAGGCCAGTGTGTCACTCTATGTTCCCGGCAGCCAGGTCCTCTTGGTAGCAGGCGGCCATCAGAAAAACCCATGAGGTCTCGGCTTCCGACAGGTCAGATCTCTGGCTCAGTTGGGAGCCCCAGACAAGAAGTTTAATCAATTCCCATCTAGCTCAGATTTCTCCTGTTAAGTGAATGATGTACTTTTGTGGGTTTATTTTAACTTAAAAAAATTTTTTTTGAAACAAGTCTTCACTCTTATAGCCTAGATTGGTTAGAACTCACTATGTAGCTCAGGCTGGCCTAAAACTTACAGCAATTTTTCTGCCTTAGTCTTTGGGTGTTGAGATCTTAGGGAGAGCCACTTTGTCTGGCTTGAATAACAAAAATACTTTTAAAACCTTACTATGTAGCACAAAATATGATTTCTACTGCTTTGATATAAAAATTGCACACCATCATTATAAATGTTCACTGCTGAAAATGCCATTCTATTTTACCCCACCCGTAAATTGCCATATTTTAAGAAAGTAGAATCTAGACACTGTACAGAATCAATAATAATATATGAGCTCAAGTACATACTCAAGAGAATGAAGAGCAATGGTTAGACAAGCCCTCAGAGGCCAGAAGAGAGTGTGGGATCCCCTGAAATTAGAGTTATGGATAGTTGTTAGCTGCCATGTGGGTGCTGGGAACCAAACCTGGGGCGTCTGCAAGGGTTGCTAATGCTCTTAACTGCCGAGCCATCTCTCCAGCTCTAGGATCTCAATTTAGATGAGTAACAAAAAAAGCACTATTTGCTTTTATTGAAGCATGGTTGTATTTTACTGAATATATCCCTTATTTGGTAGATGGCAAGACCTAGATTCTCGAGGGAGTGGAGTTCTGCAGTGTAACTGACAGAGGCAATCTTTGTGGTATTCTTGACTGCTGGACACAGCAAATTCTCAATGGAAGCTTTGGGTTCCCTGCACAACTTCAGATGGAATCCATTTTTCTTCTCACACCAACCTCCCTCAGAAAATAAGAACCACAGAATGAGTAAAAATGTTGGGCTCTGGGATACTTTGGGGCTCCCTTGGGACCTTACTAATTCTTGGACTTAAAGGCTCATATTTGTTTTTAATTTGGATGTCAGATCATTTTATGAGATAGGTAGGTGTTTTCATCCCATCTTCCAAAGAGGGTAGATGCAACTTCAAAGATGTAAAGACCCCACAACTCGAATGTGAGAAGGCTGGGATAGAAATACACATTCTTCCCACACCAAAAGCTAGCTTGCTGCCACATTGAACACCAGCTCCTGAATCCCTGCCCTTGCCAATCACTGGCCAGTGGTACTGGCTGAGCTTTGCGTTCATTGGTCAGTTGCAAAATGGAGATGACACCTATGTTACAGGGTTGTCTGGAGAATAAATTTCGAAGACAATTATTCACGAGTGTTTGTATCTTCCAGTGGGCAGTTATCCAGGGGCGAGTGGGAATTGTGAAGGGAGAGCTTAGATAGTCAAACCCTACTCTCACTTTCCCATGACACCAATATGACAAGACACCAGCAGACGCCGCGCTGATGGAAAACAGATGTGTCTAGCCCATCCGGCCCAGTGCACAGCACAGACAGGACACCTAGCACATGCACCTATGGCACTGATTTGTCATGTAGCAAGGGACGTGATTCTGAACAGAAGACAGGCAAAGAAGAAGGTGCCTGAGTTACAAGTCAGGAGTATTTCCTAGGGAAGAACTTTGGGAACTGAGTCTTAGAAGTTCAATGAGAGTCAGTCAGAAAGGAAGGGGACAACTGTGTGGGGAAAGAGCATGGGAAGTTCCATAGGAAGGAGGGTGGCCTTCGAGATGAACTGTTGAGGGATGAAGGGGTGAATGGAAGTGGCGAGGGACTGCTGAGGTTGTGACTCTAGGCCTTGCATGATACACAGGCTGGGACCACATCCAGGGGAGAGGTGTAGGGTTCATTTCTATTTTAGGGAAATGTGCAAAATGGTTGGTGTAGGGAGAAATGGGTAGATAAGCAGTTAAAACATTATAACGGTAGTCTGGGGAGAAAAATATATGAGCCTGAGGAATTATAGCAGAGATGGGGAGGTTCAACTTTGGTTGTGCTTAGGAAGAACAATTCACTGGACTGAAGATCAGGTCCACTATGGGAGCAAAAGGAGAAATGGTGTCTAAGGCACCTGCCTGCTCTGAGCAGCTAGTTATTTGGTGGTTCCACTGATAATATTAGAAGCGAGCTCCACAGTTTCTCACCTCAAGAAACTCAGTTTTGAACACAAGTCGGACAAGCGAATGAAAATAAATAGTGCCTGAATTAGGAAGAAGGAACTCCTAGGTCTGTATACATACTGGGCAGCCTGAAGAATGCTTTGCCCTTGTCGTCGCTTGTCACTGTCATACCAGTCTCAAAACATGAGTTATTAACTCATCTCACTGATAAGGAACGTGGAGCGTGGAACAACCGGGAGGCTTGACTATTATCACAATGTACCAAGTTGGGGAGAAGGGATTTAAAGCCAGGTGCCTGGACTCTGAGACCCCACCCTGATCACTCTGACAGGTTCAAAGTGGACTGAGAGATCACAGGAAGAGAGAATGTGTGTTTCTCAGGAACAACCAACTATTGCAGGTTTTGCTTGGAAAGTCATGAAGGAAGATATGCTCTTATTTGGTGGTATCGATAGGCAGCAAGTGTGTGTGTGGGGTAGCCAAGAAGGTGCTTAGTACAAGCATTCAGTTGACATCGGGGTGCTCTTTGTTGGTAAAGGAGAAATTAAAGGAATGATTATTCTGCCTGGTGTTTCAAGCTTTAATAAACATCAACAAAGAAGGGGGCCTGGCATCAAAAGCCACAGGCCAGGAAGGAGGCCAAAATCTTATGTTAAGCACAGTATGCCCTCAAACTTCCTGTAAGTCCAGGAGTCACAGCAAACAAACACGCTGGCACAACGGCCAGAAAGAATCATCTTAAAGGTCCTGAACTGCTGGGCAGGCCTGCCCGTTGCCCCTGAGTTAACTCTGCAGTGGTTACAGAGCCTCGAGTGAGCGTCCATGGATTTCGAGGCTCTAAGTGACACTTCTTCTGCATTTAACTTTCTTAGATATTTTTGAAGCCTGAAACTCTACAACGGAAAAGTTGCTCCTCCTCCTTGAAAATGTAACTTCCAAAAAAGGTTCAAGTAAAGGTCTTTTAGCAACTTCTCCATGGAGAAGAATCACTCACTGTCTTGGGTCTGGTCCTGTGAACATGTTTGAGCACAGGGCATGGAATGAATGAAATGCCTGTCAGGAGAGAGGAAGGTGGGAAAAATACAATCCAATTCAGGCTAACCATTATGCCATTTTAAGGCAAGTTAGTTCAGGTTGTTTTGTAAATTACAGACGGTTAGAAGTTTAATTCATGAATTTGTTCATTATCTTTTATTATAATTTAGGCCAACCAGAGGAAGAGAGAAAGTTCCAGATCCTGAGCTATGACCTCTTAATATATCCTTCTGCACCTGACCTCTAGCACAGTTACTCCTTGTGGCTATTTATAGATATGCCGTGGAGACTTTGACCTCTTTGACTATACTAGCGTTAAGTGGACAAATGATTGCTTTTGCTGCTGTACCGTTGTACTGTGTTTGTGTGTGTAAAGGGGTGTTGGGCAGGATTGAAGACCGGAGAATGTCAAGAATGAATGGGCACAGGCCAACAAGGCAAACAGCGTGGCTGCTTAATCTACCTGAAAAGAAAACTAGTTGTGGAACAGAAAAATCTCATGATCATGCATATTTGTTATCACCTTGTCTGGGGTCTGAAATTACATGAATGTGTATAAGGTCTACTAGACTACTGAATTCTCTCGTTTGCTCTTGGCGACCCTTGGAAGTCTCACTCTGTTACCTTGCAAAAGCCATAAGAGTATGGTAACACCACCCTTTAATCTCAGCACTCAGGAGGCAGAGGTGGGAGGATCTCTGGGAGAGTGAGGCCAGCGTGGTCCATATAGTGAGTTCTAGGCCAGCTGGGAGGCCCTGTCTAAAAAAGAAGAGAGAGGATTTGGGTTCTCTCATTCTTTATTCCCACCTGCCTCACCCACGCTGTCAGGATAAAGTTACCTGTCTTCTTGAAACCATGGAAAAATGGTAAAAATGCCAGGTCTCCAGTTGCTATTTTCAGGATTAGGGCACAGGGAATGAGTCAATGCGATTACCAGCATCAGGTCAAACATAATCCAGACTGGCCTTGAACTATAGATCTTCCTGTCCCCTCCTGCCAAATGCTAGGATTACAGGAGAGTGCCACTGTGTTAGCCCCAAGTTCTTTATAATTGAGCAACACACTTATTCTAAAATCCAGCCAATATGGCACAATTTTGATATCCAATAAGTTTATCTATAAAAAGAATCACTAACTAAATAATATTTCTAGTCAGAGTTTATGGAGAATTATAGCCTCTTCCTCACAGTTATTTTTCTATTTTACATTTTATGTTTTTCTTTGAGCCAACAGCCGCGACAATGGTGGTGTCAAAGGTTAAGCCTCCTTCTGCTGCTCTTCTTTATGTTTTCATCATTGGTTGTGCTTTTCGTTTCTTCAAAGGCCTGAAGAAATGGCTGGCGATTTTCAGTCATCAATCAAAGCTCTTTGTTGGAATCATTTCATTGTGGTAATCCAAGACATACTGTGGGTAATTTGATCAGTTCAGTCATTTCCATAATTAGAACAAGACCACGTCCTGAAATATGTGCTGGGCCCGCAGTCTGAAGTCACTCTGAGGCAATGCGTAGGGCCTGTGTGTTGTGTGGCCTCACACCAGCTGTTGCTTCAAAGTCTTCTGTACGTAACAGGCAGGCAGGTATTTCCCTCTGGCATTTTGTTCTTCCTCCCAGCAGGCCATATTTTAGTTCTGCCCTGTGCTTGACTTGTTAGTCAGTGTCTACTGAAACCCAAGTCAGGGCATGTCTCCATTATTTCTGCTTAGTGGGTGTGGTATGGATGCCCACCCTCATGACACATCCAACCCTTCAGGGGATCCTCTCAGGCTGGGGAGTGCCGTGGTCGAGTGCACCGAGCTCTGTGCATGTGCACGTCCTTGAGGTGATGTGGCCAAAGCCTCCTGAGGTCACGGCGATTACGGCTATCCTGTCCTCAATGTAAAGAAGGAAAACCCGGGCAGTGAAAGTCGGCCTGCAGCCTTGTTTACAGGGCTCTGTTCCAATGCTCAGAGGAGACTGGGGGCTCGACCCACATCTAAATGCTGCTTCCAGTCAGCTTGCCATCCCTCTTTCCTCTCAGCCGCCCTCCAGCAGTAGTTACAATGAAGTCCCTCCAACACTTTTTCCACTCCTTATTTTAGAGTTGTAAAATTCACACGTCTTGGCTTCCTGGTCTGTACCACTGCCCTTTTGTTGCCTAACAGCGGTGGGATTCATACGCCTGCCTCTGTCCGTGCCTCTGTCCCTTCCCAACGATCAGTCTCCCTATTGTTCTGGTGACTTCTTTTTCCTCATGGCCAACACGAAACCATTTTGCTTCCTTAAAGTATACAGGAAACTCCTCTTCTCTAGGCAGTGACTTTTACCTGGCACTGAGCATCCTTCTCCTAGCCATTTAAGGACTGGAGAAGAAGGTATCTAATTTCACAACAACATAAATAGAACTTTTCCAGAGTCCTGTGCCATCCTTCCTACGGCATGGTTGTGAATTGTCCAGGCTTCCCTCCAAGGCTTTCCCATATGCATGAGATGTTTGCATGGCTGTGACGCATGCAACGTGTATGACTATTTTTGTTCAACATCATTTTGTAACTATTTTTCCATGTTCCTACACTGTCTACATTATAGAAGTGCTGCGTTCTGTCTGTGGGAAATGAGTGATGATGGAAAGAGAGAGTAGGATTTGTAGCCTTATGAGAAAGCTATACAAACCTTTTTGATGCTCAGTTTGTTCGCTTGTAACAAATGTGTGTCAAGCACCCTGTAGAGGACCTAATACTTCCCAAACATAACTTCTTATTTACTGCCTAGTTTGAGTCTTGGATTTTGATTTAATGGCTTGTTTTGAAAGTCATCCTCAGGAAGTTATTAAGCTCCTCTAAACTAGAGCCATCAACTCTTGATCGCTTCCTAGTTCTCCTGTTAAAAGACAGAAGGCGCAGGGCTGGAGAGGTGGCCTAGTGGTTAAGAGCGCCGACTGCTCTTACAGAGGACCCGGGTTCGATCCCCAGCACCCACATGGCGGCTGAGAACTGTCTGAAGCTCCAATTCCAGGAGAACTCCAGTTCCAGGGGAATCCGAGACCCTCTTCTGACCTCCGTGGCATTGCACGACATGGGTGCATAGACCTGCATGCAGACAGTACATTCATACACATACAGAAATAAATAAAATAAAAAAAATAAAGACAGAAGGCGGGCTTCTATGATTCTTCAGTGATACAATGCAATGGCTGTTTCGTTTAAAATAATTTTACTTAAAATTTTAAAATTGAAATCTGGGTGCCATGTTCTGAGTCCTGTTAGCTTGCTTACTTGCAAGTCAACAAACCAGGAAAAGCAGGGTTAGCAAAATCCCTTTATTTCCTCTGCATTCCTATTCGTCCAGTCAGTCCTTCCCATCATACCTATTTCGACTGCCCAAACCAAACCCAACAGAAACAAAAATCCCCAGAGCTAAATACCCCACCTTGCCAACCGCCAACCCTACCTGAAAGCTAAGCCATCTCGGACAGACATATTAGGCTTTGTTGGATACTAGGTTGTCTACTTCTCGAGCTGTCCTGCTCAGAGCATTTTAAGTTATTTGTTAGATAACTCCTGGGATGAAGGGCGTGGTGGCAGGAGTCTTCATGTCACTCTGACCTGTACAAATGCCCTTATTGTTGTACAGGAATGTGGTGGGCAGGAGTGTTCTGGCCTAGTCTTTTATTTTCCGCATTTACACATGGCTTCTTGGCAGCCAATTGCCACCTTCAAACTTGACCCCTCCCCTTCCTGTGCCTGCTTAAAGCTAGCATTTTCATGCTCAGTTTAGGAGATTCAAGTTGGAGTTGTGTGTTAAGGACTGGCTGTATGAGCACATGTTCTGGCATATTCTTTTCCCCGTAGCATTAACTTGTCATTTTTAGACCTAAGCATTTTTCTTTTTTTATAAAATGAAAGCTAATCACAGAAGTCCATATAGTTAGTTCATAGACTCAAATATCTGTTAAGAAGATTCTAGCTGTTACTATTTCTATTCCAACTCTTAACCACCACACAGTTCTCTATAGTCTGTTTTCTGTCTCATGGTAAAAATGTTTGCTCTCCAACATACCTGTTGGCAGTTGACCCAGGGATACCCATTTTTTTTAGACACGGTCTCATATAGCCAGGGCTGATCCTGAACTTGCTATGTAGATGACAATGATCTTGAATTCTTGATTACTTTTCCTGTATCTCTTGTGCTGAGAGTCTAGGTACGTGCCACCCATGCCTGGCTCCTGCTGTCTTAATAAGCAGTATTATGTTTAGTTTATCCATCATCAGTGGTATTGGTAGTGTGTGTGTGTGTGTGTGTGTGTGTTGCTAGAAATGAAACCCCAGGTCTCTCAAATGTTAGGCAAAGATTCTGCCACGGAGCCATATGCCTACTCCCTGTAGGAATTCTTTATTTCACTATGGCCTCCTGATATTTTAAGCTGAGAAAACAGTTTCTGTATTAATTCTCAAATCATGTGAGGAGGCTTATTTATGATGGTTGCTTAATCTTCAGCTCAAAATTATTTTTATACCATGAAAATAGCAAAAAGCATCCTCCATGCCAACCTGCCTGAACACGTCTCCTCTGTGTGCATTCTCTTCTCCTGTTCTTGAAATCTGGCTTCACTGCAGCCTGGGAAACAGCATAAGCTTAGGTGACAGGGCGTGCCCATCATACTTCTGTGCACACAGAAGTATGTGCCTCAAAACTCAAAAGGACCTGGCCAGTTCAGGTCTGGGTTTTCAACCTTTAGAAAGTTCAGCTAATTTCATCTTATACTGTATTGAGTTTGAAGAGGAATAGTTTCATTTAGGGTAGAAAGAATGTATAGCCAACTCACTGCGAGATGATAAAATGAGTAGATGTTTCTATGGAGCTTGAGGAAAAGTACCAAATCACTCTTAAAAAAATAAACCCAGTAAACTAAATTTCTGGATTGAAATAGAATTATCTGTTTGAAAAGAATTGATTTTTCTTTTCTTTTTTTTTTTTTTTTTTTATTGGTCTTTTCAAGACAGGGTCTCCCTGTAGCTCCAGCTGTCTTGGAACTTACTCTGTAGACCAGGCTGGCCTTGAACTCACAAAGATCCACCTGCCTGTGCCTCCCGAGTGCTAGGATTAAAGGCATGCACCACCATGCCTGACTGAAAAGAATTGATTTTTTTATATTTATTTTTATGTGTATGAGTCTTTTGCTTGCATGTATGTAAGTCTATCAGGGCATGCAATGCTTACAGAAGCCAGAAGAGGGCGTTGAATCCCTGGAGCTGGAGTTAGAGATGGTAGTCACCATGTGGGTTCTGGGGAACTGAACCCTGGTCCTCTGCAAGAGCATCCAGCGCTCTTAACCCCTGAACCATTTCCCAACCTCCCTCCCCCAACAGAAAATAATTGAACATTTTGTTTTGTTTTGTTGTGACTGTGAGTCCCCTCAGGATTTATCAAATAGAATATATTATTCAGATATGGAAAGCAAAATGTCACTGGAAGAGCACATGGTACGATGGAGCTCTTTTCAAAGGTTAAGTTACTGAGACAAGCAATAAAACCTCGGTAGATGTCCCGAGTGAGCAGCACTGCACAGATGACCAGAGGACAGCTAGGCTTTGAATCCTGGCTCTCCTGACTGGATGTCTGTGTTCCCCTTGTGCCTCAGTTTCCTCATTGTAGGATGGGGTAGCACCACTGCCATCATTATCTCTCCTGGGGGCTAATTCGGAGATTAAGTAGGTCCACATTCATAAAGTGTTTAGAACCTCTCCAGGACATAGAGTAAAGATGATGAATATTGCCATTACGAGTAGGTGGACATTTGTATTTGACAAGATTTGTATGTATTTATTGATGTAGAACATAAGGGTTTTTTTTATTAATTTTATTTTTATTTATTTTTTATGTGTATGAATGTACTGTCCACATGTAGGTTTGTGCTCCCATGCCGTGCAATGCACGCAGAGGTCAGAAGAGGGTGTCGGATTCTCCTGGAACTGGAGTTAAAGACGGTTTTTAGCCGCCATGTGGGTGCTGGGGATCGAACCAGGGTCCTTTGCAAGAGCAGTCGGCACTCTTAACCGCTAGGCCATCTCTTCAGCCCAGAACATAAGGATTTCAACTATGTATGTACACAGTAGAATGGCTAAAATTGAGCTAATTTTCATGTACATTACTTAGGTGCTTTTTCATGGTAGGGCACTTAAAATCTACTCTTTCAAATATAATTATTAACCGCACTTACCATGTTATACATAGGTCTGTGGAGCTGACTCCTTGCTGAGAGCTCCCACTCTTTGACCTTTCCTCCAGTCCCCCCACATTCTCCTCCAGCTTCTGGCACCATCATTTGGCTCCTTGCCTCTAGGATGTTGTCTTTTAGATTTCACATGTAAGTAACACAATATGAGCTTGGCCTTTCTGTGCCTGGCATATTATTTTTATTTATTTATTTATTTATTTATTTATTTATTTATTTATTTATTTATTTGTTTGTTTGTTTATATGAATGTGCTGTCTGCATGTAGGTCTGTGCACCCATGTCGTGCAATGCCACGGAGGTCAGAAGAGGGCGTCTGATTCCCCTGGAACTGGAGTTAAAGATGGTTCTCAGCCTCCATGTGGTTGCTGGGGATGGAACCAGGGTCCTCTGCAAGAGCAGTCGGCGCTCTCAACCGCTAAGCCATCTCTCCAGCCCCGTGCCTGGCATGTTTTATCTAACGCGCTGTGCTCCAGTGTAACCATACAGTGTTTCCTGTCAACTTGTCCAAGGTTCTCCTTTTAGGCCTGACCTTCCTATCTCTGATTTTAAATTTGTGCCAACATCTCTTCTGTTTCACCCAGTGTAGACTCAGCGCCATTCAGAAATTGCAGTTCTAATCATTATCTAGAGCAATAATGGACAAATAGCATGCTATGCTGGGAAATAATTTTTAAAAGAATCAGTGCTTAAATAAACTGATATATTGGGGGCTGGTGAGATAGCCTAGTGGTTAAGAGCACCGACTGCTCTTGCAGAGGACCCAGGTTCGATCCCGAGCACCCACATGGTGGCTGAGAACCATCTGTAACTCTAGTTCCAGGGGAATCTGACACCCTCTTCTGACCTCTGCAGCATTGCACGACATGGGTGCACAAACCTATATGCAGACAGTAGATTCATACACATAAAAAATAAATTTAAAAAGATAAAATAATAAAATAAACTGATATATAAATTAGCAAACACGATCATCCAATACTAAAAACATGGCATCTGAGTTGTGATGATTATGCATTATAATTCCAAATAAATCAATTTTTAATTCTCTCTATGTGATTATTTGATCAGTCTTTGTCATTATTAGGCCTTAAGCTCCATAAGACTAGGGACCTTGTTTTGTTCATCATTAAATTTTGGCTCCCAGCATCTGATACGTATAATTCACATTCAGATGTAGTTGCTGAATAACTGGAGGGATAAACGGTGAAAGGATGCATGGGTTGGTAATAAAGACGATCCTCTGAATATCACGGGGCTTATACAACAGGCATGGGAGAAGTCCACAGGCAGCATTTGCACTCTAATATTTCTGATAAGAAAGGTGGCTGACAGGGAAACTGAGGTACAGCAAGGTCTGTTGATTTAGCCAAGAGGAAGGGCTGAGCAGGAGACTCCGGGCCTTCGAGTCTTGATTTGGGTCTATTTCTATAGACGAAAAAGGCTTCAGAAGATCAAAAAATGAATTGGATGATATGGCTTGCATGTGTATTGTGCACTCCCAATTCCTCATCAAGGTAGAGGCTGGAGAATCAGCTCATAAAAGCGATGAAGCGAACACACACACACACACACACACACACACACGCGCACGCATGCACACACACACGCACACACACGCGCACACACAAGCATGCGCACACACACGCACGCACACACGCACATACACACATACACACGCACGCGCACACACGCACACACACGGTCTTTAAAAACCTTTTTAATGCCACTGTGTTTCTCTCCTTATCTTCATTTATTCTTTTTTTTCAAAGCCAATTTTTATTGAACCTTTGTGCATTTCATACAAAATTAAATTTTATCTTCATTTATTCTTTAAAAATATTTTAATTATTATTAATTTTCTTTTGGTCTTTTTGAGATAGGGTCTCCCTTTAGTCCCAGCTGGCCTGGAGCTAGCTATATAGACCAGGCTGGCCTTGAAATCACAGAGATCCGCCTGCCTCTGCCTCCTGAGTGCTGGGATTAAAGGCATGTGCCACCATGCCCAGCTATTTTAATTATTTTTATTTTATGTGTATGAGTGTTTTGCCTGCTTGTAAATGTATCACATGCATGTAGAACCCCCGGAGACCAGGAGAAGGTAGACATCAGATCTCCTGGAACTGCACTTGGAGATTTTAGCTACTGAGTGGGTGCCGGGAACCAAACCTGGGTCCTCTCCAGGAGTAGTAGGTGCTCTTATCTGCTGAGCCATCTCTCCAGCTCCTTTCCTCTCCTCCACTCTGCAGTAGTACTGCCGATGACTTGAGGCCATAGATGCAGAAAGAGAAACGGCAGTTGGCATGTGCTCTGCTTCTAGAAGATTTGTGGATAGCTAAATACAGGACTGCCACTAACACCGGAAGTTGGAGCCCTCCTCACAGGGGGGTGGATTGTGGTGACATTTCCTGGAGTTCTGATAAAAAGAAGATGTGCTGCTGATCCTCAGCCAGGTAAGATTTTATTTTTTTTGTACTTGTATATTAATTGTAAAAGTAATGAGTTTCATTGTACATTTTATTATATGTATACTGACATATAATATACTTTTATCATGTTTACCAGCCCGTTACCCTCCACTGTCCCCTCCTTACCAGGTCCCCTTCTCCCCAAACTTCTAGGTAGGTGTTTTGAATATCAGAGGGTAAGCATCAATAATGACAATTAGAAACGAATGTGGCATCTTGCTGAATACTTACCAAGAATGAAAACAAATGACTTCTTATTTAGCTCCTGAATTGTACGTAGAAAGACATTCTTTAACCATCTGGAAACAATTTTGAGGAAATTAAAGTTTTGAAACTAAACTCTAATAAGAATCTTCTCTTCTTCGTCTTCCTCCTCTTCTTTATCTGCCTTCTCCTTTTCCTGGTTGCTTGGTCTTCGAATCAGGTCCTAAAGCGAGCTTCCCTCAAAAGAGCTCCCAACACATTTGCAAGTCAGATTCCTCACCCGTGTTCTTCCTCTCTGACCTTCAGACATCCTTTTTTGATTTTCTCTCAGTTCCATGTGTGTATCCCAGACATCCACCTCCATGCGTTTCTGCTGTTCTCAGCACATATGGACGTGGTTTAGTTGCTGAAAGAAGATTCCTTGGGCATTTACTTTTCACAAGATCCAAATTCCATGTAATCAGAGAGAAGTTTTCCTGTCCCCATAACATATAAACCAGAAACACAGTCAAGCCAAATTAAAAAAAAATAATAAAAGTAGGTCAGTAGAATGCTGTTCTACATCTCCTTGATGAGACTTTGACATTAGACATTTTCAGCCAGCCCCAGCCTGTTCTGTCAAAGTGGAGGTGCAGTCATCTGCTGGTCAGGCTACATGCATGCTGGAATGTTCCGTAAGACCCTGATTAGTTGGGATAGTTCAGGAATGAAGACTTGCCTTTATTTAAATTTTTTGATTAGCCAAGGCTTAAGCAGAAGACTATTGGCTTTAATCCTTGATGGAAAACTTTCTAAGATGACTTCATTTTCTTATATCAAAATGATAGGACAGTGGAAAAGTTTGTCCCTGGTGGATAAGAACATTACAAGTCTCTTGAGACCATTTTCTGGCTATTAAAAGTGCTACAGATAGAGGGTTGAGGGCTTGATGGGGATATGGAAACTAGTTAAAAACTAGATCCCTAGCTGAAGATGCTAAAACCTATGATATATGTAGCATGCATATATGCATATTCTGGGGTGATGCATATTGGAGGAATAACAACAACAACAACAACAATACTGGGTCAAAGAACTGACTGAAACGGTGAACTTCTGCTCGAAACAGTAACTTCTGCATTGAGAATTTTGAGAGAGACTGAGAAAAAAGATGAAAAACATGTTTGGCAGAATGCATGAGCTCTGGTGGGGGGGCAGAGAGAGGAGCACGGGTCTAGATTTGATTTGAAATTTTATATGAAATGCACAAAGCTTCAATAAAAATTGGCTTTGAAAAAAAAAAACAAAAACAACCTAGATCCCTGAGTCAAATAGTTATCCCCGACTTTTAAAACTATTTTATTTATTATTTTTATTTTATGTGTATGAGTCCAATGCCTGCATGTAGGTGGGTGCACCCATGTTGAACAATGCCTGTAGAGGTCAGAAGAGGGTGTTGGATCCCCTGGAACTTGTGCTATAGGCAATTGTTAGCTGCCATGTGGGTGCTAGGAATCAAACCTGGGTCCTCTGTAAGAGCAGCTAGTGCTCTTAACTGCTGAGCTGTCGCTCCAGCCCCTATCCCTGACTTTTAAAGAAGGACTATAAATAGTATTTATAGATGGTTCACTACTTTAAGGCCATAGATCGTTCTTCTCAAGAGTCTGTATTTGGAGAGAGGGGCATAAGTATATAGTTACTGGCCCATACAGTAAGTGCTCCTGGAGTTCAGAGCAGAGAGCTACTAATGGCGTGAGAAAGCCCAGGGCCTCCATCATGGAGGAAGGTGGTAGTCAAGGCCTGGACACATCCATGAGTTAAGTGGAAGACTGGAAGAGTGCGGACTCTAACAAATACAAAGTGTCCCGGAGTAGAGTTGTCCGTTCCGGCAAGGAGAGGCTGGTGGCAGGTGGAGCTCAAGAGGCTGGGAAGTACTATTTTAAACTATCATTTGGCAAAAGAGTCAAACAACCTGATTTGTGTCCCAGGAAGTTTACTCCAGCAGTGGTGGGAAAGAAGCTGTGGAAGGAGGAAGAGACAATTTCGAGGAACTATTCAGTTGACATTAAAGACAAAACTTTACCACTTTAATATTTTTATATACTGACCTAAGTTATAGTTGGTAATGCTATTTTATCTCTGCGTAGGAAAACATCTCAGTAACACTCAGGAGTCATGCGATTACCTTCACTTTCAGTGTTGGGAAACTGAGGTATAGTAGGCAAGTGACTTTCACAGGTTCCAAATCAGCCCATTGAGAAACTGGTTTAAAGCAAGGTCTCCAAGTTTCTTCCAGTTATTGCCAGACCATACCCGCCTCCCCCCACTACTACAGCACATTTATGATATAATTAACTTTCAGAAAGCCATATGGCTTTTGTTACAAAGACTAAAGGAATGTGCTTTTCATAATGAATGGCATATGGCCTCCAATAGTTCTTCGCTTGCATGTTTTAACAAAATGAACAAGTTCATAAATTAGATGCCTCGGGTCAGCTAGCAAACTCCAGTTGATTTTCTTTTGCTCTCCCTAATTGAAACTGTGTTTCTGACAAATATCGGGGATATTTTGGCAGGCTGTGGGTGTAAACATACCTAGCATGGTTCAAATCATCCCTTTCTCCTACGGCCTCACCCCTTTGAAGATTCAGCCCTTGTCGTTACTTGCAGTAAGAGGGTACAGCCTGCAGAAATGTGTGTGGTTTTGATGCAGCTCCACGCTTTTGCAATGGCAAAAAAATGTAGCTGTCCTAAGTGATACAATAGTAAAAAAAAAAAAAAAAAGACAACAACACAGAAAAACCCCAAACAGGTCTAACCAAACAAGAACCAGTGAGCCACAACTGACTTTTCTCTTTGGACACTTAAATGAATCAGGGAAGATGGGTCTATGGGAGATGTCACCATGCTGAAAGAATGTCACAGCTGCCAAGTGGGCGGGCTCCCTCTTCATCTCCAGCTATTTAGAAGTCTTTCTGTTTTAGGCGACTGGTCTTGGGGTTCTGTTGCGTTGGTCCAGACTCCTCCTCATCCTCTTGCTGATTTAGCAAGCTTTCCGATAGTCTGATAATGAGCACTCTCAACCTTCCGCATTATTGTCCACCAATATCCACCAGTGACTATTTGTGCTAAGGGCAATGACATTATCTCGTTGGAATTCCCTGGACTCTGAGTTTATAAGATAGTCCAAACTGCTTTGTCTGTGATGGAAAAATACAGCACAATTACTGTAAGTTGGTTTACAAAAGTGTTTGGATTTCAAATTTAGCCACGCATCATATTGGCACATTGCTTGCTTTAAAAACCACTTGTATTTATATGACACTAATAACATTTCTGATTTAATTAAATAGAAATGTATCAACCATAAAAAGAAATTTAAAACAGGCATTATTCTGATTAAAGCAAATAAGAAAAAAGAGAACATTTTAATTAATATTAAAGTATTTCAATCCTTCTATTCAAAAGCCTAATTTCCTAGGAATAAAAACACATAATTTAGGATAATTTATTTATTAGGGTCTTAATGCTTTAAATAATGAAATTTGAGTCTTTTTTCATCTGAAATAACTCAGTGAAATCCTATTCATACAAAAGGAAACTGTTAATGTGAACTCTAATTCATCTTGTATTTGTTATCATTCCTAGAATTTAATATACTAATTTACTATATTCCTTTTTCGGGCAAGTCATAGCCTCTGCTTTCATAAGCTAATATCTTCCATCATGCTATAATTACAAACTGTGGACACAGATGATTGGTGAGTCAGAGTCTGATGGAATGGATCCTCAGGACTCATTTGGCTGCAGGGCATCACCCAGCCAGGCCTGCACAGTGGGGTGAGTGGGAGATGCCTCTAGCCAGGAACACATGGGCTGTGTGGAAAAAGGAAAGTAAATCGGGAGACTCATTTCCTCTTTAGCAAAATCCTTCCTTCCTCCCTTCCTTCCTTCCTTCCTTCCTTCCTTCCTTCCTTCCTTCCTTCCTTCCTTCCTTCCTTCTTTCCCTCCTTCCTTCCTTCCTTCTTTGCTCTCTCCTTCCATTCTTTCCCCAAAGTAACACCCCAAACTGATTACCAGAACTACAACTGCAACCACAAAACCTGTTGTAGACTTACTTCATATCCCAGAATCAGATGCCACTGTCTGTAGGGCACGAGATAAGCAATGTTCAAAAACAAGAGTCTGGGGGAACTGGAGAGCTGGCCCAGTGGCTAAAAGCCCTGGCTGCATGTGCAGAGAACCCAGGCTCAGTTCTCAATATCCACAAGGCAGCTAACAACCATGCCTAACTCCAGTTCTAGGATATTTGATAGCCTGTTCTGGCCTCCATGGGTACACTTATATGCATGCAGGCAAAACACTCATTCATATAAAATAAAAATAAATTTAAGTTAAAAAATTTAAAAACAGGAGTCTGTCCTCTCTATAGCTGTAATTTACTACACGGGTACAAAGTATAAAATCAGTATATAAGCACAAAATTAATTAAACAAATTAATGTTACATACCCCTGAAGAAAGCAAAAAAAAAAAATCTGGAAGAGAAAGCAATTAGGATGACATTTATGTGCTAACAAGTCAGTTGGATGTTGTCTTTTTAAAATCCGAGTTAATTTATTTGTATTTTATACGTAAGTGTACCATGCAATGCCCAAAGAAGCCAGAAGAGGGCATCAGATTCCCTGGAACTGGAGTTAAGGGTGGTCATTGGCCACCCTGTGTGTGCTAGGAACTGAACGCAGGTCCTCTGCAAGAGCAGCCAGTGCTCATAACCGCTGAGCTATCTCTCCATCCCCATGATGTTATCTGGTTAAACTGCTTCAAATCACTTATATGAACTCATTTGTATGAAGATTCCTGGTCTGTTGACATGCTCTGGGGCACTTCAGGCACTGTGTGGAAAAGCCAGATTAAGTGTAAGCAAATGGAATCCCATGGCTGTCTACATAACGGTCCTTTCAGAAGGGAACAATGATAGCCACTCAGCTCATTAAATTTCCATAAGTATTGGATTCTTCGAATTTTATTTTATTTTTTAATTAATTAATTAATTAATTTTTATGTGTATGAGTATACTGTCTGCATGTAGGTTTGTGCACCTGTGTTGTGCAACGCCAAGGAGGTGAGAAGAGGGTGTCAGATTCCCCCGGAACTGGAGTTAAAGACGGTTCTTAGCCGCCATGTGGGTGCCGGGAATCGAACCCGGGTCCTCTGCAAGAGCAGTCGGTGCTCTTAACTGATGAGCCATCTCTCCAGCTCCAAATTTTATTTTTTAAACAAGTAATGATAATGCAAAAAGCTATTTCTCTGTAGTCTCAAATCCTATACCAAACTGCTCTAACCAAAAATGGTTCTTATTTAAATGGGGAACATGGGCCCAAACAACCCCAGAGGGCTTCAGAAAGGCAGATTCTGTTGATGAAAGATACATTTTGTTCTGCAGAGCACTATGCTGGTCTGACTGGTTGATGCTCATGGTACTCTCACAGTAGGGCTTGGATGTGCTGGGAACGGAACTGGAACTGGGAAGACAGCCAAGGAAGGGGAGAGGAAGAGAGGCGATCACAGAAGATGGGGATGAAAAGAGCTGGGAGATGAGGCTCTACTGGGAACCCACAAGGTAAGAGCAGAGAGTGAAATTCTAGATGCTGAGTGGTCAAGGATTCTTAAGAGCAAGGATATTTCTGTTGAATGAAGGTGTCTCTGATGTGCGATGGTAAGTCCAACTTCAAAATTCATTCTTTGAGGAAGTCTTTTTTGGGTTTTGGATTGAAAAATTACGGGAAAGTCTTCATTCCCAGGGTAGAACAGGGTCGGCACAAACAAGAAAGCACAGACTGAGCGTAGTAGGCCAGGGGGACCTTTGGGATGGTGGAAGTCCAGCAAACAGCCCCCCGCCCCCCCACTTCTGCCTGCTGTCCCTGCCTCTCCTAAATGTCTGGCAGTTTGGGTGAGGGCTTTTGATCTAACACAAGCCATGGGATGGGTGTTTGATCCAAGGACAAAGTAGATACCAGCTGTTATATTTAAGGAGCTTGAAAATGTACTGACTTACTGAGAGCAAGCAGGGTTGGAAAACCTTTCTGTTAGGTCTGAGCTTCCCAGAATCCCAAGGGACACACAACACAGATGCCCATTTCCTCTAGAGGCTGTCAATCTTCTGACCTCTTCCCCTGTACCTGAGGCCCCGCCCCATGGCTATAAATGGGTGGGCCTCAGTGGCCATCTTGCCCCTGCCTTGCCCCTGCTCCTGCCCCTGCTCCTGCCCCTGCCTTCGCCCCCTCCTGTTCCACCACGTGACTGCAGGTGGCCCGCTCTGGCAGTAAATCATGGAAGTAAATCACGTTCCTGGAGTGACTTAAGTCTCATGTGCCTTTTTATCTGAGGGTTCGAGCCTTTATAACCTAATACTTTCTACTTTTTATTGTAATGTTAAGTATTTGCAGCACATGATGCTGTTGGCATTTTATCATACAAACATACCAGGCATTTTAGCATTTATTTTGATTCTTTCAAAAATCAAGTCCAAGCTAGTCAATTATGTTGTTTAGTGGACCGAATCCATAGCAATGACTTTGAAACTACTTTCTGAATTTGCATTTCATTTATTGAATGAAGCCTGACTGTAGGTTGCCTCTCTAGCATTCCCCAGGGCACTTTGGGGAGTTTGTTCATATGTGGAAACCTCTTTAGGAAGTAGTGTTGTGTGAGGCTTGTAGACTGGCATCCACATGTTTAAAGAGGCTACATTTTTGGCTTATCATCCCTTATGAATAATAACCATGGTATATAATAAAGACATATCAGTGACTTATTGCTTGAGCTTGTTTTCTAAAAGGTCAACAAGCTTGATGAGTGTTAGGTTATTGCGCGCTCCCCCAGACAAAATAAGAGACCACAAGGTTTAGGCTATCCGGGATAGAGTTTAGAAGAAGACTTCAGGGTAGCCAGGGCTAAGCTCAAAGGAAAGAAAGAGCCAGCACTGAATGGCTTCCGGTCCGGGAATTTAGGGGAGGAGATAGGGTAGGGGCTCAGGTAGGAGGTGAGGGGGTAGGGCGTTCAGTAGAAGCTCTGGCTTTTCAAAGGAGGGCGGGGGAGGTTCCTGTGTATTCTGTGATTGTCTAAGATACAGGAAAGTTAGCCTGCTTGATGCCTTTCTTTGGGGAGTTTCCCACACTGTTTTTAACAGACACGCTATGCACTGACACAGATTGATGCACAGAAAGGGTCCTCAAGGAAAGCTTAGTTATTGGAGCAATTCCTACATGGTATATCTTGACATTTGAGAACCTTCCAGAAGACACTTAAGTGTGCAAACAGAACAAGTGCTTTGACTACTTATCTGCATTTAGCCACAACTATGCTATTCTCATAGTTATGGGGAAGGCTGAGGGCCAAGCTCTTGTCTGGTTTTGCCTCTAGTCGAGTCTCTACATGCTTCTGTGAGGCCCAGGGCAAGGTTTAATTTTCTCATGACTCACAGAGCTGATTATTCAATGGCACAAGATTATATTTCTGCTTAAAATTAAAGATGACACAGTCTAACCGATTTCATGGAAATCTAAAATGACAGTCAACTATTAGGCAATTTTAATCCAAACAAAATATAGCCCATAGAGTCCTAAAGGCTTTTAAAATTTGGAACGCTGTGATTTTGTAATTTTCAAGGTGAGTCTAGGACCCTAAAGGACAAAAGAAGCCTCTTGGGGCTAGAGTTTGAAGGTGGACAACTTTTGTAGCTTCTAAGGTGTGAAGTTTTCACTTAAAAGTCTGCCTCTGTCCTGTGTTCTCAACCTTAATTTGGGAGTGTGTGTGTGGGAAGGAGTCTATATTTTTCATGCTTGACCCTACTGAAATTCACCTTCCTGAATTCATTCTCTCCCTCCTGCTCCAGTTTGTTGGGATCTGGGAGCATTCTTATTCCTGCAAGCTGTTATTTATTTCTCTTAGATGTTAGCCATTCACAAACTAGCAAGTGTGTCGTGGTACAGATTCCCGGAATCACTGTTACAGATGGTGCAGAGGGCAGTGCAAAGAGAAGCCTGTGGCACAGCACCGGAGCCTGCCCTTCTGGAACCTTCCCTCAGTGGGTGCGGTTGTTTAACAGCTTAAACTCATTTATTTAAGAGATACTTTCTGACTGCTGCCTGAGCCAGGCTTTGTGCAGAGTGGTGGGACAATGCTGACTCTGTCCTCCAGTCTAAGCAGGCCAAAGGGAGCGAGGAGAGACACAAACACAGAGCTGCCCTGTCATGTGATAACTCTTTTACAAAGCCTGCTGGTTTGGAGGAAGGTACACATTTGATTCAAAAGATTATTCACCTGATTAAAGTAACTAAAATGAAGCTATAATAAAGAATAAAGGAAATAAAAACATTTATTCTGTATCATATAATTTTGTCTAATTGGGAATGAAAAAGAACATTTTGTCTGTGAAATAAGATAAAAATTCCATTTTTCTTTTTTGAAACAGGATCTCATCTCACTGTGTGGCCCAGGCTGACCTATAACTTGGGTTCCTCTTGCCCCAGCCTCTAAGATCCTGGAATTATAGGTATGTGCCACCATGCTTGGCTTTTAGGTACTTTTTTTTTTTTTTAATGTGCATGAGTGTACTGTCTGCATGTAGGTAGGTGCACCTGTGTTGTATAATGCCGCAGAGTTCAGAAGAGGGCGTCTGATTCCCCTGGAACTGGAGTTAAAGACGGTTCTCAGCTGCCATGTGGGTGCTGGGAATCGAACCCAGGTCCTCTGCAAGAGCAGTTGGCACTCTTTTTTTTTAAACTTTAAAAAATTTTTTATTTATTTCTGTATGTGTATGAATGTACTGTCTGCATGCAGGTCTGTGCACCCGTGTCCGTGCCATGCCTCGGACGTCAGAAGAGGGTGTCGGATTCCCCTGGAACTGGAGTTCTCCTGGAATTGGAGTTTCAGACGGTTCTCAGCTGCCATGTGGGTGCTGGGAATCGAACCCGGGTCCTCTGTAAGATCAGTCAGCACTCTTAACCACTAGGCCATCTCTTCAGCCCCGCAGTTGGCACTCTTAACCACTGAGCCATCTCTTCAGCCCCATATTCTTTAGAGTTTCTAAGTACCTAGAAAAAGACAGTTGTATTTGAAAGGGATTAATGAGCTCTGGCTGTAGATGAAAGGACAAATACAGAAACATTTCAAATTACCCGTTTATCTAGCCATGTTTCTATTTCAATCTGTCATTTTTTAGATCTATCTCAGATATTAAAATAAATTATAATTTGGAGTGAAATAAGCTGGGCAGAGTAACAGTTTTCTCCAATTTGCTCAAAATGTATCTAATTTCTCCTTTCAGAAATTCTAGAAACAGCTCACTAAATTACCAAGAAAATCCTATTAGAAATTGGATTATAATTATAAACTTTTAATGTTCAATATTCCTTTTTGAAATTTTAAAAATAGTTATTTACTTGTTATTGTATGTGTAGACATACATGAGGACAATTTGCAGGATTGGGTCCTCTTCTTCCACCAGGTGGGTTCTGGGAATTGAACTCAGGTTGTCAGGTTTCACCAAACCTGAGTTCAATTGAAGTTCATTTCATTTCAAATGAAATGCCTTTAAATGCTGAGCCATCTTTCCCAACTCTAACTCAATATTCCTTTATTTTTATTTTTGTGTTTTTAATTTTTGAGATCTTCATACAATATAATTTGATGGTATTTAGATCCTTTCCCCTAATCAACACCTTCCCTTATTGTCCCCCTCCCAATTTAATGTACTGTTTTATATGTATATGTACTCTCTGTGTATATATATATACTCTCTGTGTATATATGTAATATATATGTAATACATATATGTATATATTAGACTCTATAGGCCTTGGTCTCTCTCTCTGAGAGAGAGACCAAGGCCTATAGAGTCTAATTTGAGTCCCCAAATGTCCTTCAGTGTGGGTTCATCTACTGGAGCCTGGTTAACCTACAGGTTAACCTTACAGGTCCTAACCCTGTAAGAGACTGTCTCTCCCCTCCCAGAAGCCATCTGGATTAGTCACTTTTCTGTTGTTGTGATAAAACCACCATGACCAAGGGAGCTTATAAAAGGAAGAGTTTATTAGAGCTTATGATTGATGGTTCCAGGGAATTAGAGTCCATTGTGGTGGGGAGGTATGGTGGCAGGAGCTGGAGCAGAAAGCCGAAGTTCACATCTTCCAATGAGCACAGGAAGCCAAGAGCAAGGCACTAGAGATGGGAAGGCTTGTTGTACTCACTAAGCCCGCCCCCAGTGATGTACTTCCTCCAGCATGGCCACACCTTCTAAGATATCCCAAAACAGCGCCACCAACTGGAGACAAAATGTCTGAATACTTGAAGCCTATGGGGGACATTCTCTTTCAAACCATTCACACCATCAGTTGCCGAAAGCTCCTTAGCCTGGGTTGGGATTTCTTACCCAGTGCTCCATGTCTATGCTGGGATTTGGGGATGTTGTCTGGTTTGAGCTTGCACAAGATTGTGCAAGCTGTCGCCATTGCTGTGAGCTCATATGAGTAACTGACCAGCTGTCTGCAAACTCTGTTTCCTTGTGGTCATCCTCCACCTCTGCTTCTTACAATCTTTCTGCCCCCTCTTACCCTGTGCTCCCTGAGCCTCGGGAGGCAGAAGCTTGATATAGGTGTCCTATTCAGGGCTGAGCACTCCGTAGGCTCTTGCTCTACATGTTAGCCACTTTTCTGTTGCACAGGGAAACTTCCCTGGTGAGTTGAGAGATGCATTAGTCCTGCCAAAACTGAGGGTGCACACCAACTCAATATTCTTAACCAGGAACATGATATAACTTTCATTTCATTGCCATGCATTTTAAAAAGGTGATTTTTTTTTTTTTAGGATACTTGGGTTGTATTGCTCTTGAGAATCCTTTGTTTTTTGTGAGTTGCTAAGAAAGCTGTGAAGTTCTTGTTGTTGATCTTTTGTTCACTCACATTTCTCTTCCTTTTTTTCTCTTCCTTCTTTTAGTTGACTCAATTGAGCCAAACTGAAATTAAAAAAAAAAAAATCAGTGCATGTGGATAATGATCTTTCTAAGCTTCCTGTTTGGTTAGGTCTTTATCAAACTTTAGCCCTTTGAGAAGGCTGCAAAGTGAAATTTTGGGCTGTAGTTCAGGGCTTTTTGCATTTCAGACACCCACAGTATACTAACTGGGGTTCCACCATGGAGTCAGACTCCAGTATGTTCAAAATATTGGTCCTGCTCACACCCTATGGAACCACAGCCTTTTCCCTTTTCCTAAGATAGGCTCACTCACCTATTTAGATCCTGTGCTGCTTATTCTTTTCTAATATGTATACAATATTAGAAAACAACATAAGCTTAATTATAAAATTTTTCATTATTGAAATTAATAGTGGGACTTAAAAGGGAAATTGAGGGTGAAAAAAATGGAGAGACGCATCTGTGATCAGGCTCGGATAATTACTTTTATCCAAGGATAAAAGGAAAAGGATGCAAAATAGATACTGTATTGCATGCAATACAGTATCTATTTTGCATCCTTTTCCTTCTATGGCTCTGTTTTCTGGAATGAGAGTTGTAATGGCAGAAGCAGGCGTTCTTTAGTTTCTCAAAATGGAAATAACACACACACACACACATGCACACACACATATTTTACAAAGGTCATTCTGAAAACATGGTGAAGGATGGATTAGAAGAAGACAAAATAGATGGTGGAAATTAGCTACCAGCGTAATCCTGGCAAGAATGAAGACAGGCAGATCTTCGGGGTGTGAGGTGATAAAATCCTTTCTTTATGATTAGTTAGACACAGGGCTGGGTGGAGGAGAAATCAGGGTAGCTTCCAGGCTTTGGGATTAGGTGACTAACAGGATTGTGGTGCCCATACCTGCAGAGACTAGAGGAGAAGCAGACATGAAGAGAAGCCAATACATTCTGTTCTGTAACCCTGCCTTTGAGGTGTCTGCGTGACATCAAGCAGTGGTACCAATCTGGGACTTGATGGTCAGGAAGGAAGGCTTAGGCCTTAGTGATGTTGAGACTATCTCTACATTCTCATCAGACAGCTGAACATTTTAAAAATATTTATTTATTATTTTTATTTTATATGTATGAGTATATTGCCTACATGTATGTAAGTGCACCTGTACTATGAAATGCCTGTGGAGGTCACAAAAGGGCATTGGATCGCCTGGAACTGTAGTTATAGATGGTTATTAGCTGCCATGTGTGTGCTGGGAACGGAACCAAAGTCATCTGCAAGAACAGCCAGTGCTCTTAACTGCTAAGTCATCTCTCCAGCCCTGTGTATAATTTTTTTTTTAAAGAAAAGTCTTTTCAAGTCCTTGGCCTGTCAGTCACTTGAGCCATTTGGTTCTTCATTGTTGAGCTATAAAGATTTCTAGACCCTCAGGGCAGTAATCAGACTGTGATCACTCACAGAATTTTATTTTCATGATTTGCAACAACCAACTTTGTATTTTGTTTTAGAAGACAAAATATATGAACATTGAATTAAAATGTGACTGTGTGGAACTAATTTTGGGTACCTTTGGCACAAATCTAACTTCTAGCTATCTTTGCCTGGCTGCATGCTTGAGGTAACTTTTCCACATACTAAATCAGTGCGTGTTTGCCGTGTCCACATTCACAGCTATTTCTGTATTTGGTTGTAAGTTCCCAGACTCTTGTCTTGCTTACAAAAATAAAAGATAAATATATACAAATGATAGTGTGTTTTCCTTTTTTAGGATATATTTGGCATTAAACTGAATGCCAAAGAAGACACAGACTTGAGCGTGTGGTTTGAATCCTCCAATCTTCTCCACAGTAAGGGCCCCCATCTACCACCCCTTTAAGGCACCATCAGTTCATGCTTATTTGAATCTGTTTAGAATTTGAGAATAGAGGTGAGGAAGAATGTGGATTTTTTTTTATTTGGTGACATTTTTGTGGTGGCAAGATATTTTTGTGAAATCCAGCCATGAAATTTCCTCTTTTTTGAAAAGATAATACATGAGGAATTATTTTGAAAGAGTAAACTATTTAACTAACTACTCATATGTGCTCCAAATAAAACTGAACTCAACTGTTTGTAACTGGCTTAGTTGGCTGATTTGGGGGCAGTAAATTTTAATAGGTTTCTATGATATTCAGCTCTTTCTACATCAACAAAGGGAACCCTATTCTTTTAAAATGCCCCGGAGGATGAAACAGTGTTTATAGAAACACTCAGTAAAATGTTGTTTTGTAAATGTCCTAAAACCACTTTCATATGTTATCATTTATTTATTCCCAAGAAGATTATAAGCAACTTACAAGAGCTGTTTTTAATCCTCCTTTATTGCAAAATATAATGGTGTATGTGCAGGGCGGGCTTCCCACATGCTGCTGGCAGATTGATTGGGCCCTGGACAAAGCTGATTTTTAAAAAAAATTTAAAAATATTTTATTGAGTTTTTGTACATTTCATATAATAGATCTTAATCAAATTTAGACTCTTCCCCCCCAACATCCATGTCTCCCCTATGTCCACTCCAGCTGGATTTCATGCATTCCGTCATATATGTTAAGTCCTATCTGGTTGAGTACTTGTACCCAGATGTCCCTCGATGCAAATTCATGCACTGGAGTCTAGTCAGCCTATCTAGAGTCACTCCATTAAAGAAGATCTACACTTCTCTACCGAGCAGTAATCAGTTGCCAATAGTTCTTCAGCTAGGGTTGGGGCCTGCTGCCCATTTGGCCTTTTCTATGCTAGATTTTTGTCTGATTGAGTCGGCATGGGTCTTGTGCATGCCGTCACCATTGTTGCAAGCCATGTTAATAAGTTCCCAGTGACCCAAAAGCCTGTTTCCTTATGTTCATGCACTGACTGACTCTGGCTCTTACAATCTTTCCACCCCCCCACCTCCACCTCTTGCACAATGGCCACTGAGCTGTGGATGAGTGAAGTTTAACATAGGAGTCCTAATCAGGGACATGTATTCTGCAGTCTCTTGTTATCTAAAACTTACATAGTTGTGGCCTTCTGTGAGCATCACACTCTGTGTATGAGGAAGCTTTGCTGGTGAGAGTTGAGGGATGTGTTAATATTCTCTCTATCTCCCTACCCCCTGTTCTGCTGTGTTCCACGAGCCTTAGGTGTATGGGTTCCATTGTAGATGTGTCACTTTGGCCTGGGCATCTCTCAGACACACATTGTCTGTGTGTGACCAGTTGTGGAACTCTGTAATAGCCTCCATCTGTTGCAACAGCAGCTTCTTTGAGGAGCGGTGTACCATATACTTGTCTGCAAATATAAGGATCCATATTTGGCATATAGTAAGAAATTTCACTTGTCTAGAGATGACAGAGATAGGGTTTTCTCTAGGATCTATGACCTCTCCAGCCATGTATATTTGGCTATATTTACTGTGCCACTCACGAGTTCACTCCCACTAAGAGGACTCATTAGTCCAATTAGATAGCTGTTGATTGCCCCCTAGATAAGAGTGCCACTACGGCACCAATAGACACAGTTTGCTGTGCCAGTCATGGTGGTTATTGTGCTTTGGAGCTGGGTTGGACCATTAATTGATTTTTCACCCTTAGCAGCTTGCACGGTGTCCTCTAGCACTCTGAGAGATTTCCTTCAGGTTAGTTCCAGCTCCATTGCTTCCAATCCTGTGTCCGAAGTATGTTCTGTCTTACCTTTAAGGTCTGGGACAATAGGCTGTGTTATTTTGGGAGCCTCATGGACCACCCTGACCAACAACTTGAATGGAGGCTTCTCCTGTCTGGCACTGTGTTTTTTAAATACAGCCCTTCAGGTATACAAGACATATATCCATATTCAGATATTGTGTGTGTGCGTGTGTGTTTTGGGGGGGCTTGAGTTAATACATTTCCCTCTGTTTTTCATCCCACTGAAACTTTATTTACCTCTCCTCTCTCCCTGTCCAATCTCCTTCATCTCTCCCCAGTTCAAGCCCCACCACTTTCCTCATTTTCTCCTACTAGCCCTCCTCTTGAGTTCCTTCTTCCTCTTTACCCCCATGGTTCCTCGCATGCTCTTCCTCCTCCCTTTGCAGTCGAATACCCCATTTCCCTGTTAACAACATCTATTTCCCTTCTATCCTCATCTCTCAGGGTCTTTCTTTTCCTTTCCCTTCATGCTTCCTTTCCATTTTCCTGGCTCCTGCTGTTACATCAAGATATATACTGACATATAAGGGATTGGTGCTAAGTTCCACAAATGAGGAAGAACATTCAACACTTGCTTTTCTGAGTTTATGTGACTTCACTTAGTATAACACTCTCTAGTTCCATCCATTTATCTGCAAATTTCATAACCTCATCTTTTCTTACTGCTCAATAGAACCCATTGTAAAAATGTACCACATTTTCATTATCCATTTGTCAGCTGAAGGACATTTAGGTTGTTTCCATTTCTTTGCTATTGTGACAAGAACAGCAACAAACATGGATGTACAGGTAGGATGAGTCCTTTGGGGATATGCCAAGGCGTAGTATGATCAGATCACATGGTAGACTCATTCTTAGTATTTTGAGAGTTCTCCACATTGCTTTTCAGAGTGGTTGCACAAGTTTGCATTCCCACAAACAGTGAAAAAAGTTTCTTTCTCTACGTCCTCATCTGCATTTTGTGTCTTTTTTTTTTCTTTTGATCTTACCCAGTCTGACTGGAATAAGAAGAAATCATTAAAGTGGTGTTTACCTGCATTTCTCTAAGTACTAAGGATGTTGAACACTCTTTAAGGTGTTTCTTAGTCATTTTTATTTTTACATTTGGGAACACTCTGCTCAGGTCTATAGCCCATCTTTTTATTGCATCATTTATTTTCTTGTTTCTTCGTTTTTTGAGTTCTTTGTATATTCTGGATATTAATCCTCTGTCAGATATGCAGCAAGTGAATATTTTTTCTCTCATTCACTGTGTTTCCTCTTTACTTCCTTGGCTGTTGAAGCTTTTCAGTTTGATGAGCTTCCAGTTGTTGATTGCTGACCTTGATGCCTGAGCAACTGTTGTCCTATTTAGAAAGTGCTTTCTGCATCTACATTTTGTAGGGTGCTGCCTGTGTTTTCTTCTTGCAGGTTTAGAGTTTCATATTGAGGTGTTTGATTCATTTGGAGTTGACTTTTGTCCAATTTCATTCTTCCACAGATGGAGATCCTATTTTCCAGCACCATTTGTTGAAGATGCTTTCAACATTTTTGTCTTTCCTCCAGTGTATGTTCTTGGGCTCTTTGTCAAATATCATCAGGTGGCTGAAATTGAGTGCATTCCTGTTTAACTCATGTACTCTGTTCTATTAATCTATGTGTCTATTTTTGTGCTAGTCATATGCTTATGCATATGCTGTTTTTATGATTATAGTTCTGTAATATAGTTTGGACTATGGTATGGTGATCCCCCAGCGTTGCTCATTTTGTTAAAGATTGCTTGGACTATGTGGGTTTTTTTGTGATTCCATATGAATTTTAGGATTTTTTTTCCTAGCTCTGTGAAGAAGATCACAGAGATTTTGATTGGCATTGCATTGAATCTATAGATTGCTTTTAGTAGGATTGTCATTTTCATAAGATTAATTCTACCAGTTCATGACAGTGGTAGGTCATTCCTTCCATCTCCTTTTGTCTTCCTCTATTTTATTTAAAGATTTAAAATTTTCATTATAGAGATCTTTAGTGTCTTTAGCTAAGATTATTCCTAGATATTTTATTTTTTGAGGCCATTGTGAGAGGGTTTCCATGTACTCTTTCTCTGATCACTTGTTACTTTTATATAGAATGACTACTGATTTTTGTAAGTTGATTTTGTAACCTGCCACTTTACTGAAAGTATTGAACATTTCTAGCAGTTTTCTGGTGGAATTTTGAGATCTCTTTATAATATAATTAATATGATATAATATAATATTTGACCTCCTCTTTTCCAATTAGTATTCCTTTAATTTCCTTCTCTTGTCTCATTGGTCTAGCAAGAGTTTAAGTATTATATTGAAAAGGAGTGGAGATACTAGACAGCCTTGCTGTGCTCCTGATTTTAATGGAAATGCTGCCCATTTTTCTCCATTTAGAATGATGTTGGCTGTGGGTTTGTCGTATATAGATTTTATTATGAGCTTTGGGGGGCAAAGTATTTGGGGTTGGCAGCCATGGTCATTTAGAATTAGGAATACTTTGGTCCAAGTTCTTCTGGCTTTCATAGTTTGCATTGAAAAGTCAGCTGTAATTCTGATGGATTTTCCTTTAAAAGTAGCTTGTTTTTCTCTGGCAGCTTTCAGTACCCTCCCTTTGTTCTGAACATTTAGTGTTTTTACTATGATATGGCATGCGTGAGTTTCTGTCCTGGCCCTGTCTAATTGGGGTTCTATGTGCTTCATGTATCTGTATAAGTATGTATTTTCTTAATTTGGGGAAGTTTTCTTTTATAATCCTGTTGAAGATCTAATCAGTGGCATTGGACTGAGATTCTTCTCTCTCCTGTATGCCTGCGATGCATAGATTTGGTCTTTTCATGGAGTCCCATGTTTCTTGCATATTCCATTCCTGTGTGTTTTTAAATTTTTTATAACCTTTGCTTGAAGAGTCCAGTTCTTCACCTTTGTTGTTCAGTGCTGATATTCTGTTTTCCATTTCATTCATTCTGGTTATAATACTTTCTCTTGTTGTTTCAAATTGACTTATTCCATCTTCATTCCAGCTTATGCTTTCTTCAATGTTTTCATCTCTTTTGTGAATTCATTTTCATTTTTTTTTAATTTTTAAAAAATTTATTATTTTTATGTGTATAAATGTACTGTCTGCATGTAGGTTGGTGCACCTGTGTTGTGTAATGCTGCAGACATCGGAAGAGGGCATTGGATTCCCCTGGAACTGGAGTTAAAGATGGTTCTTAGCCACCATGTGGGTGCTGGGAATCGAACCTGGGTCCTCTGCAAGAGCAGTCTGTGCTCTTAACCACTGAGCCATCTCTCTAGCCCCCTGAATTCACTTTTTGAGTCTTGAATTGCTTTTGTTGTTTCATTCAGCTGTATATCTGTATTTTCTTGAGCATCCATCACAAGTTTATGCCTATCTTCTTTGACTTGTTTGTGTGTTCTTTACATTCTTTTGATTATGTTTATGATTGCTCTTTTAACTTCTATGTGGTGGGGTTTCTTGGGTGATTCTCATACACTTCTGTAGAATTGGTGGGCTTTATTGGGGACATATTCTCTTGTTTTTTTCTTATTATTTGTGTTTTTGCATTGCCATTTGGGAATATGGCTGTCTTTTGTTGGGTGTGCATATTCTGCCTTTATTTAATTGAAGTTTGGTTCTGTTTATATTGTTGATGTAAGTTTTTTGCTCAGGTGTGAGAAGTTAGTTGGTGTGTGCTTCAGGTTCTCACAGGGCAGTGGGCTGGTCTGGGTAGTAAGGAGGCCTGTGCTAGGCAGAACAGGAGGGAGAGCCAGGAGTAGAACAGATGAGGGTGGGAACAGCCTGTGGAGGGTCTAACAAATGAAACTGGAGAATTGAGCTAGTCTGGGTGCAAAGGATTAGAACACATTGGGCAGGTCTTGACGAAGAGGGTGGCCCAGAGAGCTGAGGCAATAAAAGCAGGAATGTGGACTGAGTGTCGGGAGAGAGTTGGAGCTGCTCAGGCTACAGGGGAACCACAACACAGTGGGAGGAACAAAGCTTTACTTGCAACTCAAAAGTTGCTTTAAATTCTGGGTGGAATGAAAAGAACCTTAAACATTTGTAATATTTCTGTTAGGTAACCAGTTTGAATGTATTCTGAAGATTTAAAATATGATGGGTTGAAGCTCCTCAGGACTCATGTTCTAAGCCTATAAAATTGCTCTTTGGCCACATCCTGTCAATGTTTATTTACCAGTCAACTAATGAAATCAGAGCTCATCAGCCTGTGGCAGACAGCTCTAATTTCAAAACTCATGTTCCCTCCATGTAGTATACTTTAAGGCTTCTTTAGGTGTGTACCTGCTATGGGTGTTAGTTCAAAGCAGAAAGATATTTGTAAAGGCTTGGGCAGTCAGTTATCTCGTGTCTTATAAACTTGAGAGAAGCAACTCTTTCTATATCAGTAAAATGAAAAGTATATTTGAATCTTCTAAAATGACACTTTCCTGAATGGTAGCCTCCACTTACATATGACTATTTAGTATTTGAAATGTGAATGATCCAAATGACCCTGAACTGTAACGTGCAAGACTCACAGCATGTGTCAATTATTTTTAAAATATTAATATGCTAGGTGTGGTGGCTCATGACTTTAATCCAGCACTTTGGAAGCAAAGACAGGTGGATTTCTGTGATATTGATACAAGTCTGGTCTATGTAGAGAGTTCCAAGCCACTGGGCTTACAGGGAGAACTTGTTTCAAAAATAGCCTCCCCCCCCAAATTGATGCCACGTTGAAACTACAACATTTTCAATATGCTAGGTTAAATAAAATGCATCATTAAATTAACTTCCAATTTATTTTTTCTTTATGATTATATGGTTGTTAGACATTTTGGAATGACGTATGTGGGTCACATTAAACTTTCCTCTGCAGCAGTTCCCCAACTTCAGCAATGTTAGCATTTGGGAACAGATAATTCTTTGTTATGGGTTCATTCTGTGCTTTGTGGGATGTTTAATAAAGTCTCAATTCCTTCCATTGTGACAACCAAAAATGTCTCTAGACTTTGCTAAATGCCCTGGAATGCAAAATTACTGTGGCTGAGAAGCACACTTGAAGGTGTGAAATAGTGTGCTCAGAGGCATCGGCTACTGTGGTGTGCTTTGTGTGTGTCTGGGGGTGGGCCTCCCTCCATTCCTTCCTTCCTTCCCCCTCCCTCTCTTCTCTTCTCTTTCTTTCTTTCTTTCTTTCTTTCTTTCTTTCTTTCTCTCTCTCTCTCTCTCTCTTTCTTTCTTTCTTCTTTCTTTCTTTCCTCTCTCTTTCTTTTTATTTTATTTATTTATTTTTTAAATTTATTATTTTTATTTTTTAACAGCTCTAGACCCGTGTCCCCCCCCCATTCCCCCACCCCACCAGAGCTCATGCATTCTGCCAAACATGCCTTTCATCTCTTTCTCAGTCTTTCTCAATATTCTCCATGAGGAAGTTGACTGTTTTGAGCAGAAGTTCATCGTTTCAGTCAGTTCTCTCTCTCTCTCTCTCTTTCTTTCCTTTCTTTTTTTCTTTCTCTTTCTTTCTTTCTCTTTCTTTTTCTCTCTCTTTCTTTCTCTCTCTTTCTTTTTCTCTCTTTCTTTCTTGTTTTTGGTTTAAGGGTTATTTTAATCAATAGATGGCATGTATTTATGGAATCTATTTTTTGTTGTTTATTTTTGTAGGTTTTTTTTTTTTTCTGAGACAGAGTCTTCCTCTAGCCACAGCTGGCTTGGAACTCACTATGTAGACCAGGCTGACCTCAATGTCACAGAGATCCACCTACCCCTGCCTCCTGAGTGCTGGGATTAAAGACTACAGAATCTATTTTTAATCTTACTATGTATAATAGAATACTGTTTCCTGTTCAGTGAGAAATAAATAATTGCTTTTTAACTTTTTTAACTTTCTCAGTCACAATGTCTACACCACTGTATTTTGCATGTAGTTAGTTCATCATGGAGAAGGGGCCACCATATTAGTCTGTTCAAACTGTGACATCTGAAACTCACTACCAGTTGTACCCAAGCAGGGATACAAGACAGTTAATCATAGCAGCCTTACCATAGGGACAAAATAAGTATCCTGTCTATGGAAATGCTGAAGCACAGCCGGGACCCCTGCCTCTCCACAGACTAAAGAGACTATTAAAGAAGCTCACTAATTTTAAAGGAAATAGTTTTCATTTTGGTCCCAGCTGTTGGCATTCCAAGGGACTCTTATTCCATCTGTTAAAATGAGGAGGCCCTGCCAGAGGTTTGGTCCTGTCTGAGGACTGGGTGACATCATTGAGAGAATTACTAGGGTGTCAGGGAATGTTTTATGTGTAGTGAATAACTGTTTAAAAATGATTTGTATGGCTAAGGTTTGATCTAAATGGTAACTTTGGAGTTGGTTCTTAGAGAACTCCCATTATGAGAGCACTTTTCCCAGCTGAAGTGGAGAGACTGCTTTCGTGGGGAACATCCAAAAGAGGGACATGTTGGGCCCAGGACACAGCAAGACTCACTGGCCTATGGATTCTAACCAGCCCTCTCCTTCCCTCTCAAATTTCGAGCATTTGAATAACTTGCTAACAATTTACACACTTACTTTTGGGGGTGGCATAACTCCCCTACCTCCTGCCACATGTAGATTTCACCAAGCTTTGTGCAGGGTCCCTTGCTTCATCTTATGCTGGATGGTGGCTCTGATGGAGGCTTCAATCACTGCCCATTTGTTTATTGGGAGTGAAACTCTGGTTGAATTCAGTTAAATTTAGCCCTTTTTTTTAGCCCCTTTTTTTTTTTTAAAGAATACTCTTCTCTTCCCTTGAGTCTAGCTTCCCTGGGGTTAGTAGACCTTTCCTTCCTTCCTTCCTTCCTTCCTTCCTTCCTTCCTTCCTTCCTTCCTTCCTTCCTTCCTTCCTTCCTCCTTTCCTCCTTTCCTCCCTCCCTCCCTCCTCTTTCTTTCTTTCTTTCTTTCTTTCTTTCTTTCTTTCTGTCTGTCTGTCTGTCTGTCTGTCTGTCTTTATGAGACAGGGCCTCCCTTTAGTCCTAGCTGGCCTGGAGCTCTTTCTGTAGACCCAGCTGGCCTTGAACTCACAGAACTCCATCTGCCTCTGCCTCCTAAATGCTGGGATTAGAGGCGTGAACTACCATGATTGGCTTAGACCTTTCTTTTTAAAGATACTCTAGTTCCCTTTGTGCATTTACAATCTGGGCTTTAAGGACAATATTTATGACCAGGACTTCAAATACAGATATTGTACTGTTGGCCTCTGATGTTATCTCTTATTACCTTGTACAAAAAACTACTTTGGAAAAACTACATAGAATTAAATAATTTTGAATTGGAACTTAGAGGCTGGAGAGAACCAGCCTTGAATGACATCTTGTAGCATTTAATTAGAAATTTGGTTACTGTACCTGTTGCTGACTGTGGACTGTAAATACAATAAGGCAAGGAACATGCTCCGGGAACTTAGTTTACACAAACATATGTAGAATATAAATTTTTTAATGATCAGAAAGCAGCAAGTTTCTCATTGTATTGAAAAAGCATCCAGGTGTGGTGGTGCATGCCTTTAATCCTAGCACTCAGGAGGTAGGCAGAGGCAGGCGGATCTTTGTGAGTTGAAGGCCAGCCTGGTCCTTAGAGTGAGTTCCAAGATAGCTGGGGCTATAGGGAAACCCTGTCTCGAAAAGCCAAAAAAAAAAAAAAAAAAAACAAAAAAAAAAAAAAAAAAAACCCAAACCCAAACAAAAAAAGCAGAAAGTTGATGAAGATAGGAACTGGAGGGATGGCTCAGTGGTTAAGAGCACTGGCTGCTCCTGCCAAGGACCCAGGTTTGGTTCCCAGCACCCACATAGTGGTTAACCAGCCATAACTCCAGTTCCAGGGGATCTGACAGCATTTTCTGGCCTCCCTCCACGGGCATTGAATGCATGGGTGTACTCATATACATGCAGATAAAACATACAAACACTTAAAAATAAAAATTAAAAAAATTGACAGAGGCAAACCAAGCATATTATACATTTAAAATATCCCATTCAGCCAATTGGGGTGGCCCATGCTTTTTATCCCAACATGGAGGTAGGAGGCAGAGCCAGGCAGATCTCTAGGAGATGGAGACCAGCCTGATCTACATACAGTTCCAGGCTAGCTCAGGCTACAGGCATACCTTGTCTCAAAAAATGAAAATCAAAAATCAAAATATTTCACTTCTGGACTTGTTGCTGATAGAGCACTTTGCCCTTACTCAGGCATGGTTCTTAGCAAGCAGAGAAAGAACAATAGCAAGCTCTGTCACTGCCTCTGTTGTTAGAGTGGTTGGTTGTATGTACCTCCTGATTAAGAGAAAGTGAACATTGAAAGAGATGTTATGACTTTATCAAAACAATACAAAACAAAACAAAACTTACTGCCTCACACCAAAGAACACTGTCTTCATTGCTTTTTTTTTTTTTTAAAGCTACATGAATAAAATAGTTTAAAAAGTATCATTGGAAAACAGCAAGACTGAAAAATGTAATCAAGTAAGGTTATTGTCAGTCAGCCTGCAATTGGCTGTGGTCGGAGCCTGGTTAGATGTCCCATGCTTTTGGAAGTCACTTAACTACTTGGCTCCATAAAATACAATTTTGTGTAATTTAAATGCTTTGGCCAATATTAATCTGTAGCTGCCAATATGCGTTTAAATAATAGGGTTATACTAACATTTCAAGAGGCACAAAGAACTATTTTTCTCCAATTTTAGTAAATTATAGCATATTCTTTATGCACACAAACAAGATAAGCAATTTGAGGAATGACCAGCCCTGTTATGATGGTGTAGCTTCAGCCATTTTCCTTGGTAATTCTCAATTATCCATTTTTCTCTCACTCAAATAAGGATTTATTTATTGAATGCATCTGGCTTAAACACAGTATATCCCTGCTTTTGAACTGTTCATTTGAGCTCCTGTTTGCTTTAAACTTTCTTTTTTTTTATTTTATTTTATTTCTGTATGTGTATGAATGTACTGTCTGCATGCAAGTCTGTACACCTGTGTCGTGCAATGCGACGGAGGTCAGAAGAGGGCATCGGATTCCCCTGGAACTGGAGTTCTCCTGGAATTGGAGTTTCAGACGGTTGTCAGCCGCCATGTGGGTGCTGGGGATGGAACCCGGTCCTCTGTAAGAGCGGTCGGCGCTCTTAACTGCCAGGCCATCTCTCTTTCTTTTGGATTCTCATGAACCACTTCATATTCGAAGTCTCCTTTTCCCTTTCCCTTTATGGGTGAGAGTCTCACACACCAGGAGATCAATGCCAGTAAGACGCAACCTGTTTCCAGTTCCATGAAAGTTCAGTCCAAGCACATAGCCAACCCAATGATATTGAATTGCCAGCACTAATTTCATAAACACAAGAATTTTTCTTGGTTCTGGTCCCTGTTGTATAACAGTACCTGGTATAAGTGTTCAGTAAATATATTTTTTAAATGAATGAATGTATTAACCCACAGTGGTAGTTTATATTAGTTAGGCCTTTTTAGAAAATGCAGAGAACAGTTGGTTCTAGTACTATTAGAGAATATTAGGAGTGCCCAAATTCAAAGAATTATTCATTCCTTCTAGCACACTGATTTATTGGGGTTTTTAGAATATTTTATAAAGTACCTAAAAGACCTTTATGCTTATTATTGCCTCACTTTAGATCTGGCACAAATAACATTATAGTCAAAGAATGAATAGGAAACACGTATCACAGGAGGACGGCAGATTGACCCCTCCTGCCCAAGCAGAGGATGGGAGAAGGAAGAGGACACCAGCTGAAGGTCCAGGAATCTTGCCATAGTAGAGTTCTATCTTTAGGTTTTATGAGGTGAGAAGCTGGTTTGGATATTTTGTCTCTCAATCTGTCATCTGTCTGTTCCTCTGTCTGTCTATCTATCATCTGTCATCTATCTATCAACATACACACACACACACACACAGAATTCATGTATTTTTTTTTTTTTTTTGGTCTTTTTGAGACAGGGTCTCCCTTTAGTCCCAGCTGGCCTGGAGCTTGCTATGTAGAACAGGCTGGACTTGAACTCACAGAGGTCTGTCTGCCTCTGCCTCCCGAGTGCTGGGATTAAAGGCGTGTGCCACCACGCCTAAAATTCATAAACCCTTATCACGTGTATGTCATCCATTATATAATTATAGCTAAATATACTCAATTTTTTAAAGTATGAAGTACAGTTGGAGTTTATTAAGAGATTTTAATATACATTTTCAGCACCAGGGCTAAAAGAAAGGCAGTTAGGAGGAAAGTGAAAAACAAAACAAAACAAAACAAAACAAAAAACCCCAAGAGCATAGGTTCGGGCATCTCAGAGAAGAATCTCCTTTTGTTGTCTTTGCAATGATAGTCGTAGATTTCTGAAGTCACTATCTTCAGAGGGTTGTCAAGGAATTTTAGTGAGATTACAGTGTAGCTCTTGAGTTATATCTAACAGGATTACAATTAATACAGTAGAACTCTCCATCACAGAGATACAGGAATTTAGTATATCTCCACATAAACAAAGTTATTATTTGTGAGATTCCTAAAAACATCTGGGAAAGAGTGATGTGTACTTGAAATCCTATACATAGAAGCCTTAAGTCTGCAATATTGTTATTTCAACACTCTTAAGAGTAAGTATTATCTGGGGCTGAGAGATGGCTCTTGCAGAGGATCCAGGTTTGGTTCCCAGCTAACAACCATCCGAAACTCCAGTTCTATGGGTTCTGACACCCTCTTCTGGCATCTGTGAGGATTGCATGACATGTGTGCACTTATATGCATGCAGGCAAACACTCACACATAAAAGAAATAACATTTTAATAATAAAATAAATAGTATCCCCATGTTTGTAACAGTCACAGCAAGTGTTAATTTTACTGGAACGTTTTTGATTTTCAGCTGGTAAGAGGCTTAACCAAACCCCAGAATTGCGGGGAGGACTTCCTTCTCCATAACACCATTTAAATTCTAGTTTAGAGTATACTAACTTGATAGAGTATTCTTCTAAGCTTTACTTCTTTGAAAGCTTATATAACACAATTGGAACAGAAACACATTTACCATCTGAAGGAGCCAGCACCAATTAGCATCAACACACAGAAATCCCTTATATAGAAATTCACATTCTACTGCTAAAGCCTGACTTCAGTAGGATAATAGGTCCACAACACTAGTCGACTTCTTTCCATTTCAGTACCACTATCCACATTTGCTGAAGTAGAAGTGCATCTCATGCATAAAATAAAAAAGACATACTTCAAGGCAAACAGAGGGCTTCAAACAGCAGAATTTCCCAAAGAGTAGGTCTTTCATGTGAATGTTAGTAATTAAAACTAGCAGGTGTGTTAAAAGAATTTCATTGGTCGTTAAGCATGAGAGAAAACAGTGATTGGTCACTTGGCATGTATTAAGCTTACATGCTTTGGGGCTAGAGAGATGGTTCAGCAGTTAAGAACACTGGTTCCTCTTCCAGAGGACCTGGGTTTGGTTCCCAGCACCCGCTTAGTAGCAAACAACTAATCATTACTCCAGAGTATCCAATGCCCTCTTCTGGCCTCCACAAACATTGTACAACATGGGTGCACTTATTTACCTGCAGACAAAACATTCATATTTTAAAAAAAAATCAAAAAAATTAAAAACTTATATGACTCTGTAAACTTTTGCATAATATATAAAGTTCAGATACACAGTCATAAGATACATAAGATACTGAATGCACTAAAGTGACTTTAATATAGTTGCTTATAAAGTGACCATTTAAAGGACATTAACAAGAGTTTGCTTGTGGAGACTTCAGGGTCTTACATATGGGATCATATTGTATGCAAATCGGGACACTTCGGCTTCTTGTTTGCATTCTTTTTATTTGTGTCTCTTGTCATATTTCTCTGCCTAAGACTAAACTAAGAGTGGAATAAGTGGATTCTTTTATTCTATTGAGTTTTACCCCATTTAATATAATTGTGGCTATATGTTTGTCATATATAGCCTTTTTTATTGGGATAAGTTTCTTCTATTTGGTAATTCTTCTGGGACTTTTATCATGAAGAGATGTTGAGGTTTGTTTTTTTTTTCCAACAACATTTCCTTCAGCTATAGAGATGACCACATGACTTCTGTCCCTAAACACAGTTACATGATGTAGTAGTACATTGATTGGTTTGCACTGTGTTAAGTCATCCTTGCATTCCTGGAATAATCTTTTTTATATTTTTGTTGAATTTGGTTTGCAAATATTTTGTTGAGAATTTTTGCACTTACATTCAACAGACAATGTGGTCTAAAATTTTCTTTGTATGTTTCTCAGATTTCAATGTGAGGATAATGTTGGTTTGTAAAAGAATTTAGCAATGTTACTTTCTTTATTATTTTAAGGAATTGTTTGAAAGGAATTGCTGTTAGTTTTTCTTTGAAGGTCTGGTAGAATTCCCCAGTGAATCCATCTGGGTTGAACATTGTTTGGTCTGGTGAATGTTTTATGAATTAGCACATCAATCTCATTGGTTATTAGAAATATTAAATTATTTATCTCACCTGGGATTAATCTTGGTGGCCATTATACATCTAGAAATGTACCCATTTTAGCCGGGCGTGGTGGTGCACGCCTTTAATCCTAGCATTTGGGAGGCAGAGGCAGGCGGATCTTTGGGAGTTCAAGGCCAGGCTGGTCTACAGAGTGAGTGAGTTCAGGACAGCTGGGGCTACAGGGAGACCCTATCTCGAAAAGACCAAAAAAAAAAAAAAAGAAATGTACCCATTTCTTCTAGATTTTCCAATATAATGGAATATTTTTTTAAGTTTATCCTAATGATTTTCTGAATTTTATTGGTATTTATTGTATTTTCTCCCTTTCCACTTCCAATTTTATTAATTTCAGTTTTTCTTTCTTTTGCTCAGTTTGGCAAAGGGTTTATTGATATTTATCTTTGCAAACATCCAAGTCTTCATTTCATTGACTCTTTTCATTTCATTTCATTAATGTCTGCTCTGATCTGAATTCTTTGTGTCTACTGCTTTTGAGTTTCACTTGTTGTTTCACCAAGGCCCCAAAGTGTATCATTAACTTGGAGATCTCTCTAATTCTTTGATGTAAACCTTTATAACTATAAACTTCTGACTTCTTTGAATGTTCCCCATAGGTTTTGGCATGTTGTATTTTCATGTAAACATACTGCGCATACAGAATCATCTTAAAAACTCACTTTTTAAATATAGTTTAGGTTTCCCTAGCAAACAACAGGCTGCTTGGTTGGGTCTAGAGTCAAGCAGCCATCCACTTCTAGAGGCACTGCACAGCTACATGGCAGCAGAGGACATAAAGGAGACTGAAGCAATGTGCAAATGAGCTTGGGATCCAGATAGAGCCACAGCTTGGTCCTTTCTTCAGCTAAGCATCCATACCACAAGATGAGCTACGCCATCTCCAAAGAAAATAGGCCGCCATTAATAAAATCCATTGAACACAGAGGGAAGAAACTGTCCAGCAAAAGGGAACTCTCCACAGATTTTTCCTCAGGCAGTAAGACCTTGAACCTCAGGCAGGTGTCTGAGAATTTATGCCACCACAGGCTGGTGGAAGGTCCCACCATCCAGAGTGGGCTTTTGTTTCAAGCAGCTGGTAACACTGAAGTACCATTCTTTTTCTTTCCAGTGGGAGCAGTGGCAATGCCCTCAGTAATCTCTTGGAAACGGGGATTTGGGGGGATGAACTGCGTCTTCTTTATGAAGGGACTTCTGAGTAGAGTCCCTCTGACTTGCATGTCATCTATCCCTCTTCATCCTCTCCACTATGAGATTTTCCATAAACAATCTCATGACTCGATAAACCATACCTTCTAGCCTGGTCTTTCCTTTGCGCCTTTTCAGGAGCGACCACTAACTTGACTGGGTATTCTCCTGGCCCCCTCAGCTGGAACCACAGCTGGAGCGAGGCATCTTTCCTTCCTAGCCTCCTCCGAGACATGAAGGCTACGGATCAGAACGCCTCTAGGCGAGCTCCCTAAAACCCAAACACCTTGACCTCAGATTCATCCAACTCATTTTTCAAGACTATTACCACAGTCTGGATTCTGCAGAAAATGTTGACATTGTCCTCTCCTCTGCCCTCTCCAGTTTCAGGTCACCTGAGGTAGGCACGCACCACAGCAGCAGCGGCAGCAGCTCACCACTGCCATGTTGCTCCGCCGTCCATGTTGGTTTGGGCTGACTTCCTCCCTTCCTCTCCATGTTTCTTAGTTGACACTAGGCAGCTGCCAGGATGGGGGTTTCCAGTGAGCTGAAAAGCATCGCAGTGCACGACCCACGACCTTGTGGAGCACTTGCCTTTACTGGACCTATCTGGCAACTCTGCAGCTGAGGAGGTCCTTTCAGAGCCTGGTGGGCCAAAGGTGTAACTTTGGTCCTTGGTATCAGCATGTCGGGAACAATGCCTGACCCATCAAATGTCCCGGAGACAGTCTAGAAATCTGAAGGTGCAGACCTCACTCTAGAAGTTAGACACGGGGCTGGAGAGATGGCCTAGTGGTTAAGAGCGCTGACTGCTCTTGTAGAGGACCCGGGTTCGATCCCCAGCACCCACATGGAGGCTGAGAACCGTCTTTGACTCCAGTCCCAGGGGAATCCGACACCCTCTTCTGACCTCCGAGGCACTGCACGACACGGGTGCACAGACCTACGTGCAGACAGTACATTCATACACATAAAAAATAAATAAGCCGGGCGTGGTGGTGCACGCCTTTAATCCTAGCACTTGGGAGGCAGAGGCAGGCAGATCTTTGTGAGTTCAAGGCCAGCCTGGTCTACAATGTGAGTTACAGGACAGCTGGGGCTACAGGGAGACCCTGTCTCGAAAAGACCAAAAATAAATAAATAAATAAATAAATAAATAAATAAATAAATAAATAAATATTAAAAAAAGTTAGACAGTGGCTCCTGGCCGTGCTGCTGGTCCCGGGTCTCAGCTGCAGACGCTGGCCTGCATGTTAGCCTTTGCCAGACATCTTGCTGGCTCAGCTGTAGCCTCAGCGGCTGGCCCACCTCCATACTGAATTCTTATTACATACCAGCTATCTTGATGAGAAAATGGAGAAAATTTCATTCCCCCTTAGAATTCATAACAGTGGTAGGTTTTTTTTTTTTTTAATAATCATTACTTTATAGATGAGGGAATAGGCTAGAACTGTCAGTATATTTGCTCAATGCCCAGAGTCTAATAAATGACTGAAATAGGCTTTAAATCTAGGAGAGCCAATTCACAGTGTGGTATTTTAATGGTAGGATAAGCTGCCTAAAAGCTCTTATATTGGTGAGGGCTTGACTGTGGGAATGAAATGGGCCTTGTGTGTTTTTCCATTCACAGACAAGCGCAATGAATGCCTGGTGTGCCCAGGATATGTGTCACACAGAAGGTAGTGCTTAGTACAGTTGAAATTTGGAAGGTTGTGTGCAGTTAGCAAAAAAAAAAAAAAAAGATCCCCCTACATCTTACAGGCTTGAATCTATTTATGCATAGACTTCTTTTAGCCTTTAATAATTCAGATGGGTAAGAAGAAACTAACCAGCATGCTCAAAGATTCCACAGTTCAGTTTCAATCCACTACTTCAGTTAGTCTTTCCCTTGTGTCGATCTTCTTTTTTACCAGTCAGCGAAGACTGTGAGGCCGGATTGGAGTGGTAGGTTTCCCAGACTTTTTAGTAAAGATGGGGACAGGGGGGTGGGGCTTGTTTGCTTTTGACTAAGAGAGCAGAATCTGGTAGCAGTGTTGAGCCAGAGTGCTTTGCTGCTAGGTGAGCTCTCACCTTTAGGCAGAGATAGGTAATCCTGGGGAAAGTTCACCAGGGCGGCTGTTTCAGAGTGGAGACTGGATCCTGCCAGAACTCTGGGTGAGCTGAGCTCACATACATTTCATTTCCTTTTTTACATCAGAATCAGACAGATAGGGATCAGCCATCAAGGTTTGTGCTTGGTAGCATTCCCTGTTCTGGGCTCGGCCAGTGAATCCCTGAGACAATTTTGGGTTAAACTTGTATATTGTTTTATTAATATATGTTCCATATCCCTCACCCCAGTTATACTAAACACGTGTCTCCCATAATGCACACCAGTGGGCAGACCACTACCCCAAAAGGAGATGCATATTCAGTCACTCCTTCTACTGCCTCTGTCCTCACAACTCAGAGTCACTTAGGCCAAGGTCCTACCTAGAGATTCACCTTCTCCCCAGGGGAACGTCATGGAAATCACATGACTTTCATTTACAATGGGAATGCTAATTAGACCCCAAAGTCTAAAATAGAAAACATAAGCCAGGTGTGGTGGCACACACCTTTAACCCTAGCACTCTGGAGGCAGAGGCAGGCGGATCTCTGTGAGTTCAAGGCCAGCCTGGTCTACAGAGTGAGCTCCAGGCCAGCTGGGACTTAAAGGGAGACCCTGTCTCCAAAAATACCAAATAAAATAAAATAAAATGGGAAAATTTCTTGGCTTCTAATGACCTTTGGCCAACGTTGAGTTGGATAGGGTTCCTTGACTGTCAGTCAGTTTCCTCCAGAGCATGCTAGGAAGAAAGAGTGCTGTTAGATTGGAATTTGTGTCATTTTCAATTCCTGGTTATTTATACTACCTAAACCACACCAATTTTATCTTGATCATTACCAATATTGTCAAAATTTTATAACATTATTAATACAGTTATCACAGTATTCCAGATACTTCCAGGTATTTTCTTTTTTTTTTTTTAATTTTATTTATTTCTGTATGTGTATGAATGTACTGTCTGCATGCAGGTCTGTGTACCTGTGTCGTGCAATGCCGCGGAGGTCAGAAGAGGGCATCGGATTCCCCTGGAACTGGAGTTTCGGACAGTTCTCGGCTGCCATGTGGGTGCTGGGGATCGAACTCGCATCCTCCGCAAGAGTGGTCAGTGATCTTAACCCGCTAGGCTATCTCTCCAGTCCCCCAGGTATTTTCTTATACAGTTTTTGTCTTAGCACAATGACCAGTAGTGGTGGGAGTTACGTAGTTACATTAGGGTACCTAGGCAAGCATAGATGAAAAAAGACGTTTTTTTCTTTTTAGTGGATGGATTTTTATCAACAAAATTATCTTGTTATTTAGCCCAAAGATTATCTTTCCTGTATTCTTGAAGATCTGGTTGATGCAAATAAAAAATTTTCCAAGATAAGATGTATCATAGGATTAGAATTCCAAACTGGTTGTGGGTCATGGTGAGGTGGGAAGGGACCAGGTCCGAAGGCCAAGAAGCTGGAGTTTCTCTCGTGGGCTCATTTCGTGCATTGGGACAATGAATGTCACTCCCGTCTCCCCAGCTGGACAGGAGAGGAGCAGGCAATGGTATGGGCGTTACTTTTCCTGCCCAGTGCCTCATTTCTGTGATAGAAATACATGTGCTGATAAAAAACTGGGTTTCAGAAATGGAAACAATTTTAATTACTTCTAACATTCAGGACCTCTGAATCTTTTCTCCTACTTGGAAAAATGTAAAGGGCATAGTTAAATGATAGAAAGAGCTGGGTGTGGTGGCGCATGCTTTTAATCCCAGCACTCAGGAGGCAGAGGCAGGCGGATATCTGTGAGTTCAAGGCCAGCCTGGTCTACAGAGTGAGCTCCAGGTCAGCTGTGACTAAAGGGAGACCCTGTCTCAAAAAGACCAAAAGAAAAGAAAGCGATGTTCTCAGCTTCATGAAAATAACTTCTCACTCTCTGTCCTGGTCATCTGAGGGGTCCCGGCTTCTCACCCCATCCTCTTCCATTTTCAGCCTCCTTTAAGTCAAGGTCTCAATGAAGAGATATTTTATTGTCAAAAATCCCAGATATGGTTCTGTGTTAGGCATAGCACTGGATGTGTGACAGTGACATCTGTGTGTGTGTGGGGCGGGGGCCACAGTCACGATGTATAGTGTAAGTCCCAGTGACAACGAGGACAGAAGCATGCTAACCCTAACTAGGTGTGTTCCTCTGAGGTCTGTGGCAGTCCCTTGAAAAGACGACCGAACACCAGGAACCTGCGCACAATAGCCCGAGGCCTGGCAATGATCTGTCAGTGTTAGCGCATTCTGTGTAGTTTTCAGAAGATTTTGTAAGGACAGCACCTAATGGAGTTTTATTTTAAAATCTCACACAGATAAACTTTGTAGGAATTTCCATTCACATTGACATCTGGCCCACCTTCCCACTCCGCCTTGCATCGATCCCAGCCCCCACCTGGTGCACTGCTAGTACTGCCAACTTTCTTACACTGTAGCATGCAAATATGGTTAACATTTCCAATTTGGGTGAGGGTAGAAATTCTCAGTTACTTCATAGTTAGAAACAAACTAACAAATCAAAACACAAATTTATTCCTCTGTATGAGGAAAGGATGTTGAAAGGAAAGGGTCCAATTCAAGTAGATCTTAAGTTTGGCCACTCTTCTGGCTTTTAACAAGTTTGACTTCAGCAGGGGAAATAATCACAGTGCTGAGTACACTGTCCTCAGCCAGTGACAACTGTAGTTCAGGAACGGTGACAGTGGTAACAGTGGTGACGGTGGTGACACCCTTCAGGCAGAAAACACAACTCAAGTAGCTGCAACCAGAGGTTCAAAGTCATCCAGAGGCCTGAAGAGCAGGGAGACTGTAGTCAGAAAAGGATCAAAGCTGGAAATCTCTGGAAGGTTCTCTAGAGATCCACGCATTACTGTGCATCTCTCTGGGTATGGTGGTAGGCTTCTGGCGGGGTGAACAACTCTAGGTCGGGCCTTCACTACCCGCAAAGAATCCTTCTTGAACTTCCAGCACAGTTGGCCCAGGGAAGTTCAGAAGATTGGCAGCAGTCGTAGGACAGATTAGCTCATGCGCCAACTTTGGTTTGCTTGGAAAGGCAAGAATTAACATAAAAGTATGATATTTAATTAATTTTGAGGTGCAGATAATTCTGAACTTCTTGAAAATTTTCAAATCACAGTGTCCATGAAAAACAGTAAAATGAGAGTATTTGGGTAAATGTGGAAGTAAGTAGAGTTAGCCCAACTCAAGACTTGGCAAAAACAAACATTAATATTGTGAAATTATAATAAAATATGAGGGGGCTGAAGAGCTGGCTCAGTAATTAAGAGCACTGGCTGCTCTTGCAGAGGACCCAAGTTTGATTCCCACCACCCACATAGCAGTTAACAACCATCAGTAACTCCAGTTCCTCTTCTGAGGGCATTGCACAACACAGGTGCACTTACACACAGACCATACACTCATACACACATAAAATAAAATAAAATAATTATAAATAAAATAAAAATGAAAAATTTCAGATAACCTTTTTAGAAACTTTAAGGAGGAATCTGAAAGGCTGCTTGGAACCAGTATTTTTTACAGTTCTGTGGGACGTGGCTGTAGCCATCCTGAGGAAGGAGCTATATATTGCTGGAGTCTTGGGTGGCTTGAGAGCCACTCTTAGTGCTGTTTAAAAGTGTATGCAAGGGGAGACGGAGGCAGATTGGTCTCTGTGAGAACCAGGCCAGCCTGGTCTACACATTGAGTTCCAGGGCAGCTGAAGCTACAGGGAGACCTGTCTCAAAAAGTAAAAAAAAAAAAATGTGTTCGCCCCCATCCTAGCAGTCATTAATCTGCTCTCTCTATACATTTGCAATTCTATACATCTCGTCTAAAAAGATGATCTATTTTATGATCTCTTGGTAGCTAGAGGTTTTCTTTTATTTACCATAAATTTTGTGTTTCATCCAAGTTGTAACATCTGTTAGGACCCCTTTCATTTGGCATGTATGTGCATGTGTGTGTGTGCGCGCGTGCTTGTGCACGTGCAAGGTTGACACTGGGTGTCTTCCTTGGTTTGTCTCCCCCTTGTTTTTTGAGACAGGGTCCCTCACTGGACCCGGAGTTTGTCACATGAGCTAGACTGGCTGGCTAGCGAGTCCCTAGGCTCTGCTTGTGTCTGACCCCAGTGCTGGTTACAGGTACGTACAATTCACTCTGAGACAAGCAGGTTCTCATTTTTGCACAGGAAGGACTTTACCCACTGACCCCAGACACTTTATTCAATTTTATGTCCCAATACTGCTCCATTACTATGTATATGAAGCAACTGATTTCTCCATCCATCTGTTTGGAGGCAGAGTGGTTTCTACCTTTGTCTACTGTGACTGTCACAATTATTCATGACCAAGTGCTAGTTTCCGAACTTGCTTTTGATCCTATGGGGCTGTGCACTTTTGTTGGGAATGTCATTTCTGGGACACATAGAAATTTTGTATTTATCTGCTCTGAGGAACTTCCCAGTGGTTTTTCATGTTCCCACCAATGATGTGTGAGAATTTTTTTATTTTTATTTTTATTTTTTTTGGTCTTTTTGAGACAGGCTCTTCCTCTAGCCCCAGCTATCCTGGAACTCACTATGTAGACTAGACTGGCCTTGAACTTGCAGAGATCCTCCTGCCTCTGCCTCACAAGTGCTGGGATTAAAGGCATGTGCCACCACACCTGGCCTGTTTTTTTTTTTTTATTTTTGGTCTTTTGGAGACAGGGTCTCCCTGTAGCCCCAGATGGCCTGGAACTCACTCTGTAGACCAGGCTGGGCTTGAACTCACAGAGATCTGCCTACCTCTGCCTCCCAAGTGCTAAGATTAAAGGTGTGCATCACCACACCTGGCTCTGATCGTTTTTTCTTTTTTTTAATTAATTAATTTATATATATATATTATCAAATCTAGACCCATGTCTCCCACCCTATCCCCCCACCCTGCCAGAGCTCATGCATTCTGCCAAACATGCTTTTCATCTCTTTCTCAGTCTTTCTCAATATTCTCCATGTGGAAGTTGACTGTTTTGAGCAGAAGTTCACTGTTTCAGTCAGTTCTTTGATGCAGTCCTTTCTGTTGTTGTTGTTGTTGTTTCCAATATGCATCACTCCCAACTGCTTTGGACAAAAGCTCAAGGGGCCATGCACAGGAAATACTTACAACTAGGTAATTGGCACTAGCATCCACAGATGAGGGATACCATTCATTGTTTGTTTTTCTGGGACTGTGTTACTTCACTCAGCATGATGTCCTCTAGCTCCAGCCATTTTCTTGCAAAGCTCATGATGTTGTCTTTTCTTTACCTCTGCATAGAACTCCATTGTGTAGATGTACCACATTTTCTCTATTCACTTATCAGATGAGGGGCATTTGGGTTGGTTCCAGCTCCTTGCTATTGTGAAGAGAGCTGAAATAAACATGGCCATGCATGTATCTCTGCGGTGGGGTGAGTCTTGAGGGTACATGCCCAGGAGTGGTATGGCTGGGACGGGTGGCAAGTTCATTCCAAGTCTTCCAAGGGTTCTCCACACTGCTTTCCATAGTGGTTGCACGAGTTTACATTCCCACCAGTAGTAGATGAGTGTTCCCCTTTCCCTCTGATTGGTTTTTAAATAGCCACTGGAGCGTAGTTTTGGTTTACACTTTCTTTTTTCTTATTTCATCAACATTTTATTATTTTTTTGTTTTATGTTATTTTTTATTTTTATTTTGTGCATTTCATACAAAATGTCTTAATCACTTTTTAAAATTCCAAAACATGTTCAGGGATTCATTTTGACAGTAGAGTTGCATTCAGGTAAGGAAAAAATATTACTTTACATTCCTATACTACATAGCAAGTTGATGAGTAACATCAGATGTTATATTTACCAAAAGAAAGGAATTATTCAGCTTGCCTTGTAGAGATTTGGTACTAGCATCCACAAATGAGGGACACCATATGTTGTTTTTTTTCTGAGACTGTGTTACTTCACTTAGCATAATGGCTTCTAGTTCCATCCGTTTACTTGCAAAGTTTATGATGTCATCTTTCTTTACCATTGCATAGAACTCCATTGTGTAGATGTACCACATTTTCTTTATCTACTCATCTGTTGAGGGACACTTGGGTTGCTTCCAGCTCTTCACTATTGTGAAGAGAGCTCCAATAAACATAGATGTGCATGTATCTCTGTGATAGGATTAGTCTTGTGGGTATATACCCAAGAGTGGTAGTCGTATGACTGGGTCAGGTAGTAGGTTCATTTTCAGAGTTCTCCACATTGCTTTCCATGGGGGCTGTATGAGTTTGCATTCCCACTAGCAGTGGATGAATGTTCCCCTTTCCCCACAACCTTTCCAGCATTTGGTATCCTTTGTTATCTTGATCATAGCTAGTCTTACTGGAGCAAGATGAAATCTTAAAGTGGTTTTCATTTGTATTTCCTTAATTATTAGGGACGTTGAACAGTTTTGAAGATATTTCTCAGCCCTCTTTATCTCATTTGTGAAGTATCTGTTCAGCTCTTTACTCCATCTTTTGAGTGCATCATTTGTTTTCTTACTCCTTTGTTTTTTGAGCAGTTTATATACTCTGGGTGTTAATGCTGTATTTGCTATATCACTGATGAAGGTTTCCTCCCACTTTGTGGGTTTTCTCTTCACTTCTTTGATTGTTTCTTTCACTGTACAGAAGCTTTTAAGTTTAATAAGGTCCTACTTATCAACTGTTGACCTTATTCTTTGTGCAGCTGCTATCTGATTTAGAAAGTCTTTTCCTATGCCTATGTCTTGTAGGTTACTGCCAACATTTTCTCTATCATTTTCAGAGTTTTGGGTTTCACATTGAAGTCTTTGATCCATTTGGAGTTAATTTTTGTACAGGGTGAGAGGTAGGGGTTTAGTTTTATTCTTCTACAAGTGGTGATCCAGTTCTGCCAACACCATTTTCTGAAGATGCTGTCTTTCCTCTATTGGCCCCTTTGTCAAATATGAGGTGGCTAAACTTGTATGTGCTTAAGTTTGGATCTTCAGTTTTGTTCCATTGGTCTACTGGTCTGTTTTTGTGCCAGTACCAGGTTGTTTTTATGACTATAGCCCTGTAATATAGTTTGAAGTCTGGTACAGTATTGCTCTTTTTGCTCAGGGTTGCTTTGGCTATTCGGGGTCTTTCGTTTTTCCATATGAACTTGAGGATTTTTTTTTCTAAGTCTGTGAAGAAACACATGGGGATCGTAATTGGGATTGCATTGAATCTGTGTATTAATTTGGGTAGAATGGACATTTTTACTATATTAATTTTTCTAATCCATGAGCATGGGAGGTCTTTCCATCTTCTGGTGTCTTGTTCAATTGCCTTCTTCAGGGGTTTAAATTTTTCATTATAGAGATCTTTTCTGTCTTTAGTTAGGTTTGTTTCTAGGTATTTTATTGTTTTTGAGGCTATTGTGAGTGGGCAGGTCTCCTTTTACTTCTCCAATTGCTTGTTGTTGGTATAAAGGCTACTGATTTTTCTATGTTAATTTTGTATCCTGACACTTTACTGAAATTCTTAATTGTTTCTAGGAGCTCTTACTCCCAGTTGACCCAATAGAGCAGCCCAGCCTAGAAGAGCCACGAAGGTAAGCTGAACCAACTGGAGCTCCGGTTTACACTTTCTTAAGGACTAGTGATACTGAACTTTCATGTGACTATTGCCTCTTTGTATATATTCTTTGGAGAAATGTCTTTTCAAATCCTTTGCTCCCTTATTTATTTATTTATTTATTTATTTAATTTATTATTTTTTGGTCTTTTTGAGACAGGGTCTCCCTGTAGCCCCAGCTGTCCTGGAGCTCACTTTGTAGACCAGGCTGGCCTTGAACTCACAAAGATCCGCCTGCCTCTGCCTCCCAAGTGCTAGGATTAAAGGCGTGCGCCACCACGCCCAGCTCCTTTGCTCCTTTAATAATTTCTTTTGTTTTTGATTTGTAAGCCTATCTTATATATTCTGGATTCTAAATGCTTATCACGATTAGGATTTACCAATATTTCTCTCCTTTTATGGATTATCTCTTGATTTTTATAACAGCTTTTGATGTGGAGCATGATTATTTTTTATGCAGTCTGATTCTCTACTTTCTCTTTGCATCTTTGCTCTTTGATGTTGAATCAAGGAATTCATTGCCAAATCCAAGCTCCTAAAGATTTAACACTGTGTTTTATTTTTAAAGACTTTAAAGTTTTAGCTCATATTTAGGCCACTGACCTATTTTTAGTTAATTCTTGAATATTTTTGAACCCCCCCCCCCAGTTAGAGAGTCTGATTTCACTCTTTTTTGGTGGCCGTCCAGCAGTCCCAGCATCACCTGTTGGAGAATTTATTCTTTTACCATTGTATGGTCAATAATCAACTGGTTGTAGTTTCTTGGGTTTATTTCTGGGTTCCACTCCTTCATCCTATGTGTGCATATTTGTGGTCATTCCACACCAACCTGTGACTATGGCATTGAAGGAAGCTTTGAAAATAGAGCACCGCAACTTTGTTTTTCTTTTATAATATTGTTTTAGATCTTCAGGGCCCAAGCAATTTCAGATGAGTTTGACGACCGAATTTTTTTTTTTTGTCTTTTTGAGACAGGGTCTCCCTGTATCCTTAGCTGCCCTGGAACTCGCTCTGTAGACCAGGCTGGGCTTGAACTGGAGGACCGAATTTTTATCCTGCAAAAAATGTCATTAGAATTTCAACAGAAGTCACGCAGTGTCTATAAAACACTTGAGCAAGTATTTCCTTCCTAACATAAAATCTTTCAACTTGTGAATATGGGATGGATTTCCATTTACTTAGATCCTTCATTTGTCTAAGCAATGTTCTTAGTTTCCAGTATACAAGGCTTTACTATCTTTGATGGAATCCATTTGTAATTAGTTTATCATTTATTCTTCTGGTGGTATTATAGATGGGGATGTTTTCTGAATTTCCCTTTTTGATTTTTCATGAATGATGTTTAGAGAGTTCTTTTATGCGCTGACTAGTGTCCAGTTGCTGGTTTGCATTTGTAAACTCTGTTGATTCTTTTTGAATGGAGAGCTTTGATGCTTTCTGTATATAGAAACAAGCCATCTACAGGTAGAAGTAATTTTATCCCTTCCTTTCCAATTTGGATGCCTTTAACTTCTCTTCTTGCCTAACTATTCTGGCGAGAGCTTCGACTACAGTGCTGAACAGGAGTAGGAGTTGAAAGCAGCATCGTTGTCTTATTGCTGATTTCTGCGGAAATCCATCTTTCACCATCAGGATGATGTTAGCTGTTTTTTATAAATGCTGGGGTTTTCATCATGTTGAGGAAGTTCCATTCTATTCCTCACTTGCCAAAAGTAGTTTTACATGAAGAACTACTGACTTTTGTTAAATGTGGTTTTTTTTTTTTTTGAGTGTCTGATGAGATGATCTTGTGTTCTTTGTCCTGCTAATATAATATGTTACATCAATTGTTTCTTTTATGTCCCGCTGCCCCTTTACAGTCCTCAGAGAACTCTCATTTGATCATGGACTAGAATTTGTAATGTGCTCTTAGATGTAGTCCAATAGTACTTCTGATTTTTTTTAATTTTATTTATTTTGTATGTGTATGAATGTACTGTCTGCATGTAGGTTTGTGCACCCGTGTCACACAATGCCTCAGAGGTCAGAAGAGGGCATCAGATTCCCCTGGAACTGGAGTTCAAGACGATTCTCAGCCGCCATGTGGGTGCTGGGGATTGAACCTAGGTCCTCTGCAAGAGCAGTTGGTGCTCTTAATTGCTAGGCCATCTCTCCAGCCCCGTACTTCTGAATATTTTTACCTCTATATTAATATGAATATTTTCTTTTTAATTTTCTTGTAATATCTTTGTCTAGATTTAGTGTTAAGTATTGTTAATCTTAAAGGATGTTTTTGGAATTTATCCCTGTTCTGTTTATGAGAAATGAATAGGATTGGTATCAATTCTTCCTTCAATACTCATTAGAATTTATTTATTCCCAAATTAATTGGGAGATTTTATATTTCTTAATTCTTAAAATGACAATTATGTGTGTGTGTGTGTGTGTGTGTGTGTGTATGTACATATGATAGTGTATAGTGTTTTGGAAAATGTTCACATCATGGAATGTCTGAATCCAGCTACTTATGTATCATATCACACATTTATAATGTGTTTGTGAGAACATTGAAAATCTATTCCCAGTGATTTTTAAGTGTTCTCTATGTGAGAAACAAAGATCCTCACTTTATAATAAGAGCACTGGAGACTCAGAGCAGCAAAAATGGGGCCGTTCACTTTACAACTTTGTAAAGTTGGGCAAAAGGACTGGCATGCTGATTACTTGTAGAGAACGTTTTTTGTTTTATCTTTTTTTTTTTTAATTTTTTATTTATTTCCGTATGTGTATGAATGTATTGTCTACATGCAAGTCTGTGCACCCGTGACGTGCAATGCCGCGGAGGTCAGAAGAGGGTGTCGGACTCCCCTGGAACTGGAGTTCTCCTGGAATTGGAGTTTCAGACGGCTCTCGGCCGCCATGTGGGTGCTGGGGATGGAACCTGGGTCCTCTGCAAGAGCGGTCGGCACTCTTAACCGCTAGGCCATCTCTCCAGTCCCGTAGAGAACGTTTTTTAAACCCTAATGCAAGTGACCTTATCATAGTGGTAGCACATTAGGTAACCTTGGTTGTTAGTAATTTTCTACTCTAAACTTCTTGGATTTTGTGTGTGTGGGGGTGGCTTAATAGAGTTTGGGTAGGATCCTTCCCAATGGCTAGACTAGCAGGAATTTGTAGGGTCTTGTGGAGTTTGCTCCTCTGTAACTGGAATTAACCAGGATCGAGGAACCTTTGAAAATGAAACATCAGATTTTATTTCTTACATATATGTTGTAACCAACAATGGCAGCTCTGTACAGTAGATCTCTTGGATGGATTCCTTCCCTATAACTGAGATTGTATATCCCTTGGCCAACTTCTCCCTTGTGTTCCTCCTCCTACTGCCTAAGTCTTTGGAAACATTCTACCCCATTTCTGTGAATTTTTTTTAATTCCACATATAACTGAGATTATTGTTTCTATCTGGGCCTGGGGTATTTAACCAGCAGTGGAATAAGTTTGTTCATACGGTAGTTCTATTTTTAAGGTTTTGAGAAGATGTGACACTGTTGTTGAAGAGACATGAACAAACTTCTACTCACCCCAGACACAGAGTTAATAAGCGACCAAAGTAAGGATGTCACCAAAGTCCAACTTGGTGAATCTGTGAGTTTTATTGGGGTTACTTATAGGACTGTGGGTGAGGGGTTCCTTACAGGAGCAGGAATGACTCACAGACAGCTGCATCATCAAAAGCCCACCCAGCATGGGTGACAGCTCTAGAAACCTGGGGTTGGGACTAAAGGGAGACTCTGTCTCAAAAAAAAAAAAAAAAAAAAAAAAAAAAAAAGAAAGAAAGAAAGAAAGCTGTGAACATGGCGCACAACCTTCATGGGTTGGAGAGTGTCTTCTGGGCAGCTGGGTTGGTCTGAGCTTCTTCAAGGCAGCCTAGCTGGTCTTTGTTTCTTACTGGTGGTCTGCTTTTCCCACACAGCTCACCTGGAAGTGGGGGGTGAGTGTTAGTGAAGCTTGTCATTTTCAGGGACTTCCTGAAGCTATATTGTTTTACTTCCTCAATTTAATGAGCTCCTCTGCAGGATGGAATGCTTCACCTCTTTTTACAACACCCTATTGCTTATGTCCCTTTAGAACATCTGGTAGAACATCCAGTTGTCTCTCAACAAGCTTCCCTCCAAGATGGAATGTCTTATCTGGTAGAACATCCAGTTGTCTCTCAACAAGCTTCCCTCCAAGATGGAATGTCTTATCTGGTAGGAAGCTGTAACACAACCGGAGGCTCCACACAGTTTTGCACAGTAGCTGCACTGACACGCATCCATATCAACAGTTGAAATCATTCCCCTTTCTCCACCTCCTTACTGCCGCTTGTTGTCTCTCAGAATCATATCCAAAAACTCTTTACCCATGTTAATATACTGGAAGGTTTCCCCTAGGGAAATTCTTGGTTATTGATTGAATCTCTTTACTGTGACAGGCCTATTAGGTCAGCATAGGTAGTTTCTGTGTTTTTGAGAATGAGTCCCCTCTTATCTTGATTCTCTAACTTATGCTGCACAGTTGCCCATGGCAGTCTCAATATTTGCAGTTTCTGTAAGGTCCATAGTAATGTGATAGGAACCCTCCCTGTGTGGAGAGCAGGTGTGGTGACAGTCCTAAGAAGGCACCCGAGACTTTAGCAAAATCTTATGACTAACACCTGAGTCTTATGACTAACACCTGATTCCCTCCTACCTCTAAGTAAAGCCATGCTCACCGTTTGAGCTGTGCAGGTGTATCCTATATACAAGATCAGGCCAGATGATACCAATAGACTAAGGCCACGCAACCTGGGCTGGGAAGGTGGATAAATAGAGGGACTTTCTAGATAGAGGGACTCTCACTCCTTTCTAGTCTTAGGGGAGAAGCTTGCTTGCCTGAGGAAGGAGAAGGCTTAGAGAAGGGAAAAGGCTTAGAGGGAAAGACCTGAGGCTTAAAGGGAGAAGCTTGGAGAAGGAGAAAAGATGTGCCTGAATAAACCGTTCTGACAAGACCTGCCTGCCTGAATAAACCGCTTTGAGAGGAACGAGTAGAGGTGCTTTGTTGCTGCGGCTTATACAAGGGTTTCCTACAAGTGTGCAAGTGTTTCATACAAGTGGTGGCCATCCGGGGAGGGGAGCGACAGGCCAAACTCAGCCCAGAGCCCCGAACTTTAGCCAAGTCTTATGCGCGCCTCAGGCTCTGAGTGTGCTGGGGCCCGGGCCGGGTGAGGCGGTGATGAATGGCTTCAGTATCGAGGAAGACAGCCTGCGAGGGACCTTGAGCAAGTGCAGAAGAACATCTCGCAGAAAGGCTCAAGCTGGATAACGCCGCAGCATAAGCAAAAGAGACTTACAGACATTTGCTAAGAGACTTCAACAGAGTCTGCAGAGACTCAACCAAGATGAGATCAGACCAGGCTTCAACAGGAGCTCGCTAGCAGAGACTGTGAGCAGCACTTGGAAGGACGCCTCGGTGCTGCAGGGCTCGGTGTGAAAAAACCGCCGAGCTGGCCCGAAGCACAATCGGACAGACCCAGAGCAAAAACCAGCCCGTTGACTGAAACTTGGCGAGGAAGCGCGGGGACGCGCAGACAGATGTTGAAGGAAGCCCCGCCGGGGGGGGAGGGCCCCCGAGGGCGCGCAGGAGAGAGTGTTGGCGGCCAGCGCCTGTCAGGTCGAGGAGGCGGAGCCAGCCGCGATGTCGAGTTTGGACTTTCTCGTAGTAGAGGCTGAACTGGGGACTGGGGACCATCAGTGCGTGCGGGAAAGGAAAGTAAAGCCCGGTAAGGGACAGCCACGGGTAAAGGGTAAAGCGTGGTAATAAGGGAACAGTTAAAAGCCAGAAAAGGGGGAAAATAAGTGTGTAGGAAGGAACAGTTAAAGCCGGAAAAGGGGGAAAGTAAAGCGCGTAGGGAACAGTTAAAAAGCCCGGAAAAGGGGGATAAAGCGCGGTAAAAGGGAACAGTTAAAAGCCCGGAAAAGGGGGAAGGTAAAAGCGCAGTAAGGGAAAGTTAAAGAAGCCCAGAAAGGGGGACAGTTTCAAGCCCGGAAAAGGGGGGAACAGTACGAACGACCGAGCCGAAAGGGAAAAGGGGTGCCCGGAAAAGAGTAAGGATAAAAGTCCCAAAAGGGAAATAAACTCCAAAAGGGGACAATAAGGAAAGCTTCCCGGAAAGGGGACAATACATGAAGGCTCCCGGAATGGGACAATAAGGAAAGCTCCCGCGGAAATGGGACATGAGAAGCTCCCCGGATGGGACAATAAGGAAAGCTCCCCGATGGACGGAAAGCTCGGAGGGACAATCAGGAAGGCTCCCCGAAAAGGGGAAAATAAGGAACCCTCAGAAAGGAAAATAAAAAGTAAAGCCCGGAAAATGGGGAACAGTTAAAGCCCGGAAAAGGGGGAACAGTTAAAGCCCGGAAAAGGGGGAACAGTTAAAGCCCGGTAAAGGGGGAACAGTTCAAGCCCGGTAAAGGGGGAACAGTTAAAGCCCAGTAAAGGGAACAGTTAAAGCCCGGAAAAGGGGGAAAGTAAAGCCCAGTAAAGGGGGAACAGTTAAAGCCCGGTAAAGGGGGAACAGTTAAAAATCTCTTTACTAAAATAATAAAAAAGGGGGAGATGTGGAGAGCAGGTGTGGTGACAGTCCTAAGAAGGCACCCGAGACTTTAGCAAAATCTTATGACTAACACCTGAGTCTTATGACTAACACCTGATTCCCTCCTACCTCTAAGTAAAGCCACGCTCACCGTTCAAGCTGTGCAGGTGTATCCTATATACAAGATCAGGCCAGATGATACCAATAGACTAAGGCCACGCAACCTGGGCTGGGAAGGTGGATAAATAGAGGGACTTTCTAGATAGAGGGACTCTCACTCCTTTCTAGTCTTAGGGGAGAAGCTTGCTTGCCTGAGGAAGGAGAAGGCTTAGAGAAGGGAAAAGGCTTAGAGGGAAAGACCTGAGGCTTAAAGGGAGAAGCTTGGAGAAGGAGAAAAGATGTGCCTGAATAAACCGTTCTGACAAGACCTGCCTGCCTGAATAAACAGCTTTGAGAAGAATGAGCGAGAGGTGCTTTGTTGCTGAAGCTTTATACAAGTGTTTCCTACAAGTGTGCAAGTGTTTCATACATCCCTGAACAAAGAAAAGTGAATACAGCACTCCCTGTGCCTGAGTGTATGTACACGGTTATACCTGTCATGACTTTGTAGCACTCGGCACCCAATCAGGATGTGTGTTACCATATATGGGAAAAAAGAAACTGAACTGTAAAGGGAAACTAAGAGAAGTATAAAACTCAGGGTCTGAGCTGGGCGTGGTGGCGCAGGCCTTTAATCCTAGAACTTGGGAGGCAGAGGCAGGTGGATCTTTGTGAGTTCAAGGCCAGCCTGGTCTACAGAGTGAGTTCCAGGATAGCTGGGGCTACAGGTCTCGAAAAGACCAAGAAAACAAAAACAAAAACAAAACCCACACTCAGGGTCTTTGTTCAAGGTTCTGGTGTTGAAAACTATCTTACAGAGCCAAGTGCTAGCACAGACTGACTGCTCCTGGAGTTAGTCTCCAGGAAGACACACCTTGGTGTCCTTCACGCTGCTCATAGCACCTGCAACAGTCATGCTCCATTTTCTGATATCAGCTCTTCATTTTTTCTTTTTTTTTTTGCGTAAGCTAAAATTCTGCTTATCCTATCAAGTTAATAGTTGCTATCTATGTTGTTTCCTATTCTACTTTTTATTTATCTCTGCTCTAATATTAATTTTCTTCCTTGTGTTATCTCTGGGTTTTTAGTCCTTCTTATTCTAGTTCCTTAAGATATAAAATTGGGTCATTGATTTGTGGTGGTTATTTTATGAAGTAAGACATTTACAGCCATTCATTTTCTGGTAACCATTGTTTTATCAATGTCTCAGAAGTTTTTATCTGTTGTGTGTTTAGTTTTTCACTTATCTCAAAGTATTTTATAATCTTCCGTGTGATTTCTGCTTTGGTTCATTAGCTGTTTCACAGTTTTGTTTTGGTTTTTGGTCTTTTTGAGACAGGGTCTCCCTGTAGCCCCAGCTGTCCTGGAACTCACTATATAGACCAGGCTGGCCTTGAACTCACAGAGATCCGCCTGCCTCTGCCTCCCAAGTGCTGGAATTACAGACATGCACCACCATGCCTGGCTGTTTCACAGTTTTAAAGTAATTTCTGCAGATATGTGCATTTTCTATATTTTTTCAGTTATCAATTGCTATCTTTTTTTAACTGTTATGTCATTCAAGTGTATGACTTCATTTCAAGTCCAGTGGCAGTTGCTTTAATGGCCTAATATGTTAGAGAGCTTTCCATGACCATTGGAAAGAATACCAGTTGGATGGTGCCCATGTCTTCTGGGTCTAGTTGATCACAGTGTACCTCCAGTTCTCTATTTCCCCTGCTACCCTGGATAGCAGGCCACAGTCCACATGCTCCTTCTTTGGGCCTGGTCAGCAGGAGATGTTGGTGGCTGTGCATAATGCTGAAACTCACTGAAATTTATGAGCCTCTTCTTAAATTAATCCTGTCATTGGATGCTGTGCTTGACTGGACCGCAGAGTTCCAAATCACTGATTCCGATGTTTCTCACCAGTGTGGATGGCATTGCATTGGGGGCAATTAGAATAGCTGCCTAGTCTAAGATGGCGGCATAACTTCATATGATTTTAAAATATCAGTCTTCTATAATAAGGGTGGATACTTTTGGATGCTGTTAAAAGGGCAGCAGTAGCCGTTAGTGGACAGTGTGTCCAAAATAGGCAAAGACATGTTACTGTCAGGAGCTCCTGTGTGGCCCATCCCATCTCTACCTCCACAAATGGGTCAACCTTGGATTACTCTGTGCAACTTTGGACTTCAGGTCTCATTGTGACAGGTGGAGGCTACCTCTCAGCTGACTGCTGCTACGGTTGATTAGCAGAAGATGGTTTCTTAGTGTACAGAGCATGCTGGGGAAACAAGTGCTGGAGACTGCTGTGCTGGCCAGCTTTAGTGTCAACTCGACACACCTGGACTGAGGGAGCCTCGATTGGGGAACTGCCTCCATTGGCCTGGCCTATGGCCACGTCTGCGGGGTATTTCCTTGATTTCTTGATGACCCAGGTAGTCCTGTATTGTTTAAGAAAGCAGGCTGGGGCTGGAGAGATGGACTAGTGGTTAAGAGCACTGACTGCTCTTGCAGAGGACCCGGGTTCGATTCCCATTCCCAGCATCCACATGGAGGCTAAAAACTGTCTTTAACTCCAGTTCTGGGGGAATCTGATGCCCTCTTCTGACCTCCGCAGCATTGCTCGACACAGGTGCACCAACCTAAATGCAGAGAGTACACTCATACACATAATAAATTAAAAAAATTTAAAAATTAAAGAAAAAGAAAGCAGGCTGAGCATGGGCCAGAAGAGCAAGCCAGTAAGTTATATTCCTCCATGGCCTGTGCTTCAGCTCCTGCCTCCAGGTTCCTGCCCTGAGTTCCTACCTTGGGCTCCGTCAGTGATGAACTGTGACCTGGGAGATCTGAACTGAATAAACCCTTTCCTTCCCAAGTTGGTATTGGTCAGAGTGTTTTGTCACAGCAATTGAAGAGAAACTAGAACAATTGCTAACCACCCATCTCTTATGGGAAGCAAGGAGTCTGAGGGCCCCATGGGTACTGCATCCACACAGCACATGCAGCCAGGCAAACACATAAACGTAAGTCAAAAAGAATAAGACCTCAAATTTAAAATAAGCCATCCTGCTGGGAATGCACCTCAGTGGTGAAGAGCATTTGCTCAGCACGAGCAAGGCTCTGAGTTCAAAACCAAACTCATTCCGACTACAACGCCCAACCAAATGACAGCAACAAGCAAAGCAAGCATATAAGCAGACAAAAACTACTCTTCCCACCATCTGAATCTTTGGGATATGTAATTTTCTATGAAAACTCTTATAGTGCCTGTTCTGTAAGTCATCTCCTTTTCACCAAAAGGGGAAGATTTTTGGATGTGGGTACTTTGGAAAGGATTTGCTTGCTTTTAGAGACCTTCTTTGGCTATATTTTGTCCTGTCTCCAAAGACCATGATTCCAACGGACACAGAGGCTTTCTTAGGAAAGTTACAGGCGCCGTAGTAAAATGGCTGCTGTGGCCAGGAGGCCTTAGTGTTGGGAAGGTTTCTGGCCACATGAAGAAGCTCAGCTCCTTCTATTGATTATTTGAAGCAAATTGTTATGATCAGTGAGCCAATAGTTTGGCTGGAGTTGGAGGCCAGGACATGTGTTTTCAATTAGAATTGTGTGACTGAGGGCGAGTAAGCACACATTTCTCACCCACTTTCTCTGGCAAGATCCAGAAGATTATACACATGGGTTTAGAAAAATGAAGCTGATTGTGAGCAGTTGATCAAAACTCAGTATTTAATAGACTTTCAGGAAGGTTGCTGCTTAGACTGTAAGAATGTTGCTAGCAGTTGGTTCCTTCAGAAGCAGGGACCGAGCTTCTGGATCCTGTGGGTGAACCGTGCTCGTGTTCACCGTGTTATGTGCCTCAGGCTGACTTTGGGTCCCGTACCTATGTAATTCCTCCTCCGCCCTTTAAAGGGATCTGGCAGCCAGGGCTCCGGGAGGGCCTGCTGGAGTCTTGTCTTTCATTTTCAGTCCTGGCAGAAGGTTTGTGGTGAAGGAGGCGATGCTGGATGCTCATAACCAAGCAGTGTGGTTTGGGGCCAGCCACAGATCTAACTCGTCCAAGTGGCCCTTTCCCTTCCATCTTGGCAGGCAGCTAGCTCAGGCACCCGCTGTGCAGCAGCACGCCTGGACCCAGTGTGCTGCTAGAGGGTGGGGAGTGGAAAGAGCAATGCAATTGTTAGCATTAGGGGACTAACTTCCATTCTCAACTGCAGGGGAGTCAGCTGGAGAGAGAGAGAGAGAGAGAGAGAGAGAGAGAGAGAGAGAGAGAGAGAGAGAGCAAGAACACTGCCATTTGGAGAGCTGCCCTTAGTGGCAAAATGGTAACCACTCTCAGGAGATGGAAACACTATCTGCAGCATTGCCCAGTGCTGGACTATAGCTCATGGGTTATGAGTTTTCTCTTTGTTGGACCGTAGCTTGTGGGTTATGAGTTCTCTCTGTGTCTGGACCATAGCTCGTGGGTTATGAGTTCTCTCTGTGTCTCTGACAAGAATTGTGTTCTCATTTCTGTCTATGGGAATTTATTTTAAAAAGCAGGAACACTTTTTCATTTCTGTCAATGCCCATGGTGTGGTGTTAGTTTCTTATTACCATGAGAAAGTACCTGACATGAACAACTAGAAGAAGGACAGCTTCATTTTGCCTCCTGCTGCCATGGTCAGCTGGGTCCATTGTTCCTGGGCCGTGGTGAAATGGAGGTTATGGTAGAAGGGAATGGGGAAGCATAGTCACTCACCTCTGGTGACTAGGAAGCAGAGACAGACAGGCAGACAGGAAAGGGACAAGATACCCTTCAAAGACACACCCACAGTGGCCTACTTCCTCTACGTGGCCTCACTTTTCAGCACCTCCCAACAGCCTACTCATCTGCATCCTTCAATGATTGATCCATTTAAAGGCAGAGCTTTTATAAGCCAATCCCTTACTCAGATTCCCCTCCCCGAACACAGCTTGTATTGAAGACAAGCCTTCCATACACAAGCTTCTCTCAGTTCCCTCTGCATTCAAACTGGTTGTGGGCAGTAGACACTGAGTCATAACTTCATGGATTGTCTTTAAATGTAATAACAGTGATGATAAAGGCAACCAACAACATAAGCTAACCTGCCTGTGGAATCTTCCAGCCAGGTAGATTTTAGAGCCTAAAGTAGGCAACAGGGTGGGACGGACTGACTTGGCCATCTGCCATCTCTGTGATCCTGGACATGTTATAGCATCTTGCTAAATCTGTTTCCTGGTTTGAAAAATACAGATTATGGTAGTAGGGACATGTATAGGGGACATTAGTCATTTTTCTTTCTTTTTTTTTTTTTCCTTTGGTCTTTTTGAGACAGGGTCTCCCTTTAGTTCCAGCTGGCCTAGAGCTTGCTTATGTAGACCAGGCTGGCCTTGAATTCACAGAGATCCATCTGCCTCTACCTCCCAAGTGCTGGTATTAAAGGCTTGTGCCACCACGCCCAGCTAGTCATTTTTCTTGATTGTCCTGTATATGGGTTCTGCAGCCTGCATTTCAAGATGCAGCCTACTTTATAATTTAAACTTTTTATTTATGTTATATGTATGAGTGTTTTGCCCACATGTATGGAAGTGCACCACATGTGCAATGCCCCAGGAGGCCAGAAGGCATTGGATACTCTGGAACTGGAGTTATGGATGGTTGTTAGCCACCACCTCTGGGAAGGTGGCTAACACCACCCACCTGGGAACCAAACCCAGGACCTCTGCAGGAGCAGCCAGTGTTTTTAACCACTGAGCCATCTTTCCAACTCCAAGAAGGCTTTCAATATATAATCCAACTATTTACTCACCAGCCTCTTTTGTAGAGTGCCAAGTACCTGCCCTGGATTAGAAAGTCATGAGACTTCTCACAGGAAATAGTGGTAGAAGGATGGCATCCAGCGGGGTGGCATCAGTGTCCAGTATTAAGAATGTTAGTGTTACAGGCTGGGCTAGCCACTTCCTGCAGCAGCAGTGGCCACCTCACCAGGCTTGCTCAGTGGTATAATTTTGGGTGCCATCTCTGCCTGTAAAGCCTCAAAAGTAGTGTTCTAACTCTTCTACTAATACTGTGAGCTGTCAGATGTTCTACTTAGCTCAGCCCGAATTGGTTTCTCTGCCTTATTCTGTAAGTTCGGACTTGCTTTCATTCAGAAAAGTGGCTACTAAATGAGATAATGCAAGGAAGGTAGTTGGCCAGGGGGGACACATAGTAGGTGTTCAAGGAAAACCATGTCAATAATAGAACTAGCCAAGGTGGTAGGAATACATGGTTGAGGCTGAAATCACACCTATTGTGCTGCGAGCCTTCTAGGGGGAAATTTTGAAGACAATTATGGAATAGAATGTAGAAGTGAAGTTTTGGTTGTCATGGGATTAACTGGACATAGTCTTCCTTTCTCATTTATAGATGAGGAAGGGACAGGGCTCTGAGTGTCTACGTGGAGCCGAGAGCTGGTGAGTGACAGCTGAGCTATCTGTCTGACTTCAGAGTGCTTCTTCACCCATGGTCTGCCTCGTGCTCTGTTGGTGGAAGAGCTTCGAAGAGGGTATGTTTTATGTGGATTAAGTCTGGTGAAGGGGGACTGAGAAGGCACTATGGCTGGCAGAATGAACTCTTCAATACTTTCTCCTGATCATTAAACCTAGAGAGAGAGAGAATCTGAACACAATAAACAAAAAGAGTTGGGCACTGCTGGGGCCTGGCACTGTAACGTGAAGGATAGGAAGCTAGTGGGCTCTGCTCAGGGGGGTCTCACAGGGAAGGAGAGAACTGAAACTGATGGGTGGGGCTGGCACCAAGCACTGGTATAACACAAAGGTTATTAAAACAGCATGTTAGGGTGATGCCAAAGTTAGACATTTACTTGTGATTTACCTGTTTGTATTTGAGAGGACATCAGGTTAGAACTTTTAAAAATACCACAGAAATTATAGGATATGAATTACGATGCTTAACCTAAAAACAAATCTCCATTGTAATATCTAAGAGGGCTGTTCTAATGATCGTTTATCTTAACAATATTTGGGACTTTAAGTCCTGCTCAATGAAGGGAACAATAAGGGAACATCTTTCTGTCATTTTTTTTTTTTTATCATTTAGTGGCTTTTAGGCCTCTGATTAATATGACAACCAGGAAACAGAGGTAGAGTCAATTAAGTTCAGGTAGTTTCTCGTCTAAAATTCTATCAGCTCGGAAAGTCCTTCCCCAAATCCATGTATCAGAAATTAACTTAAGAAACATTGGAGTCAGGCCTGGTCGCTCAGGCCTGAACCCCAGCAAAGGGTACAAGCTCAAGGCTTCCTTAGGCTAAGATTGAGTTCAAAGCCACCTTGGATAATTTAGGATGACCTTGACCCAAAATAAAAGGTAAAAAGGGGGCCGGGATGTAGCTCAGTGGTAGGGCACTTACTTGCCCGGCATGTGTGCATATGAGACACCCTGGGCTCAATTCCCAGTACTTCAAAAAGCAAAAAAAAAAAAAAGAAAAGAAAGTTAGAAAGGGAGGGAAAGCTTTTCTTTTTAACATCGTGTAATCCCACACTTAGAATTCTGCTCAAGGGAAAACACTGATGTAATTATAATGTGTTAAAGGGTGAGGAAAGTTACTTTGTTTTTTGTAAACAAAGATGCCTCCAGTCGTAGGTGGAGAACCAGCACTAGGTTTATCTGGCTGCAGCTCGTTGCTTAGGAAGCCATCTTCAGTCCTGTCTCAATTTTCCACTTTTTGCCTTTCAGTAATGAGGTTCCCGTTCCTGAAGCGGACCTGTCTGTAAATTTGCTAATTCCATCTGGTTTCTTGTGCTTCTTCCCTGCTTGCTCTGGCTTCTCCTTCCCTTGCTAGTCTTCCTGCTTTCTGCTGGCATGGGAACGACTTTTACAACATGGACAGACTCTGGGCCAAAGTTAACCTTAGAACAAAACAGTTCATCTTAGCTTCTGTGTAATGTAAATAAGCCCATGAAACCCTGAGCTCCATTTGTAATCTACACAAAGTGTTATTCCTCAGGACCCTTCTTTGCCCTGTACTTGGAATAGCGTGTATGTGTGTGTGTGTGTGTGTGTGTGTGTTGGTGTGTGTGTGAATGTATATGTGTGTGGGAGTGTAGGGGTGTCCATGTGAGTGTATGTGTAGTATATACATATATATGTGTGTGTGTCTGTGTATATGTATGTATGTGCATGTATATGTGTGTATGCATATGTGGGAGTGTATGTGTATATATAGGTATGTATGTGTGTATGTAGGTATGTATGTGTGCATATGGTGAATAGAAAATGCATTGCCCAGCATAAGTTGATTATTCTTGGAAACAAGATATAAAGATTATCCCGTTTGTGTTGCAAACAATTCAATTGATAACACCTGTTTATGACTCTGTGTGTGTATGTGTGTGTATGTGTGTATGTGTGTATATGTGTGTGTATGTGTGTGTATGTGTGTGAATATGTGTGTGAATATGTGTGTGTATGTGTATGTGTGAGTGTATGTGTGTGTATGTGTATGTGTGTGTATTGTGTGTACATGTGTATGTGTGTGTGTATGTGTGTGTATGTGTGTGTATGTGTATGTGTGTGTGTGTGTGTGTGTGTGTGTGTTGGTTTAGGTCTAAGGATCAGAAAATGCAACATTGTCTGTTAAGGTCCAGCTTTTACTTCCCCACTTCATGATGGAGATGCTGTTTTAATAAAACAAAAATCTAGCCCTTGTTTGAGACTTCTGAAGGAATCGCTTCTCAGTAGGTCAGTCGGCTCTTGTGCTTGAAACAAATGCTACGAGTCAGGCTGTTCTGCATCCAGGGTAGCTGTTGTCAGCTCAGCATAGTGAATGCTGCATTCAGGCTTCTTCTAGTACTTCCAGGCCAACTCTCTTTTTGAACTTCCTTAACTCCTTTTCGGGTCGTGCCTCCTTATTAACTATTAGAACCTAAAGACCCCTCCCCAGGCTCTGCTTTCCTCTTGCTGTCGTCCTCATCAAGCTTGTGACCTGATCTGACCTCCTACCCATCTGGCTGATTTTGAAATTTATTTCCTTGTTCTAACTTTCTCTTTTGAATGCCAGGCCAAGTATGTCCTCATTTATCCACTTGTTAGTTTCAGAAACATCTTAAATTCAACACGAATAAGATGGTCACCATGTTCCCTCCCCCAGTCCTGTCCCTCACCCAATCTTTCCCGGCCTCATACCTTGCAATTGAAGACCATGGCATCTCTGTTTTTCAAAGCTGATATCCAGTCCATCAGCTGTCACAGGCCCTGCATCTGTGTCCACTGCTACCTCCGGCTCTTTCACGGCCCTTCACCTGGATGGTGGCAGCTCTCAGGAGCCTCCTTGCACCTCTCTTTTTATCTTCAAAACATTGTTTGTTCTTTGAGAATTTTGTTCATGTACACAATGTATTTTGATCATATCTACCCAGCATACCATGCCTCCCTCCAACTCTTCCCAGACCCTCCAAACATGTCCCCTTCACAACTTCGTCTCTCCTCCTCCTCTTCCTCTTCCTCCTCTTCTTCCTCCTCCTCTTCTTCCTCTTCCTCTTCTTCCTCCTCCTCCTCCTCTTCCTCCTCCTCCTCTTCCTCCTCCTCCTTGTCTTCTCCTTTTTTCCACTGTGTCCACTTATGCTGCCAGTATGCACATAGTGACCAGATGTGGAATCATCCACTGGAGCATGGGTATCTTAAGAGTGGGACTGGAGAGATGGCCTAGCGGTTAAGAGCACCGACTGCTCTTGCAGAGGACCCGGGTTCGATCCCCAGCACCCACATGGCGGCTGAGAACCGTCTGAAACTCCAATTCCAGGAGAACTCCAGTTCCAGGGGAATCCGACACCCTCTTCTGACCTCCGTGGCATTGCACGATACGGGTGCACAGACTTGCATGCAGGCAGTACATTCATACACATACAGAAATAAATAAAATTAACAACAACAAAAAAAAGAGTGGCCACCCCATTCCCAAGGGAATACGACCCTCCTTCAGTCAGCAACTATCAGCTGCCAGTGGTTCCTCAACTAGGATAGTGGGGGCCTCATCACCCCTCCCCCCTGCTATGCTGGAATTCTGCCTGGCTTGATCTCGTGCAGGTGCAGTGAGCTCAAGAGTAGAACAACCGGAAGACAGATTTCACAACCCCCCTCTCCATCCCCTGGCTCTTGTGTTCTTCCCACCAACTTTTCACTGATGATCCCTTAAAGGAGGGGCTGATATAAATGTTAGAGCTGAATGTTCAGTCACTTGTCCTCAACACTTTGACCAGTTATAAGTCTGTTTTAACTACCACCCACTGCAAAAAGGTGCTTCTCTGACTGAGGTTGGGAGCAGCACAGATACATGGATATTAATACCAATATTTAGAAGGCAGATTGTCCACATGTCTATTTAGCAGCATAACAATAGTAGGTTCCCCTCTAGGGCCTATGACCTTTCTACCCATGTCTTTTGACCAGGTTTACTGTATGCCCAGGAGTGAGGTCAGGCTGCATGGCACTTGTGTTTCTAATTCACGGAACCTCCAGACTGGCATCCAAAGTGGCTGCTCTGGTTTGCACTCCCATTGACAGTGAATGAGTGTTCCTCCTTCCACACATCCACGCCAGCATTTGTAGTCACTGTTTGTTTGTTTTTTTTTTTTTTTTTTTTTTTTTTTTTTTTTTTTTTTGTCTTTTTGAGACAGGGTCTCTCTTTAGTCCCAGCTAGCCTGGATCTTGCTCTGTAGACCAGGCTGGCCTTGAACTCACAGAGCTCCACCTGCCTCTGTCTCTGAGTGCTAGGATTAAAGGCATGCGCCACTGTGCCCGGCCTAAGCCAGTTCTTAGCCACCATGTGGGTGCTGGGAATCGAACCTGGGTCCTCTGCAAGAGCAGTCAGTGGTCTGAACCCCTGAGCCATCTCTCCAGCCCCCGTCACTAGTATTCTTAATTAAGGCCATTCTAACCAGGGCTAGAGAGGATTTTTTTTTTCTTTTTTGTCTTTTGAGACAGGGTCTCCCTTTAGTCCCAGCTGGCCTAGAGCTCACTATGTAGACCAGCCTGGCCTTGAACTCAGAGATCCTCCTCCCCCTGCCTCCTGAGTGCTGGGATTAAAGAAATGCACCACCACGCCCAGCTTAAAGACGGTTCTTAGCTGCCATGTGGGTGCTGGGAATCGAACTCCAGTCTTCTGCAAGATCAGTCGGCGCTCTTAACCGTTGAGCCATCTCTCCAGCCCCTGAGATGGGATCTTAAAGAAGTTTTAATTTGCATTCTTCTGATTCCCCTGATGGCTGAGGATGTTGAGCATGTTTAAAGTGTTTCCTAGTCACTTGCATTTCTTCTTTTGAAAACTTTCTGTTTTGTTCCATAGTCCATTTTCAAATTCAGTTGTTTGTTTTCTTGATTTTTCGTTTCTGGCGTCTATTGTATGTTCCATAAACTGAGACTCTGCCTCAAAAACAAATAAAAATAACAATAAGAAAACTAAAACACCCACAGCCAGGCATGGTAGCACAGGCCTTTAATCCCAGCACTCAGAAGGCAGAAGCAGGCATATCTCTGTGAGTTTAAGGCTAGCGTGGTCTCTATAGGTAGCTACGGGATAGCCAGGGCTACACAGTGAGACCCTGTATCAAGAAAAGGAAAGAATTCTCTGTCTGATGTATAGCTGAAAAGACTTTCTTCCATCCCATGGACTTCCTCTTTACTAGACTGACAATTTCCTTTGCTGTATAGAAGAATCTTTTTTAGTTCAATGAGGTCCCATTTGTTGATCATTGGTCTCACTTCCTATGCTTCCTATTTATTAAGGGGCAAAGTCTCCTGTTGTCCATATCCAACCTTGGCCTTCATAGTCTTCTTCATAATGAGGACACGGGTAGAGAAATCATGCTTTGGTCATGATATTAGGAACAAAATAAGTGGAAAGAATCAACTTTTGAGAACAGGCTGAAATAGTGATACACAGTCTCAGTCAGAGGTCAGATCAAGGGTGTACAAGCACCTACAAGTGTTTTCATCTAACTTACAAAGACAGATAAAAAGATGAACAGTTAAAGGTGCACCCATTCACAGCAAGAACACCACCACCACCACCACCACACATACCAGCACACAGACACAGGCACACCCCAGCCCTAATTAGGAACTGGTACATAGTAAATATTTATTGAGTATGTGAAAGTAGGAGAACCTCACACTCTTCCCCCTCACCATCAGGCTTAGACCAAATATTAGCAGCTTATTTTCATCCATCACTAGAATGAGAAGTAAATCAGATTTACTAGTTGAGAATCATGCTTTTCTGGGGCTGGAGAGATGGTTCAGCAGTTAAGAGTATTGGATGCTCTTGCAGAGGACCTGGGTTTGATTCCTAGTATGCACAGGATGGCTAACAAGTTCTTTAACTCCAGTTCCAGGGCGATCTGATGCTCTCTCCTGACCCCTGTGGGCACTGGTGACACAGATGCTCCCACCTACATGCAGGCATTACACTCATACACATAAAATAAAAATAATAAATAAAATATTAAAAATAATTGTTTTTCAAAAATTATTCTAGGGAAACATCGATCCTTCAGTCTTTCCAGGGGAATTGGACTTCTTTAAATCTACTTCCTGATCCTTTCCTAATCCAATACTGAAGCAAAATTCTGAGTGAAGTATTTCAGTTTTCCTTAATATATCAAGAAACCAAGGCATGGCCAAGTCCAGGGGCTGGGAGTTGGTTCTAAACTTCATAACACTATATTCAGGAAAAGGCAAATAGCTATGCAACAGGAAATTTCCTTTAAGTCTGGTTTTTCTGTACAGGTTAATCAGCCTCTTAATCAATTACATTGTCAAAACAATAAGGTCAAAATTCAATATTTTTAACAGTTCAGTTTTTCCTCACTTGATTTATAGATTCAATGTATTTTCAGTTAAAGTGCCAGTAGGATGTTTGGGTAGAAATTGAGGAGTTGAATTAGGAATGTGTTTGAAAATGCAAATGTCCAAAGGTCTTTTTAAAAAGCAGAATTGGAAGTTTCCTGTCACCTGCTTCCAAGACTTGTTATAAAGCAGTAATCTTGACAGGGAATACGGCTGGCAGTGTAGACATACAGCTCTGTGTACCACGCAGGTCCACAATAGACCCTCATCATTTCAGTTGATTTTTTTTTTACAAAGGTGGCAATTTATGGAGAAAAGAAATTCTTTTCAACAAGTGGTGGAGAGTGACTCGATGCTTGTATCGAAAAATGAACCTCAGATTGTATAGATGATAAATGTGAATCTAGAATGTCCACATGATAAAATGTTGCAGATGAAAACACAGGAGAAAATTGTTAGGATCTTGAGGTAGGAAAGAGTTCCTAGGAAGGCTTGTGTCCTTTCACAGGCACCTTAGGAAAACAAAAAGGCCAGTCACAGACTGGGAGACCCTTTAGTTCTCTATTGCTGCGTAATAAATTGCTCTCCAAATGAGTCACTTAACAAAAACTGACACTGTTATCTCCTTTCTATGCACTCTGGTCTGGAAGGCTATAGTTAAGCTGCTGGCTGAGGAGAAGTCACACAGGCTCCTAGGAGAGGCCTTCCTGACAAGCCCCTTATATGTATGAAACACTTGCACACTTGTAGGAAACACTTGCATGAAGCCACAGCAACAAAGCACCTCTCGCTCATTCTTCTCAAAGCAGTTTATTCAGGCAGGCAGGTCTTGTCAGAACGGTTTATTCAAGCACATCTTTTCTCCTTCTCCAAGCTTCTCCCTCTAAGCCTTAAGCCTTTCTCAGGCAAGCAAGCTTCTCTCTCAGACTAGAAAGTAGAGAGAGAGTGTGTCCCTCTATCTAGAAAGTCCCTCTATTTATCCACCTTCCCAGCCCAGGTTGCGTGGCCTTAGTCTATTGGTATCATCTGGTCTGATCTTGTATACAGGGTGCACCTGCACAGCTCAAACGGTGAGCGTGACTTTACTTGGAGGTAGGAGGGAATCAGGTGTTAATCATAAGCTAAAGTCTCGGGTGCCATCCTGGGACCCTGTGCCACAACCTGCTTCCACATCTCACATCTCCCCCTTTTTTTATTATTTTAGTAAAGAGATTTTTAACCGTTCCCCCTTTTCCAGGCTTTAACTATTCCCCCTTTCTGGGCTTTAAATGGTTTCCTCCCTCCTTTCCCCTTTTCCCGGGCTTTAAAAAACTGTTCCCCCCTTTCCCGGGCTTACTCTTATTTTTTATTATTGTCCCCCTTTTCCGGGGAGCCTTCCTTATTGTCCACATTTCCGGGGAGCTTTCCTTATTGTGGTTCCCCCCATCTCCGGGGAGCTTTCCTGTATTGTCCCCATTTTCCTTCCGGGGAGCCTTCCTTATTGTCCACATTTCCGGGGAGCTTTCCTTATTGTCCCCATTTCCAGGAAGCCTTATTGTCCCCTTTTCCGGGGCGCCGCTTATTGTCCCCATTTTCGGGGAGCTTTCCTTATTGTCCCCCATTTACCGGGGAGCTGTCCTTATTGTCCCCATTTCCGGGGAGCCTTCTTTATTGTCCCCATTTCTGGGGAGCTTTCCTTATTTTCCCCATTTCCGGGGAGCTTTATTTATTGTCCCCATTTCCGGGAAACCTTACTCTTTTCCGGGCCCCCTTTTCCCCCTTTTCCGGGCTTGAACTGTTCCCCCTTTACCTTAACCGGGCTTAAACTGTCCCCCCCACCCCCCCCTTTTCCCGGGCTTTAACTGTTCCCCATTTATTTCCGTGCTTTACTTTCCCCCTTTCCCGGCTTTAACTGTTCCCCCTTACCGGGCTTTAACTGTTCACCCTTTACCGGGCTTTAACTATTCCCCCTTTACCGGGCTATACTTATCTTTTCCTTATTGTCCCCATTACCGGGCTTTAACTGTTCACCCTTTACCGGGCTTTAACTATTCCCCCTTTACCGGGCTTTAAATGTTCCCCCTTTACCGGGCTTTACTTTCCCCCTTTTTCCGGGCTTTAACTGTTCCCTTTACCGGGCGTTTACTTTCCTTCCTTCCTCCCGCCTTGTCCGGGCTGTAAACTGTATCCCGTTACCGCGCTTTACTGTTCCCCCTTTTACCGGGCTTTAACTTGTGGTCTTTTCCGTGCACGACGGTGCTCCAGTCCCCAGTTCAGCCTCTGTCACGAGAAAGCCCAAACTGCCACTTCGGCGGGGCTGCTATGCCTCCTCGCCTGCAGGCTGCTGGCCGCCGATGTCATCTTCTGCGCGCCCCGCACGTCCTTCGCGTCTTCTGCACGCCCTGTGCTTTCTTTTGCGCGACCCACGCTTCCTTCGCCAAGTTTCAATCGAACGGCTGGTTTTTCTCCCTGGGTCTGTCCGATCGGGTTCTCGGCCACTGGCGGTTCGTTCTGGCCTACGTGGCCTGCGGCAACCAAGCCCCTTTAAGAAAGTTTTCAGTTTCAAAGTCCTGTGGAATAAGTAAGTAGGCTGCTTTGTTGAAGTTTTTGTAGTTTTGTTGAAGTCTCTGTAGCTCTCTCAGTTTTGTTGAAGTTTTTGCGTTCTCAAAGTCTCAAATGTTTGCATAATTAAGTCTCAGTCAAATGTACAGGTACCTTACGCTGCAATTGTTATCCAGCTTGAGCCTTTTANACACGCGCGTGCGCGTGCGAACATTGATACATAAACATTAATGCACTTTGATTCTTCTCCACTTCTTGACAGTGGAGGCCATGTGACTAGCCACCCCACTCTCCTGCCTCCATGTCTGCCCTCCTATAATATATAATAATGGAGAGTATCCCTTCTCCACCCATCTGCAAGCAATCCTCATGTAGCTAGTTAATAAGTAAATGGAAGTTTTCCATAGAATAATACGTGCGCTTTACAGTTCTGAAAGCTGGTGGTGCTGGAGGTTGTGGAAGCTTTAGCAGGCAGAGCCTTGGTGAGGAAATGAGTCACTGAGGGGACCAGACTCTGCTCCATTTCTAGTTACTCTCTGCTCTGACTACAGAACAAGTTCCCAGTGCTCAAGCTCCTGCTGCAAGCAGGACTTGCATCCTTTTGAACTATAAGCCAAAAAAAGCCTTTCACCCTGCAAATTTTTTTCACCCTTCGAATTTTTAAAAACTCATTTTAATTGCCAGTTTAATTTTCACATCATCTTCCCAATCTCATCCTACTCCTTCCCCTAAAAAAAGGAAAACAGGTTTCTTCCAGGTTTTATTAAATATATATGTTACTACTTCAAACACTCGCAGTTATAAGTGCTTGGATCCACCTCAATTCCCATTCTCTCTTGCTCCCCTCTTCCTACTTTTTCTTCAATCTCTATCTTTTTAATTTAATACGCACTGAGTTCATTTAATGCTCCCATATGTGCATGGGTATAGGAACATATTCTGGAGCATGGGTAGCATCTCAGGACCTGTATCCCTGAAATAAAACTGCTTTCCCTTTCCCTCACCACCACTGCCAACGCGCCCCTCAAGCAGTGGGACCCTCATGAGCCCCTCCCTAATCTTGTTATTTTAAAAACCAATTTGGGGGCTGGGATATGGTTCAGTGAGAAGAGTGCTTGCTCAAGCATGAGGACATAAATTCAAATCCCAGTACCCATTTAACACAAAACTAGTTGTGGCTGTACACGCTACCTCCAGTGCTGTTCATTGGTGGAGGCTGCAGGACAAGCTGAGGCTTGCTGGCCACCAAGCCCAGCTCTAAGTTCAGCGAGGGCTCTTCTCAAAATAAGGAAGAAAGCAATGAGTCAGAACACTCACCCACACCCTGCCTCTGTGTCGTACACACAGGCTGCACACCACAACAGTGCACATTACATCACACATACCAAACACACACAATAAAAAAAAACAATTTTAAAGACTCATACAGAAAGTTTCTGATATATTTACTTTCACTAAGAAAGTGTAATGGTTTCAAGGTAATAATTTCCACTAAAAGAAAAAAAAAGTTTGGGGTTTGGAAAGATGGCTCAGCAGTTAAAAGAAACTACTGCTGTCACAGAGGACCCAAGTTAAATTCACACCACCCATATTGTGGCTAACAACTGTAACTCCAGCTGCAGGGGATCTGACGCCTTCTTCTGACTTCACAGGCACTGTTAACAACACAATGGCATTACATACATGCAGCATAACACTCATACACATAAAAATAAAAAATAACTAAAATGCTTTTTTTTAATTAAAAAAAAATTTTTTTTTTTTAATGTTTTTAAAACTTATTTGTTTTTTAATTTTAAAAAAAAAAAAAACCACTGGCTGCTCTTGCAGAGAACCCTGGTTCAGTCCCTAGGCACAAGCTAAACAGTATAACGTAATCAGGCTCAAAGGGTTTCTTGATTCCTGCAGGCACATGTACAGATGGTGTGACTTAAACTGCAAGCAAAAAATTATTTAACATTTAAAAAATTTTTCTCTTTGCTTTTTTTGAGACAGGTTCTTGTGTGGCCCGCAGCTGATCTGCAACTCACTATGTAGACCAGGCTGGCCTTGACCACAAAGATCTCTGCCTTGCCTCCCAAGTGCTGGATTTTTTTTTTTTAATAAAATATAAATAAAAACACTTAAAATTATTTTTTTGGTACAGAGCCTCTCAAGCTGACCTATAACTCGAGATCCTCCTGTCCAAATCTATAGAGTACTGGTATTTGCACTTCGTTCCACCAATGCCTAGAGGTTCTATCTTCTTTAAACCCTTTATTGGAGAATTCAAGTAATTATATGGTTTATCTATTCATACCAAGAAAAAACAGCTATCAGATACTGAAACACCAAGTCTGAAACACTTCTTTCACACTGAAATTGTCTGTACCCATAAGGTGGATATACAGTCAGCGAAAAAAAGTCTAAAGAAATTTGTTTTTTTTTGTCTTTTCAAGACAGGGTCTCTCTGTAGCTCAGCTGTCCTGGAACTTTCACTCTGTAGACCAGGCTGACTTTGAATCACAAAGATCCGCCTGCCTCTGCTCCCAATTGCTAGGATTAAAGGCGTGCAGCCACCACACCCAGCTTACATCTATTTTTTAATATATATATTTTAAATTGTTTAAAAAATTTTATTATGTAGTGTATGAATGTACTGGTCTGCATGTTAGGTCTGTGCACCTGGTCGTGCAATTGCCGCGGAGGTCACAGAGGTCTCGATTCCCCTGGAACTGCAGTTCTCCTGAAATTGAGGTTACGGCACAGGTTCTTAGCCAGCCATTGTGTTGGTGTTGGGGATCGAACTCGGGTCCTCTGTGAGGCAGTCGTGCTCTTAACGCTAGGCTATCTCTCAGCCCCCTAAGAATCTTTTTTAACAGTCTTAAATGCATATGCACCTGAGCACGCGCATGTGCCCACACCCACACATAAAATTTTTAGAAGTATCTTAAGGTATTCAAAAAAGGAAAGTTTTATGAGCTGGGAGTTGGAGCTGAGCGGTTAAGAGCGCCGACCCCGACCGCTCTTACAGAGGACCGGGTTCGATCCCCAAGCACCCACATGGCGGCGGAGAACCGTCTAAAACTCCAATCCTGCAGGAGAACCCAGTTCCAGGGGAATCGAGAACCTCTTCTGAACTCCCGGGCGGGGGTTGCAGAACACGGGTGCACAGACTTGCATGCAGACAGTACATTCTAACACATACAGAAAAAATAATTAATAAAAAAAAATTAAAAAAAAAACAAAAAAAGAAAGTAATAGAAAAAAAAAAAAAAAAAAAAAAAAAAAAAAAAGGAAAAGTAACAGGACTGAAGAGATAGCTCATGTTAAGCTCTTCTTGTTTTCCAGAGGAACCTAAGCTTGGCTCTCGTTACCCATGTGGTGCTCACACAACTGTAACTCAGCTCAAAGGTGCCTTTCTGATCCTCCACACACCCAGCACAGTCATGTCCACACACAGACACATAAAAAAATAAAATCTTTTTTAAAAAGAAAGACTTTTTTCTTTTGACTAATTTATATTTATGCATACTGAATACATACAAATGTTCGAGCTTCCCTACTAGGTAAACATCAGTGTGGTTAACTTTGGTACGGCACTCCAAAGCGGCGAACTACGCCGCCGACAAAGAGAAGGAAGCTTCCGTCAGAGCTTGATAAACGGCTTTTCTAAGAAAATTCTGGGGTAGGTCACGAGTACTCAAATTGCGCCTCCAGCCTGATTACAGAGTGAGGCCTTGTGATAAAATAAATAATAAATACATAAATAATAAATAAGAGAAAAGAAACTCCTAGAACTGAATAATAGCTATACTGCTGGGCGATGTACAAGCCTTAATCCTAGCACTGAGGCAGAGGCAAGCAGACCACTGTGAGACAGAACCCAATCTAGGATGGTCTACATAGTGAGTTCGGGACAGCCAGGCTACAGAGACCCTGTCTCAAAAAGACAAAGAAAAAAGAAAAAAAAAAAACGAATAATAGCTTACCATAGTAGCTTCTTTTCATCAATGAAACTAGTATCTAGAATATGTTAACAAATAAGATTTCTGGTTCAATTAGGGATAAAATCATGCTCTTCACTTTTTCTTTTTTTTTTTTTTTGTCTTTTGAGACAGTGTCTCCCGTGTACCTCAGCTCCGGACACACTGTAGATGAGGCTGACCTTCAACTCACAGAGATCTGCCTGCCTCTGCCTCTCGAGGGCTGGGATTAAGGTCATGCTCCCATGTTCTTAAGAACAAAAACAAAGAAAAAAAAAAAAAAATTTGCTGGGTGTGGTGGTGCATGCCTTTATCCCAGCACTCTAGGACGGTAGAGGATAGGTGGATCTCTGTAAGTTTTCAAGGCAGCCTTGGTTACAGAGTGAGTTCCAGGCCAGCTGGGACTAAAGGAAGACCCTGTCTCAAAAGATAAGAAAAAATAAAAAAGCTATTAAGAGGAGAACCTTTTTTTTTTTCAGATCACAGGAATCACCAAGAAACCTTTTTTGTTAAACAATATAACAGATAACTTTACAGTGAGTAGGAGGAAATTTAATTTCCCATATACAGTTCTTATTTCTCACATTATTTATTTGACTGCACCTGTATGTATGTGTGGTGTGTGTGTTGTGTGTGTATGACAAACATCACACAACACTTGTGGATGTTAGAGGACAACTTGTGGGAGGGGAATCAGTTCTCTCCTTCTACCCATGGCTCTGAGGGAATCAAACTCAGGTTTATCAGGCTTGGTGACAAGCCCTTTACCCACTAATCCATTTTGTCAGCTCCCATCCACACTTCTTAAATGTCACTGTCCTAGGTTCACTCACACATGTGACTGCATGGCTTTCCTTCCCCCAATACTACCCTTCCACTAATGCCTTCTTTCTCCACCTGATAATCTTAGGCCTATTCATACTGTTATTCTTAGGCATTGTTGGCCACTTCTTTTTTTAAGGAATTTCTGTATGAATTCTTATTCTCTTTTTTTAATTTTTATATTCTTGTATTGTATAAATGTACTGTCTGCATGTAGGTTTTGTGTACCCGTGTCGTGCAATGCGCGGAGGTCAAAAGAGGCAGGTTCATTGGAACTGGAGTTAAAGATGGTTCTCAGCCACCAGGTGGGACTGGGAATCGAACCCAGGTCCTCTGCAGAGGCAGTCAGTGCTCTTAAGCTAGGCCATCTCTCTAGCCCCGTTGCAACTTTTTAAACCTTAACTAAAATTAACCAACTCCCTGTCCATGATAATACCACCAAAGAAACATAATAGCATTTATATACACCCAGTCAGTTTTTTTTTTTTTTTCGAGACAGGGTCTCCCATAGCACCAGCTGTTTCCTGAATTCACTTGTAGACCAGGCTGGCCTTGACTCACAAAAAATCCATCTGCTCTGCCCTCCGAGTGCTAGGATTTAAAGACATGCACAGCAAGCCTGGCTTTAAGACAGTTCTTAGCCACATGTGGCGCTGGGAATCGAACCCAGGTCCTCTGCAAAAGCAGCAGCTCTTAACTGGTGAGCCATCTCTCCAGCCCCACCACCCAGTTCTTAAAAAGAAATCTAGTTTCTCATCACCTAATGATCCCAATATAATCCTACAAAACTGAGACTGGAAAGCAGGGACCTTGAGTCTTGTGAATTAGAAAGTTATTCAAGCAATAGAGACCATAAGAACATATATATGGGGCTGGAGATAGCCTAGCAGTGGTTTTAAAGAGCACTGATTGCTCTGCAGACGACCGGGTGTTTGAACCCCAGACCAAATGCGCGTGAGACGTCGTAACTCCAATTTCCAGGAAAAAGAAAACTCCAGATAAAATAGCACAGAAGAAAGAAGAGAAACCCTCTTACCTCCGCGGGCATGTGCATCCCTGCCGCGCGTATGGGGCATCAAACCTCATTGACAGCAGACAGTAATTCATACACTACAAAAAATTATTAATTTTAAAAAAATTGTTAAAGATTATACAGAAATGAGGTTATTTCTATAAAGGCCTTTTTTATATAGTAAGTGGGGTTGATAAATAATGGACATTGTTGTTACATAAATTTTATTGATATTGGGATATATTTGTATACTTTTTCATGTAGATAAGATTGTTTAGACTATAATGCTTTTGCTAGATTTCTTATAGGAGTGAAGACTTAGAATTGGTAACTTATTTACAAAAGAACATAGTATTAGAAATAGCTCCCTTTAATCCCAGCACTTGGGAGGCAGAGGCAAGCAGATCTTTGTGAGTTCAAGGCAGCGTGGTGTACCGAGTGAGTCCAGGACAGCTGGGGCTTCAGGGAGACCCCTGTACTCAAAAAGAAAAAAAAAAAAAAAAAAAAAAAAAATAAGTCAAGCCAGAACACAGTGTCTGTGAGGAAACATTTGCCGAGTGCTTTACTCTCCTATTCCACACAGCAGCAATAGGAGGGGTACCATATCAAAGTAGAACACAGAAGGGAGCAACATCTTTAAGACTGCATGGATGTATATCTTCAGTAGGATATATTCTTTTTTGGAGGGGGGGTTCTTTTTTGAGACAGGGTCTTCCTGTAGCCCCACTATGTAGACTGGGCTAGAACAAAACATATATTTTTTTTGGCCTTTTCGAGACAGGGTCTCCCTGTAGCCCCAGCTGTCCTGGAATTCACTCTGTAGACCAGGCTGACCTTGAACTCACAAAGATCCGCCTGCTTCTGCCTCCCAAGTGCTAGAATTAAACGTGTGCACCACCACGCCCGGCTCAAGAATAGCCACTCTTATACAAGGGTGAATCTCAGGATCATACTAAAGGAATGCTACATAGATCCAAAGATATAAATTGTAGAGAATATAAGCTAACAAGAGTGACCACTGCAAATCAATTTTTGCTTTGTGCTGTAGGTAGAGTGAAGAATAGAATGCAAATAACAATTATAGTAATAATATATCATTGATGGAAATGTTCTCAGCCTTGGTTATGGGGTTGGTTTCAAGAGTGAATATATCTATTAATATTCATTAACTTGTGTACCTTAAATGAATGTTATTTTCTGAAAATAATGACTTTAAAAAAGATGAAAATAAAGGGCTGGAAATGTGGCTCAATGTTAAGAGCCCTGGGTGCTCTTGCAGGAGGACTCAGGTTCAGTTCCCAGCACCCACATGGGGGCTAACAACCACCTGTTACTCCAGTTCCAGGAGATTCAATGCCCACTTCTGACCTCTGTGGGTAATACATGGCCCAGGAGCACTAGGTGAATGCAGCAAAAACACTCATACAAAAAATAAGTAAATAAATAACCATTTAAACAAGATATGAGACATTAAAACTCAGCAATTCTGCCTCTTTAAAACTATTGACTGCCACAATGTAAGAGTACATTCACTATTTGCTTAACCTGTGGCATAGTGTTAAACTTTTTTTCTAATGCTCTTGTCTATGAAATGTTGGCAGAATCACAAGGAAATGGGAAGGGCACGGCAGTCCACTGTGTTGGATTAGGTGATCTATGTACCTAATATGCACATAACCTTGCTACATAACCTTGCTACATAACCTTGCCTCCTGCACTGCATGGACAAGAACCCAGATCGTGGAATTTAACAGTCTGGCTCGGCTATTTCTAGCAGTATGACCCTGGGCCAGTTTCTAAGTCTCAGCCTCCTTAGAGGTAAAACAAAAGCTAATAAGCCCATATTGACATAAGTCGGCATATGGAATCCCAGAACAGAGCAGAAAGCAAGGGGGGAATACTTGATAAAGCACAGAAAAGAAGGGGGATAAACACATGTATTTTCCCTTTCCTTTCTCCCAAAGTCTTAATGCTATCAAGATAGAAATTATGGATTCTAAGAAAATTAACAATTGTCAAGAAGATTAAAATATCAGAGTAATCTGTTTCTTTAGACCATACAGACAGTTTGAGGGACAAATTGAAGAGCACATATATGAAAAACATACAGTAAGAGTCAAGTCTTCTCTGTTTTTTTAAAATTAATTTTATGGGTACGAGTGTTTTGCTTGCATGAATGTAAGTGCACCCATGTTGTGCAGTGCCCATGGAAGCCAGAAGAGGGTGTCAGATCACCTGGAACTGGAGTTAGAAGACAGCCGTTAGCTGCCATGTAGGTGCTGGGAACCAAACAAGGTTCTCCGTAAGAGTAGGCAATGCTTAGGGCTGGAGAGATAGCTCAGTGGTTAAGAGTGCCAACTGCTCTTGCAGAGGACCTGGGTTCGTTTCCCAGCACCTGCATGCCGGCTAAGAACCATCTTTAGCTCCAGTTCGAGGGGAATTCGACGCCCAGTTCTGACCTCCATGGCATTGCACGACACGGTTTCACCAACCTACATGCAGACAGTACATTCATACATATAAAAAAATAATAAATTGCCGGGCATGGTGGCGCATGCCTCTAATCCTAGCACTCCAGAGGCAGAGGCAGGCAGATATTTGTGAGTTCAAGGCCAGCCTGGTCTACAGAGGAAGTTCCAGGACAGCTGGGGCTACAGGGAGACCCTGTCTCCAAAAGACCAAAAAAAAAAAAATAATAATAATAATAATAATAAATTAAAAAAAAAAAACACAGAGCCATCTCTCCAGCCCTTTCCCTTTCGTTTTAAGTTAATATTACAAATCCCAAAGAAACACAAGTCACTTCTTCACAATGTTCTGAAAACACACTATGGGTAGAAAATAAATATCATTGTAATTAACAGGCATAATTTGAAAAGTGGATGCCGCAGGTAATGAGGGTTAAGGTGTTAACCCTCTGAATTAGGTAGGACGACCCAGAGCCCACGGCTCTATTAGAAGACCAGCAAGTGAGCTCAAAGCCTGCGGAGCTGAGCGCATGCCTCCACTAGCATTTCCAGAGTTTTAGCTTCTGGTTCCCTCCTTTTGGCTCGCTGGTGACAATTGCCCATGCCTTTCCTCTTCTAACACAAACGTGCGTGCCTCAAGCTTGCAATCCTTTGAGTCTCTATGCATTGGAAAAGCAAGGATTTCATCCATAGTGAAAAGGCAGAAAAAAATGACTTCAAAATGGCAACATTCATTTTAACTTTGTTATTTAAGAGATAGTCAAAAGAGAGGATAGGGCTGGAGAGATGGCCTAGCGGTTAAGAGCACCGACGCTCTTGCAGAGGACCCGGGTTCGATCCCCAGCACCCACATGGCGGCTGAGAACCGTCTGTAACTCTCAATTCCAGAGAACTTCAGTTCCAGGGGAATCCGACCACCCTCTTCTGACCCTCCGCGGCATTGCATGACACGGGTACACAGAACTGCAAGCAGACAGTACATTCATACACATACAAAAATAAATAAATAAAAAATTTTTTTTTAAAAGAGAGGATAATGTTCTATTGTTTCAATTAATTTTTGTTTTTGCAACAGTTTGGTGACTGTTTTGCTCCAGAACTTCAAATGTGTCTTGGGAATGTTACTCACTCAGCCAGCTGAAGGTGTAGACTAGAGTTTGTTTCTGCTAGTTGGAGAAATAGCTTATTGTCAGTTATAATAAGTTCTATTTAAGCCAACTAAATAGAAATAAATGTTCCTTAAAAACAAATTAAGCTTTCACCAAGTCATTCAGGGCAGGGAGTGGCTCTGAACACCTTCTCTGTCTTATTTTTTCCCACAACATAGAGCCTGAACTTCCATCGCAATGGATACTGGGAATGTCCTGTATCCAGTGGTATTTGGTGTAGTGACAGCTAGCTAAATAAAGCCCAATTCTCTCCCAGAGATAACATCTGCTGTATATTGCATTCTTCGTGTCTTATAGCCCACCTTTCCGTCCACATAGGAATCAGGTAGGATGAATGCAAGAAGACGCTATCTAAGGTCTGACATCACCAAGTCTCCAGCGACTCAGTATTTTAGGCTGGTAAGCATGTTCATCAGGTGAATCAATAAGCCAGGACCCCTTGTAGATTTCAAGGATCAGTTCCAGAGTTTAGAACAGAAACAAATTTATATTCACATTAGATAACTCTTTCATTTTCTAGCTTTTCTGGTAGAACAAATGGGAATCCTATCCTGGTCCAATTGTCTAAAACATTGAGGGAATTTATCTGCTCTTGCAAAAGTGTATTCTTCCATCTGCAAATGAAGCAGCCAGTCCAGGAACTGGAGCTTCCGGAGTTTGCCCAAGTCGCTGAGACATACACACTGATCTTTTTGTTATCAGAAGCTGAACAGCTTATTTTGTCTGGGATGGTTTAGGTGTGGGACTACCTAGAAATAAGAGAAGCTGGTCAGATGGCCCCTTGATTCTCCTAGAAACCTCTTACTTATCCAAGGTGGTGACAAGATATTTCAGGTTCTCCCCAAACTATGTCCAAACTGGCTATGCTCATGAACTTCCTTCCCCTATATAGAATTTCTGTGTCTGTCTGCTTCATGTTTTAATAATATGCCATTCCAATTCTTTTGTCTTCTATATGATTTCTCTTTTAGCTTATTTAACACATACTTATTTTTTGAAAATTGATTATTTTTTTTGTGTGTAATAATATGTATGTGTGTAAGTGTTCTACAGCTGTGCAATGCCCAGAGACCAGAAAGGGTATGGGTCCTCTGGAACTGAACAGAGGGTTGTAGGCTCCTTGTGGGTCCTGGGAACAGAACATAGGTCATTGGAATAACAGCCGTGTTCTTAACCACTTGACATCTCTCTAACCCCTCACCCCAGAAATTTCTGAAGTGGCTGTGATATTCTGGAGAAATCTTCCGAAAAACTATATTTTTTTTTAATACAGAAGGTTTTCAGTAAAACAGCATACGGTAGTGCTTGTTTTCCTAGTTTAAATGCCATTTTATTATTCTCTCATGTACTGATTTTTATGTCTTTTTGTATACACATACATATACATTTATAGCTACTTATATGTGTAAATATTAATTTTTCATGACAATATATATATATATTGTTAAAGGACAAAATAGCAACAATTAGAAGTGCGCAACACTTCATTTCATACGTGAGTAAATGGTCTTATTGAGTGAGCAGAAATGGTTGGTTATGTAGATGGAGAAAGGCTGACCAAGACTGCATCAGTCATTTCAAAGCTGCTTTCTGGGCTCAGTGCTAGAACACTTGCCTAGCTTGTGTGAGGGACCTGGGTTCAAGTCCCAGCACTGTAAAAGCAAAAAAACAACTGATGGCTTCCTATCACATTCCTTCCGGATATGCTGTGTACATGAGGACTAGGACCAAGGGAGCTTTGTGATTCTGACGACTGAAATTGGCCTGTTTGGGAAGTTTGGCTGTGACCACTCTAATCCCCATCTTTCAAGCTAGATAAGAGCAGGATTTGGGCTGGTGACCTGAAACGTCAGCAACAATGACTCTATTTTGATTTCTAGCCTGTTTTTTAGGGGTCCGGTATAGGAGCTTCATCTAAAGCATGGTCTTATTATGCTTTTAATTTAATAATATCATGACAGTTATTTTGGAAATATAAATTGATACATTAATGCTTAATAATCAGTAGTAAACATCGAATTTAGGCAGGCACTGTCGAGGCACTATTAAACTAAGCAAGCTACTCTAACAAAGCTTCAGATAAGGTTTTGGAAAGTTTGATTTTTTATTCCTGGAAGAAAGAAATTATGGTCTAAGAAATTGGCTTTTTAAAGATGTTTTTATTAAGTCCAGTCTGGTGACACACAGCTCAGAAGGCAGGGAAGCAGGTAGATCTCTGTGAGATGGAGGTCAGTCTGGTCTACATGGCAAGTCTAGGCCAGCTGGGGTACAGGGAGATCCTATCTCAAAACAAATACCACCCCCAAGAAACCCCCAATAATTTTTATTGATTCTCTGAGAAGTTCTTGTAGTGCTGTTTGGTCAACTGTAGACCTCCTCCCCCTTTTCACTCTTCCCCCAGACTTCACATCCTCTCTTACTATTTTTCTTTGTTGAAAAGGCCTATGGGGTCTAATTTGTGTTCCTCAATGCTCTTGGGGGTCCATCCCTTGGAGCCTGGGTCAACCTACCTGGCATCATATCTTTAATGAAAACTGACCTTCTCTCTTCCAGCAGTTATCAACTGCCAAAAGATCCTGAGCTAGGGGTGGGTTCTCTGCCCACCTCCCCATCCACTGGGCTTTTGTCTGGCTTGGTTTGTACATCTTGTCCCTGCCTGTACAACAGCTGTGGTTCCTATGTGCAACTGCCCTGAGCTTTGAGAGGAGAGGGGACTCACATGTAGCACCAAGCACTTGGCGCTCTCTTATTGTCTACACATTAAGCAGTTTGTGGATCTCCACGCTCTCGCCATCTACTGTAAGAAGAATCTTCTCTGGAAAGAGATACAAAGGTCTCACTCAGAATTTTTTTTAAGGTTTAAAATGCTGATTCAGCTTTTCTTGTATTTATATTTTTATTTTTTTTACAATTGTAAGCTTTGTGATTGTCATACATCATTTTCCAATTCAGATCAGGCATATTTCCCTTTCCCTTCCCCCCCTCCCCCACCCCATCCCAGATCATGCATTTTGCCATAACTGTCCTGCATCTTTCTCTCAGTTTTTTTTTTTTTCAATTTTTTAGCTATAAGTGTGTGGAGAGCAGTGTGGGCAACGGTCCCAGGATAGCGCCCAGACTTTAGAAAATCTTATGACTAACACCCAAGTCTTATGACTAACACCTGATTCCTCCTACCTCTAATAAAGCCACGCTCACCGTTTGAGCTATGCAGGTGCACCCTGTATGCAAGATCAGGCCAGATGATACAATAGACTGAGGCCACGCAACTGGGCTGGGAAGGTGGATAAATAGAGAGACTTTCTAAATAGAGAGGACTTTCTGGTCTTGAGAAGAGAAGAACAAGAAGGAGAAGAGAAGCCTGGAGAAGGAGAAAAAGATGTCCTGAATAATAAACCGCTTGAGAAGAACAGCGGGAGGTGCTTTGTTTCTGTGGGTTATACAAGTGCCCCTACACTTTGTTTCTGTGGGGAGACAAGTGCTCCCTAGTAAGTGATGATCCATGAGTACAAGCATCCTTCATATGAAACCAATTTGCAGGCTGTGTGCCCAAACCCCCCACAGCCCCACCATCCAGCGGGTGAGGGGTTGTATGTTCAATCAAGTTGTCAAATGAGTGTCCAGACTACATTGCTGTAGTTTTCACCATTCACCCCAATCCAGCCCTTACATTCTACCACGCCCCCTCTTCGCAGATTGTTCCCTAGGGTTAGGAAAGGGGCACAGGTGGATGAGAAGCAAAACAGTCCACTCTCTCTGGAGCTGTCTTGACTCTGGTCCATTCTGGCTGTTTCCTTTCATGGGCTGACAGTTGTCCAGGAATAACCTTTCGATCCTACTAATGCAAGCACAAGCAATTAGATATATAGGTATTTAAACAGACTAATAGCACTAATAGTTATGGTTGGTTACTTTGGTATAGACACATATGTTTGGATGATATGTTAATCCATGAATTACATTTTTCCTGTTAAATATGACAGGGTCTTACTGTGGCTATAACATCTCCTAACACGTAGAGGATGTAAGCTTGTGGCATCAGCCATGGGTTATTCCTCCAGGAAGGAGAGAGCCCAATAGCAATTAGGTTTGGGATATAAGGCATACGGCTGCCTCTGCTGCACAGTATTTCCAGGCAGGTGAGGTGTAGCTGGGTGCTGACGGTGGAGTCTTTGCTTGACTCAGGGGAACCCGTATTTGCTTTATTGGTTGAGTTGCCTTTGGTAACACTCGCTGGTATTCCAGAGGCCATCTTACACTTGCATGTGTGTGGTCTACATACATCTTTCAGTTAACGTCAGGTCTTCGGCAGCAGGGGCTTATGCCCTCCTCCTGCAGGTATCCCAGTTTAGAGGCAGAGACTTTACCTTTTGTGGGGAAATTTTTTTTTAAGTTAGACATGTTTGCTGGCTGAAGTCTCAGGTCTGTTTCTCACATTATTTCAGAGCAATGTCTGAGCCTTTCTTTAACTACCGCAGCAGTACTTCTTATATGCTATTCATGTGTATGCATGCTTATGTGTGTTGTGTTGTTTGTTGTGTGTGTTTGTGTGTGTGTGTGTGTGTGGTTTTGCTATTTGGCTGTATCTGGAGGTCAGAGGTCAACCTCAAGTTTCTTCCCCAATGATTTCACCTCCTTATTTTTAAACATTTTATTTATTATCTTATTTTATGTATCAACATATTGCCTTCATGACATAAGGGCTTCCCTGTCATGAAATGTCCACAGAGGCCACAAGACAGTGCCAGATCCCCTGAAACTGGAGTTATGGAAGTTTGTTAGCTGCCATGTGGGTGCTGGGAATCCAGCCTGGGTCCTCTGCCAGAGCAGCCAGTGCTCTTAGCTGCTGAGCCATCTCTCTAAATCCATCTCTATTTTTAAAGACAGTTATTGATTGGGAAGGTCGTTGCTGTACCTTCGGCAAGTGTAGAGTCAGAGGACAACTTGTGAGGTTGATTCTTTCCACAGTATAGATTCTGAGAGCAAACACAGGTCCTCAGGGTTTGGCAGCAAGTACCTTTAGCCCAGCTGAACCATCTTGCCATCTCTCCTGTACCTTATTTTCGAGGAAAGAGTCTCTTATTGAACTTGGAGCTCACCATTTTGTCCAGATTGGCTGGCTACTGTGCCCCCAGGATCCATCTGCATTCATATCACTGGTGCCAGGGTTACAGCATGTGCCACAGCACTGGGGTTTTACACAAGTGCCAGCATCCAAAACCAAGGCCCTCTTGCTTTGTAGCAAACATTTCACCCTCTGAGCCACCCCCCAGCAGCTGCACCCCCACTTCTGTGTGGCCTTTGTGAATTGTTATCCATGAGTCGAGTCCTTCTGCACCTCCAACCATAAGCTGAGTCTCCATCAGAACTCCTTCCAACAGCCTCAAGGATCAAATCCTATTGGAACTTTCAGGAACTTGCATCATGGGCCAGGGATGCAGCTCATGGTAGAGCATGTGAAAGGTTGTCGGTTCCATCCCCAAGCACCTCAAAACAAACACAAGTTAAACTTAGCTATAAAGAGCATGAGAGAATCTCTGGTTTGAACTAAAGACATTTTTGGCCATGTAATTCCTAGTTTGAAGATTTATCAATGGTGTCATGTCAAGAAAATTTGCCAGTAAAGTTCAATCCTGGGATTAGGATGGTTGCCTTGGTGATATAGGGCATACAAACACTTCTCAGCCTTCGGTAGATCAAGTGTGCATTGAACTCGCACCGGCCGTCACCACTGCATCACTCAGCTTCTTCTCTAGTCTTGAGTTTCTCTTTGCTTTTCCTGGAGTGAGGGACTCCATTGCTCCCTGTGTACTTCATTCAACCCATACTTATTCCCACCTGTTCCCAGCTACAATGGGGACAGGACAGCAATGAAATGGCACAATCTGCCCTCAAAAACTTATGGCTACAGGAGTGAGAGGCAGTCTACCCACCACTGTGATGGAGGTACGGCCACTGGAAGCAGAAGAAAAGCAAGTCTTAAACCTGTGGAGGGAATCCCAGGCAAGGCTCTCTTAGACTAAGCAGTGACTTAGCCAAAACTAAAAGTAAATAGCAATTTTCCAAATGAGAGGAAGGCTGGATGACACAGAATGCAGTCAAAGGGGCACAGGGTATCTTCCTCCAGGGCAGCAAGCTGCCTGGAATGGCTGTGGCTTGGCACATTTTGGGGGGAAGGGTAGAAGATGAAGTGGGATGGCTAGGTGTCAGCCACCACCTGGACTGCCTCTTTCTTTGCACCCAGTTTATGAGATAGTCTCCTTGGGTTTAAACTCTGCTCAAACTCTTATGAGCAAGAGAGTTATTGTAAGATCATTTCGTTGTTGTTAGTTACTCTCCCTGTAAAAATGTAATCAGCAACTTTATGATGTGTGTGTAAGGGTGATTAAGCGGGTTCATATTTATAAAGTTCTAACAGCAGTGCTTGGCGTGTAGCAATCCTTATATAAATGTTGATGGTGACGATGGTGATGCCAGTGTTCCTGGAGGCAATGTCACCCACAGGGGCCCCAAAGGGGGTAGGAAAGGAGGTGACACTGCACTGTCCATTTCTGGATTGTTGTGACTGATGGGTTACTCTTGAAAGGAGGGCATAATCATTCCTAAATTCTTCCGAGTATGATTTTGACGGCATATTGGTCATGAGGTTTCTAGAAACTGCACCCCTGCCCAGGAGCAAAGTGAATATGTCAAAAGGTAGTATCAACGGTGAGGTGGGTTTTCCCTGTGTGAGGAACTCTTAGATGTGTGTGTGGGTGTGCTGGGTTGTGTGTGCATTAGGAACAGTTGGGGTGCACGGTGCTCCACTTCCGAATCTGTGGATTCACTATTCTGTTGAGGAGTGTCCAAGAATTTGCTTTTTTTTTTTTTTTTTTTTTTTCTTTTTGGTCTTCAAGAATTTGCTTTTCTAACATGTTTCAGGGTAGTGGTCTGGTCCGGAGTCCACACTTGCAGATGGCCTGCTTCCTTGCCCTGCTCCCTTGCATTTTAGACAGCAAGTGAGAGCCAGCATTCTTGGCTTCATGTTGGGGCCCACAGCCTCCTCCCAGCAACCAGGATTCTCTCCCTGTTTGTTGCTTGGATCCCTTTTCTTCATTTGTATAAACAGGAGATGGAACCAAATCCACAGGCCTCCTGAATCAGAATTCCAAATTAATGCCCTGGCAGGAGAGGTGAGGACACAGAAGCTGGTGTCCTGCCATTCAATTCTCAATCCTCCCACTGGAGTCAGTCGCTGGTGAAGTGTCTGCAGCTCTGTGGTTTAGAAGATAAGCAGCTCTCATTGATGTTTTTAGCTGTGATTTAGAGTTTCCATCCTAGCGTTTACTAGTTTAAAGGATCACAAATCTAAGGTTGTCACCATCATGAGTTAATCCGGATTATGAATGCAGAATGAAGTGTTTTGACAACTCACTGATTCTGATAGCAGTGGTTAGCTTGGCTATCATGGGTCTGTGTATCATTCTCTAACTTTAATGTCCAGGACATGGCTCCAGCCACGGAGCATGCTTGCTCGCTGCACCTGTCTCTAGCTCAGGGCTACAGGCTAAGTACCTGGAAGAAATGACTGGTGGAAATGACTGAGCAGTTCTTAGGATGAAACAGGAGAAACGCAAGGTANGAGGTGGGAAGATTGTAAGAACCAGAAGTTGGAGAGGACTGAGGTGAAGTAGTATCTTTTGGATGTGACAGGATTGCTGTACTCAGGAACTTAAAGCAGCTGTGGTTGCCTGCTCAAGATCAAGCCATCGAGGTGATGGAGCGACTTTCTGAGCTCCCATCCCCAAGGATCTGTTCTCGGTTGATGGCTTCTGGGAGAGAAAGAATCAGGTTTTTTTTAAGAGTGTGTCCTTGGCCCTGGAGAGATAGCCTAGCGGTTAAGAGCACCGACGCTCTTGCAGAGGACCCGGGTTCGATCCCCAGCACCCACATGGCGGCTGAGAACCGTCTGTAACTCCAATTCCAGGAGAACTTCAGTTCCAGGGGAATCCGACACCCTCTTCTGACCTCCGCGGCATTGCATGACACGGGTACACAGAACTGCAAGCAGACAGTACATTCATACACATACAAAAATAAATAAATAAAAAATTTTTAAAAAGAGAGGATAATGTTCTATTGTTTCAATTAATTTTTGTTTTTGCAACAGTTTGGTGACTGTTTTGCTCCAGAACTTCAAATGTGTCTTGGGAATGTTACTCACTCAGCCAGCTGAAGGTGTAGACTAGAGTTTGTTTCTGCTAGTTGGAGAAATAGCTTATTGTCAGTTATAATAAGTTCTATTTAAGCCAACTAAATAGAAATAAATGTTCCTTAAAAACAAATTAAGCTTTCACCAAGTCATTCAGGGCAGGGAGTGGCTCTGAACACCTTCTCTGTCTTATTTTTTCCCACAACATAGAGCCTGAACTTCCATCGCAATGGATACTGGGAATGTCCTGTATCCAGTGGTATTTGGTGTAGTGACAGCTAGCTAAATAAAGCCCAATTCTCTCCCAGAGATAACATCTGCTGTATATTGCATTCTTCGTGTCTTATAGCCCACCTTTCCGTCCACATAGGAATCAGGTAGGATGAATGCAAGAAGACGCTATCTAAGGTCTGACATCACCAAGTCTCCAGCGACTCAGTATTTTAGGCTGGTAAGCATGTTCATCAGGTGAATCAATAAGCCAGGACCCCTTGTAGATTTCAAGGATCAGTTCCAGAGTTTAGAACAGAAACAAATTTATATTCACATTAGATAACTCTTTCATTTTCTAGCTTTTCTGGTAGAACAAATGGGAATCCTATCCTGGTCCAATTGTCTAAAACATTGAGGGAATTTATCTGCTCTTGCAAAAGTATGTATTCTTCCATCTGCAAATGAAGCAGCCAGTCCAGGAACTGGAGCTTCCGGAGTTTGCCCAAGTCGCTGAGACATACACACTGATCTTTTTGTTATCAGAAGCTGAACAGCTTATTTTGTCTGGGATGGTTTAGGTGTGGGACTACCTAGAAATAAGAGAAGCTGGTCAGATGGCCCCTTGATTCTCCTAGAAACCTCTTACTTATCCAAGGTGGTGACAAGATATTTCAGGTTCTCCCCAAACTATGTCCAAACTGGCTATGCTCATGAACTTCCTTCCCCTATATAGAATTTCTGTGTCTGTCTGCTTCATGTTTTAATAATATGCCATTCCAATTCTTTTGTCTTCTATATGATTTCTCTTTTAGCTTATTTAACACATACTTATTTTTTGAAAATTGATTTATTTTTTTTGTGTGTGTAATAATATGTATGTGTGTAAGTGTTCTACAGCTGTGCAATGCCCAGGAGACCAGAAAAGGGTATTGGGTCCTCTGGAACTGAACAGAGGGTTGTGAGGCTCCTTGTGGGTCCTGGGAACAGAACATAGGTCATTGGAATAACAGCCAGTGTTCTTAACCACTTAGACATCTCTCTAACCCCTCACCCCAGAAATTTCTGAAGTGGCTGTGATATTCTGGAGAAATCTTCCGAAAAAACTATGATTTTTTTTAATACAGAAGGTTTTCAGTAAAACAGCATACGGTAGTGCTTGTTTTCCTAGTTTAAATGCCATTTTATTATTCTCTCATGTACTGATTTTTATGTCTTTTTGTATACACATACATATACATTTATAGCTACTTATATGTGTAAATATTATATTTTTCATGACAATATATATATATATTGTTAAAGGACAAAATAGCAACAATTAGAAGTGCGCAACACTTCATTTCATACGTGAGTAAATGGTCTTATTGAGTGAGCAGAAATGGTTGGTTATGTAGATGGAGAAAGGCTGACCAAGACTGCATCAGTCATTTCAAAGCTGCTTTCTGGGCTCAGTGCTAGAACACTTGCCTAGCTTGTGTGAGGACCTGGGTTCAAGTCCCAGCACTGTAAAAGCAAAAAAACAACTGATGGCTTCCTATCACATTCCTTCCGGATATGCTGTGTACATGAGGACTAGGACCAAGGGAGCTTTGTGATTCTGACGACTGAAATTGGCCTGTTTGGGAAGTTTGGCTGTGACCACTCTAATCCCCATCTTTCAAGCTAGATAAAGAGCAGGATTTGGGCTGGTGACCTGAACGTCAGCAACAATGACTCTATTTTGATTTCTAGCCTGTTTTTTAGGGGTCCGGTATAGGAGCTTCATCTAAAGCATGGTCTTTTATGCTTTTAATTTAATAATATCATGACAGGTTATTTTGGAAATATAAATTGATACATTAATGCTTAATAATCAGTAGTAAACATCGAATTTAGGCAGGCACTGTCGAGGCACTATTAAACTAAGCAAGCTACTCTAACAAAGCTTCAGATAAGGTTTTGGAAAGTTTGATTTTTTATTCCTGGAAGAAAGAAATTATGGTCTAAGAAATTGGCTTTTTAAAGATGTTTTTATTAAGTCCAGTCTGGTGACACACAGCTCAGAAGGCAGGGAAGCAGGTAGATCTCTGTGAGATGGAGGTCAGTCTGGTCTACATGGCAAGTTCTAGGCCAGCTGGGGCTACAGGGAGATTCTATCTCAAAACCAAATACCACCCCCAAGAAACCCCCAATAATTTTTATTGATTCTCTGAGAAGTTCTTGTAGTGCTGTTTGGTCAACTGTAGACCTCCTCCCCCTTTTCACTCTTCCCCCAGACTTCACATCCTCTCTTACTATTTTTCTTTTGTTGAAAAGGCCTATGGGGTCTAATTTGTGTTCCCTCAATGCTCTTGGGGGTGGGCCCATCCCTTGGAGCCTGGTCAACCTACCTGGCATCATATCTTTAATGAAAACTGACTCTCTCTCTTCCAGCAGTTATCAACTGCCAAAAGATCCTGAGCTAGGGGTGGGTTCTCTGCCCACCTCCCCATCCACTGGGCTTTTTGTCTGGCTTGGGTTTGTACAGTCTTGTCCCTGCTGTCACAAGCACTGTGGGTTCCTATGTGCAACTGCCCTGAGCTTTGAGAGGAGAGGGGACTCACATGTAGCACCAAGCACTTGGCGCTCTCTTATTGTCTACACATTAAGCAGTTGTGGATCTCCACGCTCATCGCCATCTACTGTAAGAAGAATCTTCTCTGGAAAGAGATACAAAGGTCTCACTCAGAATTTTTTTTTTAAGGTTTTAAAACTGTATCAGCTTTTTCTTTTATTTATTTATTTTTTTTAATTGGTGCTTTGTGCATTTCATACATCATTTTCCAATTCAGATCAGGCATATTTCCCTTTCCCTTCCCCCCTACCCCCACCCCATCCCAGATCATGCATTTTGCCATAACTGTCCTGCATCTTTCTCTCAGTTTTTTTTTTTTCAATTTTTTAGCTATAAGTGTGTGGAGAGCAGGTGTGGCAACGGTCCCAGGATAGCGCCCGAGACTTTAGCAAAATCTTATGACTAACACCCAAGTCTTATGACTAACACCTGATTCCCTCCTACCTCTAAGTAAAGCCACGCTCACCGTTTGAGCTGTGCAGGTGCACCCTGTATGCAAGATCAGGCCAGATGATACCAATAGACTGAGGCCACGCAACCTGGGCTGGGAAGGTGGATAAATAGAGAGACTTTCTAAATAGAGGGACTTTCTGGTCTTGAGAAGAGAAGAACAAGAAGGAGAAGAGAAGCCTGGAGAAGGAGAAAAAGATGTGCCTGAATAATAAACCGCTTTGAGAAGAACCAGCGAGAGGTGCTTTGTTTCTGCAGTTTCATACAAGTGCCCCCTACACTTTGTTTCTGTGGGGAGACAAGTGCTCCCTATGTAAGTGATGATCCATGAGTACAAGCATCCTTCATATGAAACCAATTTGCAGGCTGTTGTGCCCAAACCCCCACAGCCCCACCATCCAGCGGGGGGTGAGGGGTTGTATGTTCAATCAAGTTGATCAAATGAGTGTCCAGACTACATTGCTGTAGTTTCACCATTCACCCCAATCACAGCCCTTACATTCTACCACGCCCCCTCTTCCGCAGATTGTTCCCTAGGCTTAGGAAAGGGGCACAGGTGGATGAGAAGCAAAACAGTCCACTCTCTCTGGAGCTGTTGTCTTGGACTCTGGTCAATTCTGGCTGTTTCCTTTCATGGGCTGACAGTTTGTCCAGGAATAACCTTTCGATCCTACTAATGAAGCACAAGCAATTAGATATATAGGTATTTAAACAGCACTAATAGTTATGGTTGGTTACTTTGGTATAGACACATATGTTTGGATGATATGTTAATCCATGAATTACATTTTTTCCTGTTAAATATGACAGGGTCTTACTGTGGCTTATAACATCTCCTAACCTGTAGAGGATGTAAGCTTGTGGCATCAGCCATGGGTTATTCCTCCAAGGAGAGAGCCAATAGCCAATTAGATTTGGGATATACAGGCACATGGCTGCCTCTGCTGCACAGTATTTCCAGGCAGGTGAGGTGTAGCTGGTGCTGACGGTGGAGTCTTGCTTGACTCAGGGAGACCCGTATTTGCTTTATTGGTTAAGTGGCCTTTGGTAACACTCTCTGGTATTCCAGAGGCCATCTGTACACTTGCATGTGTGGTCTCAATACATCTTTCCCATGTTAACGTCAGGTCTTCGGCAGCAGGGGCTTATTGCCTCTCTTCTTGCAGGTATCCCAGTTTAGAGGCAGGGAGCCTTTACCTTTTGTGGGAATTTTTTTTTAAGTTAGACATGTTTGCTGGCTGAAGTCTCAGGTCTGTTTCTCACATTATTTCAGAGCAATGTCTGAGCCTTTCTTTAACTACCTGCAGCAGTACTTCTTATATGTCTATTCATGTGTATGCATGCTTATGTGTGTGTGTTGTGTTGTGTGTGTGTGTGTGTGTGTGTGTGTGCGTGTGTGTGTTTTGCTATTTGGCTGTATCTGGAGGTCAGAGGTCACCATCAAGTGTCTTCCCCAATGATTTCACCTCCTTATTTTAAAACATTTTATTTATTAGTCTTATGTTATGTATGAACATATTGCCTTCATGGACATAAGGGCTTCCCTGTCATGAAATGTCCACAGAGGCCACAAGACAGTGCCAGATCCCCTGAAACTGGAGTTATGGATAGTTGTTAGCTGCCATGTGGGTGCTGGGAATCCAGCCTGGGTCCTCTGCCAGAGCAGCCAGTGCTCTTAGCTGCTGAGCCATCTCTCTAACTCCATCTCTATTTTTAAAGACAGTTATTTATTTGGGAGGGTCGTGGCTGTACCTTCGGCAAGTGTAGAGTCAGAGGACAACTTGTGAGGGTTGATTCTTTCCACAGTATAGATTCTGGAGATCAAACACAGGTCTCAGGGTTTGGCAGCAAGTACCTTTACCCACTGAACCATCTTGCCATCCTCCTGTACCTTATTTTTGAGAAAGAGTCTCTTATTGAACTTGGAGCTCACCATTTTGTCCAGATTGGCTGGCTACTGTGCCCCCAGGATCCATCTGCATTCATATCACTGGTGCCAGGGTTACAGGCATGTGCCACAGCACTGGGGTTTTACACAAGTGCCAGCATCCAAAACCAAGGCCCTCTTGCTTTGTAGCAAACATTTCACCCTCTGAGCCACCCCCCAGCAGCTGCACCCCCACTTCTGTGTGGCCTTTGTGAATTGTTATCCATGAGTCGAGTCCTTCTGCACCTCCAACCATAAGCTGAGTCTCCATCAGAACTCCTTCCAACAGCCTCAAGGATCAAATCCTATTGGAACTTTCAGGAACTTGCATCATGGGCCAGGGATGCAGCTCAGTGGTAGAGCATGTGAAAGGTTGTCGGTTCCATCCCCAAGCACCTCAAAACAAACACAAGTTAAACTTAGCTATAAAGAGCATGAGAGAATCTCTGGTTTGAACTAAAGACATTTTTGGCCATGTAATTCCTAGTTTGAAGATTTATCAATGGTGTCATGTCAAGAAAATTTGCCAGTAAAGTTCAATCCTGGGATTAGGATGGTTGCCTTGGTGATATAGGGCATACAAACACTTCTCAGCCTTCGGTAGATCAAGTGTGCATTGAACTCGCACCGGCCGTCACCACTGCATCACTCAGCTTCTTCTCTAGTCTTGAGTTTCTCTTTGCTTTTCCTGGAGTGAGGGACTCCATTGCTCCCTGTGTACTTCATTCAACCCATACTTATTCCCACCTGTTCCCAGCTACAATGGGGACAGGACAGCAATGAAATGGCACAATCTGCCCTCAAAAACTTATGGCTACAGGAGTGAGAGGCAGTCTACCCACCACTGTGATGGAGGTACGGCCACTGGAAGCAGAAGAAAAGCAAGTCTTAAACCTGTGGAGGGAATCCCAGGCAAGGCTCTCTTAGACTAAGCAGTGACTTAGCCAAAACTAAAAGTAAATAGCAATTTTCCAAATGAGAGGAAGGCTGGATGACACAGAATGCAGTCAAAGGGGCACAGGGTATCTTCCTCCAGGGCAGCAAGCTGCCTGGAATGGCTGTGGCTTGGCACATTTTGGGGGGAAGGGTAGAAGATGAAGTGGGATGGCTAGGTGTCAGCCACCACCTGGACTGCCTCTTTCTTTGCACCCAGTTTATGAGATAGTCTCCTTGGGTTTAAACTCTGCTCAAACTCTTATGAGCAAGAGAGTTATTGTAAGATCATTTCGTTGTTGTTAGTTACTCTCCCTGTAAAAATGTAATCAGCAACTTTATGATGTGTGTGTAAGGGTGATTAAGCGGGTTCATATTTATAAAGTTCTAACAGCAGTGCTTGGCGTGTAGCAATCCTTATATAAATGTTGATGGTGACGATGGTGATGCCAGTGTTCCTGGAGGCAATGTCACCCACAGGGGCCCCAAAGGGGGTAGGAAAGGAGGTGACACTGCACTGTCCATTTCTGGATTGTTGTGACTGATGGGTTACTCTTGAAAGGAGGGCATAATCATTCCTAAATTCTTCCGAGTATGATTTTGACGGCATATTGGTCATGAGGTTTCTAGAAACTGCACCCCTGCCCAGGAGCAAAGTGAATATGTCAAAAGGTAGTATCAACGGTGAGGTGGGTTTTCCCTGTGTGAGGACTCTTAGATGTGTGTGTGTGTGTGTGTGTGTGTGTGCATTAGGAACAGTTGGGGTGCACGGTGCTCCACTCCTGAATCTGTGATTCACTAATTCTGTTGAGGTGTCCAAGAATTTGCTTTTTTTTTTTTTTTTTTTTCTTTTTGGTCTTTTCAAGAATTTGCTTTTCTAACATGTTTCAGGGTAGTGGTCTGGTCCGGAGTCCACACTTGCAGATGGCCTGCTTCCTTGCCCTGCTCCCTTGCATTTTAGACAGCAAGTGAGAGCCAGCATTCTTGGCTTCATGTTGGGGCCCACAGCCTCCTCCCAGCAACCAGGATTCTCTCCCTGTTTGTTGCTTGGATCCCTTTTCTTCATTTGTATAAACAGGAGATGGAACCAAATCCACAGGCCTCCTGAATCAGAATTCCAAATTAATGCCCTGGCAGGAGAGGTGAGGACACAGAAGCTGGTGTCCTGCCATTCAATTCTCAATCCTCCCACTGGAGTCAGTCGCTGGTGAAGTGTCTGCAGCTCTGTGGTTTAGAAGATAAGCAGCTCTCATTGATGTTTTTAGCTGTGATTTAGAGTTTCCATCCTAGCGTTTACTAGTTTAAAGGATCACAAATCTAAGGTTGTCACCATCATGAGTTAATCCGGATTATGAATGCAGAATGAAGTGTTTTGACAACTCACTGATTCTGATAGCAGTGGTTAGCTTGGCTATCATGGGTCTGTGTATCATTCTCTAACTTTAATGTCCAGGACATGGCTCCAGCCACGGAGCATGCTTGCTCGCTGCACCTGTCTCTAGCTCAGGGCTACAGGCTAAGTACCTGGAAGAAATGACTGGTGGAAATGACTGAGCAGTTCTTAGGATGAAACAGGAGAAACGCAAGGTACTGGGGGTTGGCAGGCCAGCTCCAGGCCATTCTGATGGTGGGATAGGTAGGGTTTCATGGCATGTTACATAACCATTCTCCAAAGGCACAGCCTGTACATTTCAGTGGCAGAAAAAGAAAAACAATCTGTTCTATCATGGCTAATTGTTATCAATAATTTAAATGTTTTATCACGTTACAAGAATCTCCTTACTTCTGTTTCTTACATAAAGAAATCTTTAAACACTAGGCTTCTGACTATAAGCTTTAAGTGTAGAAGTTCAGATAGAACCCTAGCAAATGATTTCTTCATTGGGACTTATTAGAATATCTTTTTCTGAGGCTTCCATATATTTTAGAAAAATAAAAATGACAACTAACCTTAGCAACATTCTGGAGATGGTGGCCGACCTCTCCTCAGGTGACAGACTCCTGGCTCAGGGCAGCACTAGCTGCAGTAGGGGGAAAAATAGCACTTGTGCCTTTTTACTGTTTAATACAGAGATTAAACAATTATGCATTTAAATGCAAGTTGGATATTTAAAATATCACGAGAAGGAGAAAGTACTGTGTTGCCTGAGCAAGGATGCTTTTCATGGATGACAGATTAGAGGGGTCTGTGGAGGGGGGAGGGGATAGTTTCGACACCTGTGGCTTTGGAGAGTCCTTCTATTGGAGAGTTGGGGAAGGTTCTGGGCAGCCACCACAGGGTTACCATGGAGGCTCGTTCTTACACATCGGGAGTTGGAGACTGGCCTCTGACTCCAACAGACACTTGAGAGGCAGCAAATCTCAGAACCCACTCAGTGAGATGACCAAGAAACTGTCTTAGTGACCAAACTTCGAGATAGGTCTAGGTCCTTCATTCCCCCCATGGCCTCCTTATTCCACCCTAGGAGCAAAGCCAGCATTTGGTGAGATGTCAGTAGAGGCCCCTTCAGCCCACAAGTGTTGCTCATCTGACAGAGCTATAATGAAGCTGTAACTGCTGAGCTTCTGCCGGCTTGCAATGAGAGTATCAGGTAAGGGGGCAGGTGAGAGCATGGTCAGGAAGCTTTATGCTGAGGTTGTAGGAAACACTGGCCACCCAGAGCAAGGGCAGGGCTAGAGAAGGAATGTGGGTCAGGGTCGTCAGGCTGCAGTTGACAGTGGCTGGTGCTGCTATCTCGGAGTGAGGATGGTCAGGGGAAAGCACACTGTGTGATCTATAACGTTGCTACTTGACTCAGTTTTGGAGCAGGTTTTCATGTATGGTGTGTGTGCAAGGTCACTTTAGAAGTAACTTAGGGGACTCAGGAGAGAGGCAGCTCACATTAAAGTGGTTCACAGAGGGGCTGGAGAGATGGCCTAGCGGTTAAGAGCGCCGACCGCTCTTACAGAGGATCCGGGTTTGATCCCCAGCACCCACATGGCGGCCGAGAACCGCCTGAAACTCCAATTTCAGGAGAACTCCAGTTCCAGGGGAATCCGACACCCTCTTCTGACCTCCGCGGCATTGCACGACACAGGTGCACAAACCCGCATGCAGACACTACATTCGTACACATACAGAAATAAAATAAAATAAATAAATAAAGTGGTTCACAAAGCAGGTGTCCACCCTCCCCCCAGCACAAGTTTGCCGGTGCCGTCCACATCTCCAGGAGGATACTGCACAGATGATTCTGCCTTTCCACCAGTTCCCAGTGGAAGGTCACACGATTGCATGCCAAGAAGCACTGGGATGTTGAACATTACTTCAAGATAGGTGCTCTGCCCAACTTCGAGTGCAGCAGAGGTCAGTGTGTTCTCCAGTAAGGACTGCAGAGCTCATCTGAAGAGAGTCGTCACAGCGCCTGGGTAACTCCTGGGTGATCAACATTTCTCATCTGCATCTGACAAAGTCTATATTGATATGACTTTTCTGCATCTCTTTATGTATTATTTAAGACCAGCAAGTCTAAAAATGTTTGGCATTTGTTTAGTTTAACCATCACAGTATCTTCCAGGGAGGCACAATGACCAAAACCCAAGAGCGCCTGGGTGGCCTGTCTTCCTGCTTGCTCCTCCCTTCCGGCTCGAACACATGCCCTAAGCTTTATTTTTCTTTACACTCATCTATCAGTAGTGCTTATTTCTTTTTTGCTTTTAGTTATTTTAATGGATACTAATAATGACTTTGGAAGTTTTTTTGCTCTATTTTAAGCTGCTGATTTTATTTTAGAGAATCATCGCTTTTAAAGAGCAGTTTTGGGTTCACAGGGAAACTGTAGTTTTGCAGTATACCTTCATCCCCACCCATGCACAGGTCTCCTTGCTCATCAGCATTCTGGCTGAAGCGGCACAGAGTAGACATTCGTTATAATCAATAAACCTGTGTCATCATCACGCAGCACCTAGTTGATTAGGGTTACTCTTGGTGTTGTGCATTCTGTGTATCTGAGCACCTGTATCATGACTTAGAGTCACTGCTATTGGAGTGTCACCCAGAGTATTTCATTGAGCGCTCCCCACAGTTTTTGTTCATTCATATATAGACAACATTCAATATTTCCGTACAACTTTTTCAATAGGTTTCCTTTACTTGGTAATATGGAATCAAGATTTGCCCATGTATTTTCATGGCCTGATAGCTTATTTCTTTTTAGTGCTTTGTATTATTGTATTGTCTAGTTTCTTTACCCATTTGCTACTGAAAACATCTATGTTGTTTTCAAGTTGGGGGAGTAAAGGTGCTATAAATATCAATGCTCAAGAGTGAATTAAGTTCTCAATTTGAGAAAATAATAGATGGCTTGTACTGTGAGAGTGTGTTTGTTTATATGAAAGCTTGCTACTGTCTTCCAGAGTGGCTGTGCCATTTTGCATTTCACCACAAGTGACTAGAAGTGACCATCACACCACATCAGTGGTGGTATCAGTCAGTGTTCTGGACATGGTCACTCTGACAAGTGTGTAGTGAGGTCTCATGATTATTTTAATTTTTTGGCACCCTGACAATGTATTATTCAGAACACTTTTCTTACAAATATTTATCACCTCCATCTCATTTTTTTATGACATAGGTCTCTTGTTTGTTGACATATAGGCTCATTTTTTTTTCAGTTGGGTAGTTTATTATTTTATTGTAAGGATTCTTCACATATTTTGCAAAATAGTCCTTTATGAGATATATTTTTTTTGCAAATATTTCTCTTAGTCTGTGGCTTATCTTCCCATTTATTTTGGCGATGTCTTTTGCAGACCAGAAAAATTAATTTTAGTGAAGTCCAGCTTATTATACCCTTTTTATGGATTATGCTTTCGGAGTTGATATACAAATGATGGTTAGATTAAGAAGTTCCAAAGGCATGTTGATTTTGTCTTATCATCTAGAACCTTACAGTTTCACGCCTCACAAGTTTAAGATCCATTTTGAGCTCATTTTGTAAAGGACATTCTGTCTCTGTCTGCCTTTATGGTTTTGCTTGTGGGTGACCAGTTGTTCCAACATTTAGACCATTTTTATTCCTTTTTATTCTTCTTTATTGTCCCTGTTCTTTCAAAAAAGAATAGCTGACTGCATTGTGTGAGTCTATTTCTAGCCCACTTATCTATTGCCTATTCTTTCACCAATGCCACATCATCTTGACTTTTATAGCTTTATAAGTGAGCCTTGAAACCAGCTAGTATTAATCTTCGTCTCCATCAACATTGTATCGACTCTTCTGGGTCTCCATATAAACTTTAAAATGAGTTTGTCTACATCCACAAAAAGTTGCCTGTGAATTCCAGTGAGATTGTTTTGAATTCATGGATCAAACTGGGAAGAACTGACAACTTTATAATATTGTCTTCATTTTCATGAACATTGAGCATTTTTCCATTTATTTTATTCTTTGATTTACTTCACAAGTTTCATAGTCTCCCTCATCTGGACCTTGCATAGATATATCCCTCTTTTCGGGGGGTGGGGGTGGTACTATAAGTGGTATTATGTTTTTAACTTTGAACCCTCCTTGCTTATTGCTGGCATATTAAATTTCTATCTTACAACTTTACTATAGGGGGCTGGAGAAATGGCTCAATGGTTAAGAGCAGTGGCTGCTCTTGGAGAGGACCTGGGTTCGATTCCCAGCACCCAGATGGCAGCTAACAACCATCTGTAACTCCAGTTCCAGAGAAATCTGCCACCCTCTGTTGACCTCCACAGGCACTACACAACACAGTGCACTTACATACATGTAGGCAATACATTGAAACACATAAAATAAAAATAAGAAAATATTTTAAAAACTTTATTATAATCAGTTAGTTCTAGGAGCTGGTTGTAGATGCTTTCCGACCTTTTACATAGATGATTAACTCATTTTTGAATAAAGCGAGTTTTATTTCCTTCTTTGAAATCAAATACCTTTCATTTCTTCTTTTCTTATTGCATTAGTGAGAACTTCTAGTACAACTCTGAAAGGCCATCCTTGCTGTATTGGTAATCTCTGTAGGAAGTGTAAACTTTCTCAGCCCTAAATACACTGTTAACTGTGGATGTCTCTGTCAAGTTGATGTAGTTCTCTCCCTTCTTTATGGAGAGATTTCTTTTTAAATGTGTGCCCAATTTTTGAAAAATGCTTTTTCTTCATCTCTTAATATGATCAGTGTTGTTTTCTCATTGTCCTTTTTTTAAAATTTTTTTTTAATTTTTGTATGTGTATGAATGTACTGTCTGCTTATAGGTTTGTGCACCCGTGTCGTGCAATGCCGCAGAGGTCAGAAGAGGGTCTTGGATTCCCCTGGAACTGGAGTTCTCCTAGAATTGGAGTTACAGACGGTTCTTAGCCTCCATGTGGGTGCTGGGGATCGAACCTGGGTCCTCTGCAAGAGCAGTTGGAGCTCTTAACCGCTAGGCCATCTCTCCAGCCCTCTCATTGTCCTTTTGATTTGATGACTTATACAGTATGATGTTTGAATGCTTCACACCTAGGAGAAAGCCTACTTGGTGATGATATGTGATTCATTATATATATTAGATTTGTTTACTAGAATTCTCATGGTTTTCTATGTATGAGATGTTTATGACATATGGTCTGTGATTATTCTTAGAAGATCTTTGTGTGGTTTTGATAGTAAATCAATGCCAGCCCCATGAAATGAAGTAGAAAGCATGTATTAGAAAGGAATAAAGATTTACTACCAATCATCTAAGATTGCACCTTAAGAAACTAGAAAAAGGAAATCAAATTCAAAGTGATCAGGAGAAAGGAAGTAATAAAAGATTGCATAAAACAATGAAATTATAAACAGTAAATCAATAAACAAAATCCATAAATCCAAAAGCTCTTTCTTCAAACAGATCAATAAAATTAATAAGCCTCTTTCGAGGCTAAGAAAGTTAGAGAAATAAAACAGGGCACATCTGCTTCTAATTTCTGAGGAGACTATTGAAAATTAGTGTAGCTTCTTTCTTAACTGTTTGGTAGCATTCACCAGCAAACCCACTGGGGCTTGATGCCACCTTGAAGGGATACTAAATTGACTAATTTCTTAACAGATAAAGGCCTATGCAGATTGTTTCATCTTGAGTGAATCCTGAGGGACTTTTCTCTGGAGAAACTGGACCATTTGATTTGAGCTGTTTGTGGGCTTAGACACTGCTTGGTGTCAGTGGGCTCCATAGTGATGTCTCCGGAAATTTCTGGTAGCAATTGGAATTTGTTCTTTTGTTCTTATTTAGCCTGATAAGAGGTTTATCAATTTTATTGATCTTTTCAGTTATTGGGATTTCAAGTGTGCACTACCCACCCCGATAATTTAATTGATTTTTGCTGTGAATTTTACCATCGATTTTCTTCAGCCTACTTTGGAACTAATTTTCCCTTCCTTTTTTAGTTTCCTAGAGTGTGAGCTTAGCTAACATTCGATCTTTCTTCTTTTCTAATATATGAATTAAATTATAATAAATTGTGTTTTAATTATTATTTAGCATTTGAATTTTGTATTTAATTTAAAAGTATATTGTTCAATCTCCGAGTATATTTTTGCTATTTCAACTCAACTACTTTGTTATTGTTTCTAGTTTAATTTAATTTTGCTTTAAAAGAATACATTGTGGGAGCTTGAGAAATAGCTCAGTGGTTAAGAGCACCGCTGGCTGCTCTTGCCAAAGACCCAGGTTCAATTCCTAACACCCAAGTGGCTGCTAATAATTGTCCTTAAGTCCAGTTCAAGGGGATCTGATGCCCTCTTCTATCCTCCACAGGTATTGCATGATATGGGTACACTTACATACACGCAGGAGAAAACACTCATGAACATAAAAATAACAAATCAATCAATCAGTCAATCATTGCAGCTAAGCATGGGGACACATGTCTTTAATCCCAGAACTCAGAAGGCAGAGGCAGGTCGTTCTCTATGAATTGAAGGCCAGCCTGGACTATATTGCAAGTTCCAGGCTAGCTAAGGTTACATAGTGAGACTCTGTCTAGGAAATCTAGAAACAACACACTCAGCAAAGTGGCAGGTCACAACATCAATTTACAAAAACCAGTAACCTTTCTATATACCAATAACAGGCAACCAATAACAAGCAATCAGAGAGTTTATGAAAACCCTCTTGTTCAAAATAGCCTCAAAAAATCTATACAATGAAAAAATTTTAATTTAAAAAATGTTTTTATGGGGCTGGAGAGATGGCCTAGCAGTTAAGAGTGCTGACTGCTCTTGCAGAGGACCTGGGTTCAATCCCCAGCACCCACATGGCAGCTGAAAACCATCTTTGACTCCAGTTCTAGGGGAATCCGACGCCCTCTTCTGACCTCCACGGCATTACACAACACGGGTGCACAGACCTACATGCAGACAGTACATTCATACACATACAAAAATAAATAAAATTTAAAAAGTTTTTATTTATTATTTTTATTTTATGTGTGTGAGTGTATTGCCTGCATGTATGTAAGTGCACCTGTGTGATAAGATGACCATGGAGATCAGAGAGGGTGTTGGATCCTTTGGAATTGGAGCTACAGATGGTTCTTAGCTGCCATGTGGGTCCTGGGAATCAAACCTGGGTCATCTGCAAGAGCATCCAGTGCTCTCAACCACCAAACCATCTCTCCAGCCACCTATGGTGAAAATTTTAAATCTTTGGAGAAAGAGGTTGATGAAGACATAAGGAAATGGAAAGACTTCCATGGACGGGTAGAATTAATATTATGAAAATGACCATCCTATCAAAAGCAGTTTATAGAGCCAATACAATACCAATCAAAATCCCCATGAGATTCTTCACAGAGTCAGACAAAACCATCATAAAATTCATGTGGGATCACAAAAAGCCTCAGATAGGCAAAGTAATCTTGAGCACAAAGAGCAATACTGGGGGGATCACCATACTATACCTCAAATGATATTATGGAGCTGTAGTAAAAAAAAAAAAACACACACAAAAACAACAGACAACACGATATCGGCAAAAAAGCAGACATGTGTATTAATGGAACAAAATAGAAGACTCAAACATGAGTATACGAGATGTCACCCACCTGATGATATTTGAAGAGGTGCCAAGAATATACACTGGAGGAAAGATAGCATCTTCAACAAATGTGCTGGCAAAGCCGGATCTTTACCTGTAAAAGAATGAAATTAGGCCCATACATATCACCCTGTGCAAAGGTCAAATCCAAATGGCTCAGAGCCCTCAATGTGAAACCTGAAACTCTGAAACAGAAGAAAATATAATCAGTACCTTACAAGATATAGGTGCAGGAAAGGACTTTCTAAATTGGACATTAGTTGCTCAGGAATTAAGGTCGACAATCCATAGATGGAACCTCATTAAACTAAAAAGCTTCTGTAAAGCAAAATAAACAATCAATCTAGTTAGGAGGAAACCCACGGAGTGGGAGAACATTTTGATGAGGTATACATCTGACAGAGGATTAATATTCAGAACATACAAAGAACTCAAAAAACAAAGAAGGAAGAAAACAAATAACCTAATTGAAAGATGAATCAAAGAGCTGAACAGAGAATTCTGAAAAAAAGAAGTAAAAATGAGTAGAAAACACGTTAAAAAAACACCCTTAGTAATTAGGGAAATGCAAATTAAAACCACTTAAAGTTTACATCTTACCCAAGTCAGACTAGCTAAAAATGAATGACACCAAATTCTGGCGAGAATATGGGGAGAGGGGAACACTCTGTTACTGCTGGTGGGAATGCAACCATGATGGAAAGCAGTGTGGAGAACTCGTAAAAAGCTAAAAGTGATCTACCATATGATCCAGTTATACCATTCCTTGGCATGAAAGGACTCATCTTCCTGTAGAGATACTTGTACGTCCATGTTTGTTGCTGCCCTTTCCACAATAGCTAAGAAATAGAAACAGCCTAAATGTCCCTCAACTGGTGAATGGATAATGAAAACGTGGTACCTTTACACAACGGAGTTCTACTCAGAGGCAAAGAAAGATGAAATCTCCCAGGAGCCGTGGCACATGCCTTACTCTCAGCCCTGGGGGGTGGGGGGAGGGAGCAGAGGTAGGTGGATCTCTGTGAGATGGAGGCTAGCCTGATCTACATAGAGTTCCAAACAACCTGGGGCTATGGGGAAACCCTATCTGAAAAAGACAGACAAAAAAAAAGATGAAATTTGCAGGTAAATGGATGCAAGAAGAAACTGCTATATTAAGTGAAGTAACACAGACTCAGAAAAACAAGGGACATATTTTCTCTCTCATTTGTGGATTTTAAGCACCAAATCCTTATCTGTAAGCATATATCCAGATGTAACCACAGGAGCCAGGAAAATGGAGAGAAAGCATGGTGGTAAATGGAAAGAAAAAGCCCGAGAGAGAATAAGAGACTACAGAGTGTGTGTCCCTGGATAGGACTCCTATATTAAACCTTACCTACCCTGGCCTCAAGGACCATTGCAAAATAGGAGGCCACAAGATTGCAAGAGCCAGGGTGGTGGAGGAATGCAAGGGAACAGTCCTCCAGGCTTGGAAGCTTGCTCATTTGAACTTACAGCAATGGTGACAGAAGCCACAAGACCTACGAAAACTCAATCAGAAAATCCAGCTTAGAACTGTGGAAACGGGAAACAGACCCCCAACCTTAGCTGACAAACCACATTGGCAGCTGATCACTGCCGGGTGAGAGAGAGCGGCTCTTCTTCAAGGGAGTGACTCTAGATAGGCTGGCCAGGCTCCAGTGGATGGACTCACACTGAGGGCCATCTGGGGACACAGGCTTGACTTGATAGGCCTTAACATACATATGACAGAATGCATGGAATTTGGACTATGGGGGGGTGCAGACAGGGGAGGGGGCTCTAAATGTGATTAAGATGTATTATATAAAATACACAAAAGTTCAATAATATATATACATGTATTGAAATCCACAATGACAAAACCCCCAAAGAATACATTGCACTTCTATTACTTAAAATTTGGTAAGGTAAGTTTTATGCCTCAAAATCTAGCCTTTATTGAAGATTTCATGTGACCTTGAAAAATCTACATTTTGCTGAGAGCAGATGAAGTAGGTCTATCCATGACAGTTAAACGGTCCATAGAACAACTGGGCTCAACTATGTCCCTCGTGACTTTCTCCCTGATAGAGCTGTCCATTTCTGACATAGAGAGGTGCAGTCCACCCACTTATTTCTCCCTGCAGTCCTGTCAGTTTTGCCTTCTGTATTTTGGTGCTCTGTCAGGTCCTCTTGGAGAACTGCTCTGTGTTTATGGAATGTCTCCGCCATCACTGAGCACTTTCCTTGCAGGGAGTCTCTTGTGTCTGAAATTAATATAGGAGCTGGAGAGATGGCTAAGCAGCTAAGAGCACTGGCTGCTCCTGCAGAGAACCCTGGTTCGGTTCTCAGCCACCCACATGATGATGGCTAACAGCTGTCTGTGATTCTAGTTCTAGGGGGATCTGACACCCTCTCTGGCCTCTGTGGGCCGTGCCAGCAAAACACTCATACACATAAAATAAATATAAATAAGGAGTTGAAATACCACAGTGTTTTCTTTTCTTTTGATTCATTTTATTATAGAGTGTCTTGGCTCACCGGGTTCTAACCTACATGTGTTGTGTTTAGTGCATTTCTTGTCGATGATTTACATTTCAGCTCCCTTTTTTCATCCACCAACAATTCGTGTGTTTTTTTAATTATTTTTATTTTATGAGTATGAGTGTATTGCCTGCATGTAAGTGCGCCCATGTTCTGCAATGCCCATGGAGGTCACTCACAAACAGCCCTACTGCTTCAAAGGCAGTATAGCATCATAGTATAATAGAACAATCCTAACTCTCTCTTCCAGCATCCTCTGCAATTGCTACATTCATTTCAGGTACATAAGTACATCCATACACATGCAAAACAGCCAAATTAATTGCTGTTATTATGACTTTGAACAAATGGTTATTGTTAGACCAATAAGTTCTAAATTTTCTTTTCCTTCTTTATTTCTGGTATTCTTGCTTTTTGTAGATCTGATTATCTAGCATATTGTTTTTTCTTCCTTTGAAGACTTTTTAAAATATTTTTTTTTGTGATACAGATCTCCTGGCCACAAATCCCTCCTTCTTCTTTTATTTTGGGGGACAATCATGCAGGGTGAAGAACTCTGACTCCCTGGGTTTTTTTCTCTCCTCTCCCTCTGTAGTTCTCTCCAGGTTCTTCTTTCTTTCATGGTTTCCAGGTCAGAAACAATTCCTTTTTTTATTTTTATAATTTTTTTAAATTTTTATTTATTTCTGTATGTGTATGAATGTACTGTCTGCATGCAAGTTTGTGCACCCGTGTCGTGCAATGCCACGGAGGTCAGAAGAGGGTCTCGGATTCCCCTGGAACTGGAGTTCTCCTGGAATTGGAGTTTCAGACAGTTCTCAGCCACCACGTGGGTGCTGGGGATCGAACCCGGGTCCTCTGTAAGAGAGGTCGGCGCTCTTAACTGCTAGGCCATCTCTCCAGCCCAGAAACAATTCTTAATTTTTCTTTTGAGACAGGGTCTCCCTGTATCTGGCCTAGAACTTGCTATATAGACCAGGTTGGCCTCATCTCACAGAGATTCACCTGCCTCTGCCTCCCAAGTGTTGGGAATAAAGGTGTACATCACCCTCCCCAGCGTTAATTCTTAATTTTTAAATTACTTAAAGAAAATATTTGGTGTGAGTGGAGGCGGAGGTGGTGGGAAGGCATGTGCATGCCACAGTGTGGGTGTGGAGGTCAGAGGACAATTTTCAGAAGGAAGTTCTCTCCTTCTACCATGTGGGTCCTGGACTCAGTCAGGTCTTCGGTCTTGGTAACAACACCTTTACCAGCCATCTGAGTTATTCTTATCTTTGAGGCTGTTATAAGCAAGACATTTTTTCCCCTCTTGCTTCTTCCAGAAGTTTCCCTTGTCTTTGATATTTTTGTAGCTTGAGTACAGTACATTTGGGGGTAAGATTTTTTTTTCTTCTGTTTTATTCTTCCTTCCTTCTCTGTTTTCCTTTGGATTTATCCTTCTTGGTGTTCTCTGAGCTTCCTGAATCTATGCTTTTAGTCTGATGTTAATTTGAGGACATTCTCAGCATTATTACTCCAGATAGTTTTTCTTTTCCCTTCTCTCTTTCTCCCCCCCCCCCCCGTCAGAGGGAACGTTATATGAGCACTACATTTTTTGTAGTTGTTCTGCACTGACTATAGTTCCTAGATACAGCTCCAGTTTTTCAGTCTTCTTTCCGTAGCTTTGCAGTTTTGTGGGTTTCCGTTGAGATGCCAGGAAGTTCAGAGAGTTTGCCTTCAGCTGGACTCAGTCTACTAAGTCATGTCTTTATGATAGCAATTCTGACTGGGGTGAGATGGAATCTCAGTGTATTTTAATTTGCAATTCTCTGGCGGGGAAGGATGTTGAAGATTTTTTTCCCGTATGTTTGTTGTTCATTTGAGAAGTGTATGTTAATTGCATAAGTCAATTTGGGGTGCTTGTTTGCTTTGGGGATTTAGCTATTTGAGTTCTTCAGTCATTCATCCTCTCTTGGATGTCAGAGTAACAAGATCATGGGACCAGTCTATATGTCCATCAACATGTGAATGGATAAGAAAATGTGGTAGTGGAACAAAATGGAGTTTTGTTCTGCCACAAAGAAGAATGAAATTATTTTCAGAAAAATAATTATTTTTAGCAAAATAAGCCAAACTCTGAAAGACAAGTATGTTTTCTCTCATATGTAGATCCTAGATTTTATATAGATGTATAAATCAATTACAGACAGATATGAGTACACACACACACACACACACACACACACACACACACGAAAGCAGAAGTCAGGCTGTCTGGGAGAAGGAAGGAACTGGTAAGAGTGAGTGTATAAGGGTGAATGTGGTCAAAATGTATGACATGCTTGAATGAAAACCTTTATGGAGCCCATCAGTATGCTCAATGAATGTACACCAATAAAACTGTTAAAGGTAAGTTAATCATAAAAGCAGGCTTTGCTGGGCGTGGTGGCGAACGCCTTTAATCCTAGCATTTGGGAGGCAGAAGCAGGTGAATCTTTGTGAGTTCAAGGCCTGTCTGGTCTACAGAGTGAGTTCCAGGACAGCTGGGGCTACAGGGAGACCCTGTCATGAAAAGACCAAAAAAAAAAAAAAAAAAAAAAAAAGCAGGCTTCATTTCTGTTGTGGTTTTGCTCTACAGCATGTGGGGATCCCTTGTGGAAACTCTTACCTTTCTACTCAAGTTGGCTGTCTGCGCTTCTCATACGGCGCCTAGCTTATATGTTAGAGCCCGTCACATTTCAGCCATGGTTGTCTTTAATTCCCCTTCTGATGAATTCAGCTGTCCTGTGGATATCTAAGTCTGCTTCTGATGTCTGGTTTGCCTCTTCAAACTAAGTGTTTTGTCTTTTAGTCTACCTTGTAGTTTTCTTCTGATGAGTAGATGTGATGGACAGCGTAGTGGAACTGCTGCAAACAGGTGGTCAGTGATGAGGTGGGGAGATGGGGGGAGAAGTGTTTTATTGTTCCCTGGTTAGGTCTGTCTTTAGTGAGCCTGTTCCCTGGACTGTGAACTTTACAAGTGTTGCTCTGTCCCCCATCCCCACTCCTTAGGGTGACACGGGATGGCTAGAGGGGCCTTGATTTGGAGATTTCCTTTTCTCACGTTGAAGGCTAGAACTAGAGCTAGAGTTGGAACTTTCCTTCCCTACAGGACAGGTCAGGCTCTAATGAAATGTTTTCTCCCGTGGACAGACAACATGAAGACTAGAATGTTCTGTCATATTTAAAGATAGTTCCTTCTATCCTCCCAGCCCCTCCCCTCACCAGAAATATCAGGAGATGACCCTCTAGTATTCACTATGAGGACCTGACAGATCTCCAGCGACTAACACCCACCCCAGAGGGTTCCCTCTCTGTCAGTCCCTCTGGATTTTTTTAACTCTTAGATTTGTCCTCACTGAATTTACAGAACTTCACCAATTGTGGTTTAGCTTTTCCACCTGACTGTCTCTCCACTTTGAAGGAGACAGTTCACATCAGGGCTTGCTTTCTTTAGGGAAATAAGGAGAGGAGGTGTTGTTTCAGCTTGTTTAGCTTTTCATCTGGGGTGAGGCTGCTCTGCTAACTTCTGACCTCTTATCTCTCAACCATTCCCTGAAAGTCACTTAAGTTTGTAAAATAAATTTTATTTCAAAAGATTTCACACAAATATGCTTGAAGGATACATGTAATTCCTTGACATTTTTAATTCTGATTTTGATTTCCGCTCATAGTTAATGAGTTTAAATATGCATAAACCAAGGTTTATCAACATTATTAATCTAATTAATGGATGGAAGACTATTCTTGATAGTTGATTCTGATGACAGTGTAACTCGCACTTTGATCAATGACCAGGAGGACAAAAAAAAAAAAACCCAAAAAAACAAAACAAACAAAATAAACAAAAAACAAAACAAAAAAAGAGTTTGGTGAAGTGGAAATGTTAAATCATTGTACAATAGAGCTGATCTTTAATTAACTAGCACTTGGCTTTATACCATTTTTTTGGCCTCAAAATAAAAACATCTGACTTCTGCAGTTTGTTTCATAGAAAATAACTTAGTCTACTTTTTAAAGCCACATCAGAATCCTGTCACTTTACCTGAATTTAACAGGTGCATGGAATTTAATCCTATGAGCCTTCTAAGGTTTATCATCTGGTTAAAAGGTGAGCTGAGAAACAACTTTGCTGTTACCCGTGATTCCAGGGATTATCTCTGCTTCACAACTGGCCTAAGCCCGGGTGCTTTCGTAGGTGTGTGTTTGTCTAGTCAGAACCATGGATGGAGATAGCATCAGTCCTACTGCGCCTGACTGAACTCGGACTTAGGTGGTATAACAGACAGGTTGAAACCTTTCACAGCAGATTACATCAATGGAACCATCATTTCAGGATTTTATCTTTCTGTCTGAATGGGTTGGCTCCAGAGCTAACACTCAATAGCTCTCCCTCTAAACAACTGTCACTGTCATTTGGACCCACTCTGCTGATTCCCATAGATGGTGGCTTTTACTGTGTCACTCTCAGACTTCTCTCCTGATGGAGAGATTCGGGGCCACAGTGAAATCTTTGATTCTTAGCTACTGATTTTATCTGGACAAAGAAAACTGAAGCAGACAGAGAAGAAGCTTTTGACAGAAGTTCATCAGCGTGCCAGGCCCATGCCAGAGACTTAGGCTGTGTGAGAACAATTATGGTACAGGGCAGGAACTTCTGATGGCGTTTTGTTTGATCTTGATTGTATAGTTAGCAGCAGTATTGTTTGGACAGGATAAACTTTCCAATGTAATGTCTATGAAAACAAATAGGCAATTGACAAAATGGTGTTGATTGGTCTTTTCTTTTTTAAAATTATTTTATTTTTTTTCATTTTTTAACAATAAGTAATAATTTATGAGTACAAGCATCCTTCATGTAAAACCAATTTTGCAAGCAGTTGTGCCCAAACCCACACAGCCCATGGGTCCCACCATCCAGCTGGGGTGGCTTGTATGTTCAATCAAGTTGATATGAGTGTCCAGACTATACTGCTGTAGTTTTGCCATTCACCCCAATCGCAGCCCTTACATTCTTTATGACCCCTCTTCCATAGATTGTTCCCTAGGCTTAGAAAAGGGGCACAGGTGGACGGGAAGCAAAACAGTCTACTTTCTCTGGAGCTGTTGTCATGGACTCTGGTCAGTTCTGGCTGTTTCCTTTCATGGGCTGACAGTTTCTCCAGGAATGACCTTTCAATCCTACTAATGAAGCACAAGCAATTAGATATATAGGTATTTAAATGGTACTAATTGTTATGGTAGGTTACTGTATAGACACAGATGTTTGGATGGTATGTTAATCCCTGAATTACGTTTTTTCTGTAAAATATGACAGGGTCTTACTGTGGCTTATAACATCTCCTAACCATTAGAGGATGTAAGCTTGTGGCATCAACCATGGGTTATTCCTCCAAGGAGAGAGCTAATAGCCAATTAGATTTGGGATATACAGGCATATGGCTGCCTCTGCTGCACAGTATTTCCAGGCAGGTGAGGTGTAGCTGGTGCTGACAGAGGAGTCTTGCTTGACTCAAGGAGACCTATATTTGCTTTATTGGTTTAGTGGCCTTTGGTAACCCTCTCTGATATTCCAGAGACCAACTGCACACTTGCAAGTGTGGTCTCGATGCATCGTTCCCATGCTTACATCAGGTCTTCGACAGCAGGGCCTTATCGCCTGTCTTCTTGCAGGTATCCCAGTTTGTAGGCAAGAAGCCTTTACCTTTTGGGGGGGGCGCTTGGATCACTTGGCCAACATCTCCTTGGTAGAATAATCCATTGCTGGGGCTGGAGAGATGGCCTAGTGGTTAAGAGCGCAACTGCTCTTGTAGAGGACCCAGGTTCAATCCCCAGCACCCACATGGTGGCTGAGAACCGTCTTTAACTCCAGTTTCAGGGGAATCTGACGCCCTCTTCTGACCTCTGCAGCATTGCACAACACGGATGCACAGACCTACATGCAGACAGGACATTCATACACATACAAAATAAATAAAATTTAAAAAACATATATTAAAAAAAAGAATCCATTAAACAGAGCTCTCCTGTATTAATATATTTTGCTTAAGTGCATAGCTTAAGGAGACTTTAGTATTATATTTGGATCTGAATAGAGGATAATCCTTTTCACAGTTCCTATGCCTATTAGTCAATTAAAGAAGGCAGTTTTACTGGTTTTATAAGAGATTACCTCTATAGCAGTTGGCTCCAATTTACAGTTAGAGAATGACCTCATCATCATCATATTTATCCTTGTTCTATGGGGGGGAGGTAAGAAAGTCTCTCGTATTAAAACCTTGCCGCACCTAGAAGGTAAGTTTCGTTAGGACTCATTATAAATAGTTGTTACAAGCAGGATCCACTGAGGGGTTTGATGTCTGTAGCAATCTGAGGCTTTTCTTCCTTTCAATGTTCAGATGGGCCAACCTTTCTGCTGGCACTTCCTGGTACAACCTACACAATGCAAAGCTGTATCTTTTCTTTCTCAGCCATTAAGTTGGTGACATGTTGATTGGTCTTTTCAACCAGATCTCTGAATAGCATAAGGCTGGGGCAGGCCACGACATTGAGTCCCCAATCTCTCATTGTGGAGACCGCGTTCATCCCCCACTTAGAATTTTACGGTAGAAAACAACCCTACTGGTTTGACAGAGCCAAAGCAATTTGGAAGGTAAAAATTTAATATAGTGTAAGAAGAGCCAATTTAGAGAATTTAAGTACAAAGATTATTTTCTTTGAATATAGACTGTCCAAGAAGACTCAAATTCTGTTGTGGCTATGCTATTGTTTTGGCTGGCTGGCTTATAAGTTCTGGTATTTTCCCTGCTTTCCAAAGTAAAATATTGACACAAAGGAATTCAATGATCTGAAGAGGGAAGAGGACTGGGTGGGATGCTATTGGGCAAACTCTGAACACATCCTGCGGCTTCGGGAGGACTTAGTACCTTCTAATGGGAAAGTGAAGCATTCTGGGAGAGCAGCAGAGCACTCCAGACTGTGCTGCGCCCATTCCTTCCCTCAGGGAGCTGAGGGCTAAGCTGCTGTCACCTGCCCACAAAATGACACACATGATCACGTCCTGGCTAGCAGCATGTCCTGGTTCTCATGAGGGGGAGGCTCTCTTCTCAGATCTGCCTGGGACTTCACTTTCGTACCCTTCTTTCAGCATCTAGAGGCATACTGGGTTGACCTGGTCTCCCTTACTGCCCTGGTTCAAGCTTACATAAAAGTCTAAGTAAAAAGTGTACAGTGCTGTGTGTACCAGTGGATTATATACTTGATATAGGAATGAAGAAAACCAAGTTCTCTTCTCAAACCTGTTTTGGAGCAGGGTTCTCAGCTTTTGGAGCCTTATTAATAAGTGTTACATTGCATAACTAATTGTAAAACTAAACTGGATCCTTACCTTTCTACCCAGTTAATTCAAGAACAGCGAGCTCTAGGAACTGAGAGGAGGGGAGGCAGTTGCACCTTCCTTCATGTGGGCCTCTTTGGTGGCAGTCTCCAGTGGCTTTTCACTCCACAACATTGACATAAGGGGCTACTCAGCCATCTCTGCCTCAGCCCCTTCTTCTCTCCCTTTAGACTCTCCATGATTCTTTCTAGCACCGGACATGCCTGGTAGACTTAGCATGGTACAGGCTGAGGTCAGCAGGAGACAGTCCATTGTTCCTCCACACCGAATCTCCTCATCCACTTGGGCTTCTGCAGAATAAAGCTGGTGGGTTTGTTGTTGTTGTTGTTAACACCTACCAGAATAGGATGAACGGGGTAATATAGAAAGAGTGGTAAACACAAAAAAGAAGGGAACACCCTCATGAAAAAATATAGACAGGGACTAGTGAACTCTCCTACCATCCTCCTTTTGTGCATTGTATGCAGTTTTGTACCTTGTTATACAACTATAAGGTTCACATAATTTGTCCCCCTATACCATCTCTATAAGAGACTCGGTCTTTAAATTTTTTTTAATTTATTTTTATTTTATGTGTGTGAGTGCTTTCCCTGCATGTATAACATACCAATATCATGCAATGCCCATACAGGCCAGAAGAGGGCGTCAGATCCCTTGGAACTGGAGTTGCAGATGGTTGTTAGCTGTCATATGGGTGCAGGGAACTGAACCCAGGTCCTCTATAAGAGCCAGTGCTCTTAACTGCTGAGCCAGATCTTTAGCCCTTCAGTCTTTTTTTTTTAATGTGCATATCTGTATATGTGTTCATGTGTGCGCATGTGGACATCAGAGGTTGATGTCGGGTGTCTCCCCCAATTGTTCCCACCAAACTTTTTGAGGCAGGGTCTCTCGCTGCACCTGGAGCTTCCTGATTCTACTGATAAAACACTCTGACCAGAACCAAAAGGGTTTATTTCATTTTACATTTACAAGGCACAGTCCATTTTTAAAATTTTTATTTATTACTTTTTATTTTGTGTGTATGAGTGTTTTGCTTGCATGTATGTAAGTGTGCCTTTGTCATACAGTGCCCTCAGAGGTCAGAAGAGGGTAACAGATCCCCTGGAATTGGAGTTATGAACACTTGTTAGCTGCCATGTGGGTGCTGGGAACTGAACCTGGGTCCTCTGCAAGAGCAGCCTGTGCTCTTAACTGCTGAGCCATCTCTGCAGCTCCCACAGTCCCGTTTTTGAGAGAAGTCAAAGCAGGAACCTGGACGCAGCAACTGAAGCAGAGACCACAGAGGAACGCTGCTCACTGGGTTTTTCCTCTGTTCTTTGCTCAGCCTGCTTTCTCATACAAACTAGGACCACCTGCCCTGCGGTGGCACCAGCAACAGTGGGCTGTGCCATCCATATCACTTATCAAGAAAATGCCTCACAGAAATGCCCACGGGCCAGTCCAAGAAAGCAGATTCCCCAACTGAGAGCCCTTCTTCCCAGGTGTGTCAAATTGACAACCTGAGCTATTCAGCACAACTGACCCCTGGTCCACTTGACACACAGACACATCACTATTAACTTTCTATTTCTTAGCCACAAGATCTCATGTTAATTTTACAATATTAAATTTTAGACTATGATTTTAAAAGTCTTACATTCTTTAAAAAAATTCAAATACTTAAAAAAGTCAAAGTCTCTTTTAAAAGCCTGTTAACTGGGGCTGGAGAGATGGCCTAGCGGTTAAGAGCACCAACTGCTCTTGCAGAGGACTCGGGTTTGATTCCCAGCACCCACATGGTGGCTGAGAACCATCTTTAACTCCAGTTTCAGGGGAATCCGATGCCCTCTTCTGACCTCCGAGGCATTGCACGACACGGGTGCACAAACCTACATGCAGACAGTACATTCTTACACATTAAAAAAGAAGAAGCCTGGGGCTGGAGAGATGGCCTAGCAGTTAAGAGCGCCGACCGCTCTTACAGAGGACCCAGGTTCGATCCCCAGCACCCACATGGCGGCTGAGAACCGTCTGAAACTCCAATTCCAGGAGAACTCCAGTTCCAGGGGAATCCGACACCCTCTTCTGACCTCCGCGGCATTGCACGACACGGGTGCAAACTTGCATGTAGACAGTACATTCATACACATACAGAAATAAATAAAAAGTTAAAAAAATTAAAAAAAAAAGCCTGTTAACTGTGGCATCCTGTAAAATCCGAAACAAGTGAAATACTATCTCATTTCAAGAGGAAGAATCAGGGTACAGTTAAGCAAAACCAAAGTCCAGCAGTATATCTCCAGGTTGGGCATCCTCACAATCTTCTGGGCCCCAAAAGGGCTTGTGCAGCTCCACTTCCCTGGCTCTGACATCCACATCACACTCATCAGGATGGTTCCTCTCGACACCTGTCACAGCCCTTGGCAATTATCCCATGGTCCTTGTATTTCCCACATATCCTGGGGTCTTCACTGTATCAGAGGCTGCACCTTCACCAGTGACTCCTGGCTTCTCATGGTCTCTCCATGACCCCCTTCAATTCTGCAGCTTTTATGCTTCCAAAACAAGCTCTACATGGGAGATTCCTACACATTACAAAGTCTGTCTTCTAACTTGAGATGGCGTCTTGGGCCCCCTCTGGACCACTGCTTCTGTGTACTAACCCTGAGGAAACGCTTCTCAGAACATTTTACCTCAGTGATGCTGGTCTCTTGTTAATCACTGCTGATTTTTCTATCCAAACTAACTAGCATCAACTGCCCCAATAAAACAAAGATTTTTATTTTATTTTATTTTTTTATATCTCATCATAAAATTTCATTTTTATTTTTTGTACTTTTATTGATGTTTTGTGTATTTCATAATTGTTTATATATATTTTTTGTACAAGATTATCAAATCTAGACCTGTGTCCCCCACCCTATCCCCCAACCCCACCAGAGCTCATGTATTCTGCCAAACATGCTTTTCATCTCTTTCTCAGTCTTTCTCAAAATTCTCCATGTGGAAGTTGACTGTTTTGAGCAGAAGTTCACTGTTTCAGTCATTTCTTTGATGCAGTCCTTTCAGTTGTTGTTGTTGTTGTTTCCAATATGCATCACTCCCAACTACTTGGACAAAAGCTCAAGGGGCTGTGCACAAGAAATACAACTAGGTAAATGGCACTAGCATCCACAGATGAGGGATACCATTTGTCGTTTTTTCTGGGACTGTGTTATTTCACTCAGCATGATGTCTTCTAGCTCCAGCCATTTTCCTGCAAAGCTCATGATGTCATCTTTCTTTACTGCTGCACAGAACTCTGTTGTGTAGATGTACCACATTTTCTTTATCCACTTGTCAGTTGAGGGACACTTGGGTTGGTTCCAGCTCCTTGCTATTGTGAAGAGAGCTAAATAAACATGGCCGTGCATGTATCTCTGTGGTGGGGTGAGTCTTGTGGGTACATGCCTAGGAGTGGTATGGCTGGGTCAGGTGGCAAGTTCATTCCAAGTCTTCCAAGGGTTCTCCACACTGCTTTCCATAGTGGCTGTACGAGTTTACATTCCCACCAGCAGTGGATGAGTGTTCTCCTTTCCCTACAACCTCTCTAGCACTTGGTATCATTTGTTTTCTTGATTCTAGTCAGTTTTATTGGAGTAAGATGATATCTTAAAGTGGTTTTGATTTGCATTTCCTTAATGATAAGTGATGCTGAACACTTCTCAAGATAAAACAAAGATTTTTAGCTTAGAGGTACTGATCTCTTGTTAATCACAACTGATTCTTCAGCCCCAGCTGACCAGAAACCACAGATTCTCAATTCAAGGCATCAGACACACAGCCATGATAGTCTTTGCTTCCCTTGAAATTTCACCACCCAGGCTTCCATAATCTGCATTTCTCCAAGCTCTCACATAATTCTTTATGCTCCAAGCAGTCAACAGCTTTTTCCAGCCCAGAGTTCCATACACTACCACAATCCTCCCCCAGAAGAACACAGTCAGGTCCATCACAGCAACATCCCACTCTCTGGTAATTTTGGTATTAGTTACTTTTCTGTTGCTGTGACAAAAACACTGACCAAGACCAACTTGGGAAAGAAAAGATTTAATTTCACGTTATAATTTCTAGGTCACAATCAGGGCAGGAACCCAGGGAAGGAACCTGGAGGCAGAAACGGAAGCACAGACCATGGAGGAGGACTTCTGACTGGCAGGTGCTCCTGTGGCAAGTGCCCCATTTTCAGTTCTTATAAAACCCAGGATCACCTGCTCAGGGGTGGCACCATCGACTGTGAGCTGAGCCCTCCCACATTAGTAAAAAACATCAAGAAAATGCCTCATAGACATGCCCATGGGCCAATATAACAGGGGAAGTTCCCCAACTGAGGTTCCCTCTTCCCAGGTGTGTCTAGGTCCCAACTGAAGCCATCTAGCACACTGGCACATTAGTTGTACCTGGAGGCCTGGGGTCATTCTTTGTACCTTCACACCAATGAGGACGTCCTCACTGAGTTAGTGTCATGAAGGGCAGTTCTTCTGGTACTCAGGCATCTGGGAACTGGCTACCATTACACACAGAACATGGAGGAGGATCTGCTGGCCCGGAGAGAGGAATTTGAGGCAAGCAGCCACGTGGCATGTTCTACCTCCACAACAAGGGGTCTCTGCAGGGCTGGAGCTTCCTGATTTGCTCTTGCTCTCACACCAGAACAGAGCCTGGTACTCAGCAGACTTTGGTAAATAGTTATTAAATAGCTTAATGTACTTATGGACCTATAAAGCTATGGTCAAATGGGAATTCAAATATATAAAGACTATTAACAACCTGGTAAGAACTGTCATCAGAAAAACAGAGGGGGGACTCAGAGCACCTGGGGGGCACTCAGAACAAGAATCAGGGTGGAGACGTTACCAGCTGTCATCTTGAAACAACCTAGAATCACCTGGGAAGAGAGTTTTGATGAGAAATTATCTCAATCAGGGTGGCCTGTGGGTGTAAGGGACTAAATCCCTAATAAGCAAATGGGTCAGGGTCACTGCGAAGTAATAACAATGACATACTTCCTGCTGCTGCTTGGTCTCTGGCAGAACAGAGCCCCTTCAAGGATCTGCTTACAGTAGAGTAGCACAGCCCTGGTATCTCGGCTTGGAAATGTGAGCTATCAGCCTTCTCAACTTTGTTTAAGCTGAGCGATTCAAAATTAGGGGAGGAGAAATGACTAAAACCCCTTAAAAGCCAGGCCCTCCTGGAAAACAACTGGGTTCTATGTTTCTGGGTCCTCTCTCCACTTGCAGAGTGCTTGATCTTTCTACGTGAATGTGTGTATGTGTGTGATTTTTACGTGTCTGGATGTAATTTGTTACCTTTCAATAGAACTTAATTATTTCTTGCTCTCTACTGTTCTAAGATGGTTTTTCTGCTTTTTAAGTTTTTAATGGGGGTGGTGGTGGTGGTGGCTGGAGAGATGGCTCAGCACTGACTGCTCTTGCAGAGGACCCAGGTTCAGTTCCCAGCACCTGTATAGCAGCTAACAACCATCTGTAACTACAGTTCCAGGGGACCCAATGCTCTCTTATGACCTCCACACACATTGCAGGACACAGGTGTACTTACATACAAGCAGGCGATATACTCATACACATAAAAATAATAAATAAAATATTAATTCTTTAATTGGCTGAGGAAGCAAATCCAACCTTACTCCTAGACTCATACCATACCAACAGCAAAATGGGCATGTCTGAGAGGGATTGTTTAGATTGTGAATTGATGTAGGAAGACCCAGCTTATTGTGGGTGACACCATTCTCCAGACAGGGGTCCTGAATAGTATAAGGGGAGGGGAAAGCTAGCTGTGATCAAGCAGGCAAGGAACCAGGTATTTATTCTCTCTTTGCTCTTCACTATGGGCTTGAGGCTTTAAGCTCCTGCCTCGACTTCCCTGAAGTAATGGACTGTGATCTGACAGTGCATGCCAAGTAAACTGTTTCTTCCCTTAGGTGCTTTTTTTTTTTTTGGTCTTTTCGAGACAGGGTCTCCCTGTAGCCCCAGCTGTCCTGGAATTCCCTCTGTAGACCAGGCTGGCCTTGAACTAACAAAGATCCGCCTGCCTCTGCCTCCCGAGTGCTAGGATTAAAAGCGTGTGCCACCATGCCTGGCAAATTGTCACACCAATAGAAGTGAAACTAGAATACCAGTGGTGTAGTGCAGTTAAAGACGTTTTTTCAGTGTTATTATTATTCATGATCAGGAGAGCACACATTTACAAGGTTAAAAAGAAAATCCTCAAGACTACTGTTACTATGACGCTTCTACCCGTGATATTGTCCCAGATAAAACAATCAAAACCCGAACCGGGGCCTTTCACATCCCGCCTGTGTCAGTTTCCTCTTCTGTGCAATGACCGTGTTTAACTTGAATTTCTCTAGCCGCCGAGTTCCTCTGAGTCCATGGAGGAGTAGAAGCACTGGGGCTCTGTGCGTTCTGTGGTGGGAGACACTGGAAATACCCAGCAGACACCGGGGCCGCCAGCTACTCAGGAAACCTTGGGATTGGCATCTGGAAGCTGACTTTCTTCCACCCTCTCTGAAGGCATCAGTGTGGTCTTTACATTTAGTATTTGGTAAGGAGGTCTGTTTTGACAAAGAGAGTACAGGCGGCCCAAAGGAAAACAGTCATCACAGTTCCAGTCTGGACCCCGTCTTGTTCCATAAGTCCCAGGGGTGTCTTGAGTCACTACGCAGCCGGCCGGCTCTACCCTGGATGATGCAACTATCTTCTCCAACTTTTGCTAGTTTGAGTTTTTTCAAGCTATAGATTAGATTCCACATAGTTGGTCAGATGGTCTATGGTGTGTGTGTGTGTGTGTGTGTGTGTGTGTGTACTTATATACATGCAATTGGGAAAAGGCCATAAGAGTTAGTGTAGCCATAAGCTGTAAGAGTTAGTGAAGAAGTCTCTTCAACTAAATGTGACTTTTAATGTTTAATCGTCATATACCTTTAGTTTAGAAATTTTTATAATTCACCTTAAAAACAGAAAAAGGTAGATTTTTAGTAAAATATAAAAAGGCAGTTGAAATGTCACAGGAGGGTTACTTAATAATGGGTTATATAATACCTGGTGCTTGGGGCAATAAATCTCTTAGAAGTTTCTAGTAATTTGAAGACATTCAAAACATCAGTGTTCTTAGGCATAGTTGTACGCATTGCTAACTTTCAACGCAGCTGTTTTGAGAGTTGCTGGCCTTTCTGAGTCCTGACAGTCACCTGAGCCCAGGGTGGGTCTCTGACACTGACGCCTCACCTCTGCCCCATTCTCCTGCTGTTTTTGTCCCGGATGGGCATTCCTGATTGGCTGCTCTCCTAGCCACCCCTTGGAACAGAGGCCAAGTGGCCTGCTGTGTTTAATGGGGCCCACCCTGCTAATTTTTACTTCCAGCTTTATGCCTGAGTTTCTCTGGTTTCAGAGCTTGGATTGAAGGCATATAGTATGTCAGGAAATTGGGTGGTTTGATTTATAAAATCTTAATTTTTGTAAGATGATATTTCTTTAGGAGGAGTTATTTCCTGAACGCTAATTATTATTATTATTGTATTTTGTAAATTGTTGAAGGTTAGAATATTTGTGAGAGTGTAGCGTGGCTTTACCTTGCTGTAACTCCCAAACACAACACTGACGAATTGTGACAGCAAAGCATAGTAGTGTCAGCTTGTGAGGTAAGCGGGAGACTGCTTTGACATATGTCTTTGACATAGTGTGGCCTGTCTTTGCCTCAGTTTCTCCACAGGAGTAGATTAATCCTTAAGGATATTTCTGGTTTTATGAGCAAAGTCCCAAGTGTGGCCAAATCTGTAAGCATGTGTTTTCCTTCACGTATCTGACCTTCATCTCTTAAAACTTTGGGTCAAATTCGGACTTATGAAAAACTAAACCAAATTGTGAAGGCTCCAGCTTAGCAAACACTTAACTTAATTTTCATCAAGTGTTTTTTTATGAACTGGGTTACTAAGATAATAATGTGTTTGGGTGAAGGGTATCGGCTCAGGACAAAGGGATTGTTTTTCAGCTCTCCTCGTTCTTATGAGGGAAAGCTGACACGGCCATTGGAACTGCGGAATCTTCTGTCTTGGGGAAGCTCAGTGCTGGATAAGCCAATGCACACACTGCCCTTGGGCCTGAGAGGACTTCTAAGCTGGACAGGACCAGAAGAGTTCACACGTTTCCTGTTTCTTAAGTAAATGTCAGTGAGTTTGGAAGGTGTCATATTTGAGTTGCTTCCCTTTCAGAAGAATGTACAACACTGGAAAAAAGAAGATTTTCCAGCCAGCTGTGGTGGCACACACCTTTAATTCCGCTGCTCCAAAGGCAGAGGCAGGCAGATCTCTGTAAGTTCAAGGCAAGCCTGGTCTACAGAGTGAGTTCCAGGCCAGCTGGGACTAAAGGGAGATCCCATCTCAAAAAGATCAACAACTAAAAAAGATTTTCCAAAAGCCGTTTTCTTGTTTTGGTAGAAAAACCACTTTTGAGGCCCAAATGTCATAAAACACTTTCTACTATGACTCATCCCGTACCCAGGACCGTCCTTCTACAGATAAGCCTGTCTTTTAAGTGATGGCCTTCAGCTATGTGTAATGTCCCTGGGGCGACTTAGCTGGTAGCTGCACAGATAGAGTACACAGAAAACCAGCAAGTGGTGCTGATAGGATTCACAGGCTTTACATTTTGGAGTCATTAAAGGAAGTTCCCTAGGTTCAGTTTACCTTCAGACTCTCCTTGCCTTTTGAACCTCCTTGAACACTCCGCTTAAAGATCTCAACTCCTCTTCAGCAAGGAGGTAGCCTCATGTAGGATACGGGTTCCCATAGCAGGGTTTAACACTAGGAGTCAGGTCATGCCACATGATTTCAGATTGGCTTGTTTGTTTTGGCAACATGATAATTTTGGTGAGAAGAACAGAATTCGTTTTAACAATTGTAGTTTATTTGCTGGTGAATACCGAGGCCTGACTTTTCTGACTGTTGTTACGGACACGTTAGGCGACGCTAGCATGCCAAGGGTTAATACCCTGCAGGAAAAGGAGCGATTTTCTCTCACCTCATAAGAAGGAAAAGACTCAGTAATGATTTTACTTTCCTCCTTGATTTATTAGATTTTACGGGAAATTTAACGTAGTATGTCCTTTGTGTGAAATCACTGAATGAAGGCATTTTTACATGGAGGAAATCCTATACACTAAAAAAGGAGTCAGCAATTAGTAGGGTAACATTCACCGGAGCAAAAGTTCTCATGCCTTTACAAAAGACTCCTTTAGTGAGCCAATTCCAGCACTTTAAACAGACCATGTTAAGTGAGAACCTCAGCCTGTTTCCTGAGTAATGACTTCAGGTAAATTGACAAAACACAGCCAAGTGTTCCCAGGGCCTGTGGGACCCTGGAGAAGTCTGCTAATTTATAATCACAACGCCCTCGTGCCTGGCAGCAACCTTCTTCCCTTTCTTGGATGCAAAGCTGGATTTTAGTTCTCGGGAGTGTTTTGTTTGGATTTTTCCCCCCTTTTTTTGACCACCTCTGAGCCTCTGACAAGAGGTTCTTTGGATAACACCTTTCTATTCATGAGGAAAACATTTGCAATTTTTTGGGGGGGGTTGTTGAATTTAGTTTTTAGCAGAAAATAAGAGGTCATATACAGTATATTGAAGGAGACTAATTTAACTAATAGGGTTTCACTGTGGTTTTAGTGTTCGGAGATGTTTGGGAACTGAAATTATAAACAGAAGTTCAGTGTTCAAGGTCCCTAGAGAAATACCGATGGCTCCTGCTCACTGAACACTTTGTGCTGTGGGGCCAACCAGAGGCAGTAGACGAGGGAGAGAAGGCCGGGGCAAGTGTCTAAGCCAGAACGATGTTTAGACCAATCCAATTGTAGCATTTTTTTTTTTAAGTAATGATATATACAAGTTGTTATTTAGGACAACTGATGTAATCATCTAATAAATATATCTGTGGGTGACTGGGGGGTGGCTATTAAGGACAATCCAAAGCCAGCTTTCCAATTTCCCTGCAGACCTCTGGGCTCCGTCTGGCATGCAGGCTGCCAGTTGCTGCCGAATTGGAGCCCTTTCTATCCCTGAGCTTGTGACCCTGGAGGACTCTTAAAAACTGTTGTTAGAACCTTGGATTTCAAACAAGCAAGCTGACAAGCCAGACTGAAGGGTCTCTTGCCCAAGAAAGAAAAGACAAGATTTAGAAAATCTGAACACATGGGGTTCTGTGTTTTACATTTTGTTATGTGTGTACACTCTTTTATCTATCTATCTATCTATCTATCTATCTATCTATCTATCTATCTATCATCTATCTATCTGTCTATGTATCGTATATCTGTCATCTATCAATCTCTCATCTGTTTTTTTCGATCTGTTTATCATCTATTTACTTAACTATTTATCTATCTATCTACCTATCTATCTATCTATCTATCTATTATCAAGCTATCAATCAGTCATCTATCATGCCTTATATCCAAAGTGAACAGGGAATAATAGTTTAAAAAATCAAGACAATCCTTTAAAATAAGAAGCATTTTATTTATTTTAGTTTCTGTTTTTATGCCCAAGAAGTAGGTAGAATGAGGCCTGAACTTCATCTTCTGTATTCAAAAGCCCCCTTTTCCTCTATTGTTTCATTTCTACTTCCTTAGTCTTAATTTGAATATGGAGTATCCAAGTGGGCTCATAAAGTTGATCTCCTTTCAGTGGAATGTTCCAGTGAGCATATGGATTTCTGTGTGTGCACTGTGTGGCTTTCTAGATACCTGTAGAGTCAAACCTGCTTCCTATGAGGTGGATCTACTGCTCGGCAGACCACTGCTCATTGTATGTTTGCATTAAACAAGCAGAGGCAAAGTTTGACTCTTTTTAGGGGTCATTAGTTAAATAATTGCTGTGCTATTTTCATTGCTACAAAAATAAATTATAACCAATTATATTAAAAGAAAAGGAAATGAATAAAAATTAATTTCTAAAGATAATAACAGAAATGTTTTAAAACATCACAAAGAGAAAACAAAAAGAATTGTACAGGTTGCCCGTGAGCAGGTATTGGGAGAAAGTCTTTATAAGAAATGTAGCTACCAGAGATACCATTCCTCACAGAAAAGACATATAGGTGTGTGTGTGTGTGTGTGTGTGAGAGAGAGAGAGAGAGAGAGAGAGAGAGAGAGAGAGAGAGAACCCCACCCATCTCTGGGGAGGCAGACACCAACTTGCTCCAGGAACCAGGAGAGTCGTTATTTATGTAGAATAAAGACGAACAATTTTCATGTCAGGAAAATTTCCCAGGAGGCCTTTTTATTTTTCCAAGCCAAATGTTAAGATAGTAGATATCTCAATCGTTTCTGAACACAGTAGAGTGCCAAGTGATCACAAACTTGGTTTATGCCTGATGTTTTTCTTAAATATTAATATCCTGTTTTGTGCCCCAAATGGTTCAATTGCACAATCAATTCTGTGGCCATGCTAATCGGGATCGGCTTTTGGAAATGGGACCTTTAATTAAATGTTACATAATAGAAACCCATCTCTGCTCTGAAGAACTTTTATAATCCAAAACGGAAAACTTGAGAAATAGTATTCAGTGTGGAGGGAGAAGGCTTCTGTGTTGTATTAAGGGAAAATACAAGAGTGACTGCACTGCAGTGTCTCTCTGAGGGAGCTCGTCTTTCTTTGAGCAGGGTCAGAACAGGAAGAAGTAAAAAGCCTTTACCTGACAAATGTGCAGAAATACAGCTTACTTTATTCTCCTGCTAAATGTACGCAGCAAGGCCCCAGAAGGCTTAGAGTCAGAAGACACACAGACATCTTCTTTCATGTGACCAAGCCTTGGACCCCCATCGATTGAAAATTCATGGGAGGCTGTAGGCTGTTAACTTTCTGAAACTATTGCAATGATGATGAATGAGAGGACACCATGCTGCCCTCCCCACAGTGAGGAAGCAGGGTTCTTTCCTAGGCCCTAGGCTGGTGGTAACCTCAGAGGACAGCCTTCACATAGAGGCCCTGACAACAAAGGCAGCTCCACTCTTCGTCGAGCTAGAAAACTGGTACATTCCTCTCCCTCTGTCTATCCTGCTGGGTTAGCGTCCCCTAGTGGTAACTTGTCTCATTAATGAACAACAAAATTTGTTCACAGGAAATAGATTGTGAGACACATGCAGATCATAGTCTCTTTCATTAGTATTTTATAATGCATGAAAACTCTGGGGACCAGGTGTTAAGTCCTCCCAACATTCCTCTGTGTCAGGGCACAATCCACCATCACATAGGTAAGGAACCTTATCAGAACCAAAGTACGTCACGTCATAAGAGAGCCAGGATTTGAGAGGATTCCTGAACTTTGTTCCATTTTTGTTCTTTTTCCTTGTTACTATGAACAGAGGCAGTAGCGTAAGGAGCCTCGGGAAGACTGGGCCCGACCCATCTCACCGTCATCACCTCTTGCTTCCGGAGGCCACGGGATAATGAAGAAAGAACCAGGGCTCCTGGCTCAGATCCTGGGACCACCGTTCCCCTCCCTACTCTGCAGAGAGCCTACTATGCGCTAGCCCCTCGAGAAAGAGAGATCTACATGGAGATAGAAAATATTCACAGTCATATTTCTAATTCCTGCTGTTTAAGCAATTTAAAAATAGGCGAGATTTAGAAGAGTTCTATGCTTGTAAAGGAATCACTTTGACATAGTTCCTGAGTTTGAGATTTCCTTCATTACAATCCTCATTTGACTTGGGGCTCAAGGTGGTGATGAAGTTTATCAAGTTGTGCCAAGTTCAGAAATCCATCATTGTTCACTACAGCATTATCTATCAGATGGTCTCTGAGGCCATCAATAATGGCTGCTGGACTGAAGAGCTCCTTGGGGCTGGGCCTCCTGCCTATATACCTTCCAGTCTATACCCACCTACAAGGTACACGCTGCTATCCTTACTTGACAGACACCCGAGGCTTAGAGGGGTTAAGTAAGCAATCTACCCAAGCTTAGTAAAAAACAAGCAGAACCAGCCTCTGAATCTTGTCTGGCTTCAGAATTGGTGAACTTTCTGTCTACACCATATCCTGGCCATGATCAATGGAAAATTAATGAATGAGGATGATTTAATGTTAAGATAGCACACATTCACTCATGCTCTGATATTTAAAAATTCTTGTATTAAAGAAATCACAGAATTCAAGGTTTGAGAGACTTTGAAGTTTATCTTGGATAAAACCCTCCGGATTCCTGTGAAAAGTTAGCGTAAGAATTGCTTTTCCAGCAAAGCTTGTACATCTCTAGAAATGACCAGGCAGCATTTCTGTCATTGATCCTGGGAAATTACCAAGTTCCTGCTTGCACTAAGTCAATCTTAGTCCACTTCAACATAAAAAAATTATATGAATGTACTGCCGACATGTACATATATAAACATACCCATGTTGTGCAATGCCTGTGGAGGTTACAAGAGGGTGTCAGATTCCCCTGGAACTGGAGTTACACATGGTTGTTAGCTGCCATGTGGATGCTGGGGTCCTCTGTAATAGCAGTCAGTGCTTAACTGCTGAGCCATCCTTCCAGCCCCATTTCAACTTTTAAAGCCATGTAGAGTACAGCCAGCCATGTACCAAAGGCAGGCATCCTGCTCCCTCTTAGATCTGCACAGTAGAAGTCTTCCCTTAATTTTCTTCTTCCTCTGTTAGAGTCTGTGCTGGATAGCTTTAGTGTCAACTTGACACACCTGGGTTGAGGGAGCCTCAATTGGGGAATTGGCTCCATTGGATTGGCCTGTGGCCACATCTGTAGAGTATTGTCTTGATTGTTGAGCAATTTGGGAGCGCCCAGCCCACTATGGGTGGTGCCACCTCTGGGCAGGTTTTTGTGTATCATATAAGAGGGCAGGCTGTTGTGTACAGTATAAGAGGGCAGGCTGGGCATGGGCCAGGGGAGCAAGCCAGTAAGCAGCATTCCTCCATGGCCTGTGCCTCAGCTCCTGCCTCCAGGTTCCTGCCCTGAGTTCCTACCTTGGGCTCCCTGAGTGATGAACTGTGACCCAGGAGATGTGAGCTGAATAAACCCTTTCCTCCCCAAGTTGGTGTCGGTCAGAGTGTTTTGTCACAGCAATGGAAGAGAAACTAGAACAGAGTCTGAGGTCGAGTTTCTATGCTGGTTAGTTTCTTCCTTTTGTGCACTTTTGAGTTTGTCTTCTTTTTTTTTTTTTTTTTGAAAATTGAATCTTTTTTTAATTGATGCTTTGTGCATTTCATACATCATTTTCCAATTCAGTTCAGGCATATTTCCCTTTCCCTCCCCCTCGACCTCCACCCCTTCTTTTAGAGAGAGTGAAATCCAGGACTTAGGATAGTTTGCTATCAGCCCCTGAATGTCAGACCGTGTTACTGCTGACTCACCAAGAGGTTTCCGCTGATTCGAGCCCTGGGGCCTCTTCTCCCCAAATTACTGTTAATGAAACACATCCTCATTCCTCGTCTTGTTCTAGCCCAGTGTTTTGGCTTTATTTTTCACTATTTGTCAGCATTTATCCCTAGTAACTCTCTTTTTAAAGACACTGGTGAAGATTCCATTCATTGCTTAAGATTTTTCCCCAAAATATTTTGAATTCTAACTTCAAAGTAAACAAACCTCATTTGTAAAATTCATTGTGTGGGCCTGGAGAGATGGCTAAGCAGGTTAAGAGCACTGGTTGCCTTCAAATCCCAGCACCCACATGGTGCCTTAGCAACTGTCTGTAATTTCAGTTCCAAGGGATCCAACACCCTCTTCTGGCCTCTGTAATCACTACATGACATGAGTGCATTTACATACATGCATGCATAATACTCATATACATAAAATAAAAATAAATAAAAATGTAAAAATTTCGTCTTGCCTCATGAACAAATTGTTTACCATTTGCATGCCATCATTTATATTTATTATATGGATTATGCTTTGTAGCATCGATGAAACTTTATGTGCAGTAACATTGTGAGAAATGGTGGACTATCTGTCTCTACAATATGGAGCTAGATGGCCCTCTGGTCCCTGGTAGGTCAGCTTGTTAATCTGGTCTTGGCTGGCAGCAGAAAGTTGCCTGAGGAGGAGCCTGGAATCTCAGATTCTTTTTAAAAATCTGTTTTTATGTTATGTGTATGAGATTTTTTGCCTGCATGTATCACATCATGCAATATTCACAGAGGCCAGAAGAGGGCATGGCATCTCCCGGACCTGGAGTTACAGACAGTTGTTACTGCCCTGGGGGTGCTGGGGACTGGGTCCTCTTTGAGAGTAACCAGTGCTCTTAATCACTAAGCCATCTCTCCAGCCCAGGGTTCTCGGGTTCTTAGATTTGCCAATACACCATTTTACTCTGAGTTCTGATTTTTCTATTATTTGTAACAAAAGTGGGAGTGGAGCTTGGAATGGAATGAGAACATTCTTTTTTTAATTTATTTTTATTTTTATTTTATTTATTTTCAGATGTGTATGAATGTACTGTCTGCATGTAGGTTTGTGCACCTGTGTTGTGCAATGCCGCGGAGGTCAGAAGAGGGTGTCAGATTCCCCTGGGACTGGAGTTAAAGACGATTCTTAGCTGCCATGTGGGTGCTGGGAATCGAACCCAGGTCCTCTGCAAGAGCAGTGGGCACTCTTAACCACTAAGCCATCTCTCCAGCCCCAAGATTTTAACTTTATTTAGTTCATGTGTATGACTGTTATGCTTGCAGGCATGTACATATACCTCTCTCCTGCAATGCCTGTAGAGGTCAGACATGGTCAGAAAAGGGCATTAGGTCCCCTGGAACTGGAGTTACAGATGGTTGTTAGCCATCACATGGGTGCTGGGATTTGAACCCAGGTCTTCTGCAAGAATAGCCAATACTCTTAACTCCTGAACCATCTCTCCAGGCCCATCAGCAATATTTTAGATGTACACATTGCTGTGATTTGAATGGGAAATGTCTCTCATGGGTTCCTGTGTAGAAATGCTTGGTTCACAGCTGGTGATGCTGATCTGGAAGCTTTAGGAAGTAGGGTCCTCCTGGAGAAGGTGGGTCACTGGGGGTGGGCCTGCAGGTTTTATAACCTGGTCCCCCTTCCTGTCTCCTCTCTGCTTCCCTATGTGGACACAATGTGGCCAGCCCCCTCAGGCTCCTATAGGCACACCTTCCCTGTCATGGTAAACTGTATGCTTGTGAGTTGTAAGTTAAAGTAAACCCTCCCTTAAGCTGGTTCTTCTCAGTCAGCATTTTGTGATTCAGAAAACAGCTCACATACTATTTGATTAAGGCACTGTTATCTGGGGGCTAATCAACAGCTATCTAATTGGACTTGGAGCCATCTCAATGGGAGTGAACTCATGAGAGCCACTGTAAACAGCCAAATGCACAGGGCTGGAGAGGACATAGATCCTAGAGAAAACCCTATCAGTGTCATTTGTCTATTTCTAGACAAATGAAATTTCTTATCATAAGCTGAATATGGAGTCTTATATTTATAGACAAGTATACCATACGCCACTCATCAAAGAAGCTTCTCTTTGTAACAGATGGAAGCTACTGCGAATCCCACAACTGGTCAGAGACAGAAAATAATACATTTGAAAGATGTCCAATCCTAGGGAACACATCTACAGTTGAACCTGTACGCCAAATTCTCACAGAACATCTTGGAATGAGGGGCAGAGAGAAGATGAGTGCATCCTTCAATTCTCACCGGTAAAGCTTCCTTACACAATGAAGTGTGACGCAGACAGAAGGCCGTGAGTTGTCAGTCAAACTAGCCAAGCTTCAAAGAATGGGAGCCTCCAGAGTGTGTATCCCTGAATAGGACTCCTATGTTAAATCTCAACCACCCAGTGGCTCAGGGATCATTGCAGAAGAGGAGGCAGAAAGATTGTAAGAGCCACGGCTGGTGCATGAACACAGAAAGCGGTGGTTTACAGAGGACTGGAAGCTTTCACATGGGAACTTGTGGCAAAGTTGGCATCAGGCATGGGACCCATGCCAGGGTATCAGAGTGGAATAAGAGAAATGGCCCTGGACTAAGAACTACAGGAGACTGGTTACTGCTGGGTGAGGAAGAGTAGGTGAAGATGAGCTGACCAGACACCAGTGGATGAATCTGCACGGGAGGACATCTGAGTTCAAGAGCTTGAGTGGCTAGGGCTTAGCCTGGATCTTGTAATGCATGAGTTTGGATGGGGGTGGGGAATGAAGCATCAGGGGACTGGGTTTGATTGGGAACTATTGCATGAGATGTACAAAGGCTCAATTAAAAAAAAGAATGAAAAAGTTAGTGTGAGTAGGTTCTCGCCTTGTACCTGGGTCCTGAGGCTTAAACTCAGGTTGTCAGGTTTGGCTGAGCCATCTCACCTGGCTGAAAGCAGGAATCTTGAGATTAGGAGACAGTGAGGACAAAATATGTAGCTGCATTCTGGTATCAAGACAGAGAAGAGGCCCGAGAGATGCTTCAGCAACTAAACCACTGGCTGCTCTTGTACAGGACCCAGGGTTCAATCCCAGCACCACACAGGGCTAACAACAGTTCCAGGGGATCCAACGCCTTCTTCTGACCTTCTCGGGCATTACAGGACAAGGGCGCGCCTACATACATGCAGGCAATACACTCATACACATTTTTAAAAAATGAATGAATGAAAAAGGTAAGCTGGGCGTGGTGGCGCATGCCTTTAATCCCAGCACTTGGGAGGCAGAGGCAGGTGGATCTTAGTGAGTTCAAGGCCAGCTTGGTCTACATAGTGAGTTACAGGACAGCCAGGGCTACGTAGTGAGACTCTGTCTCAAAATACAAAAAAGAAAAGAAAAAGGAAATCTGGCAAATAATGACAATATTTAAGATAAAGCAGAGAAAGATGAAACCTGGAGGTTGGATTTTTTTAGTCAGTAACTTGGGCATACAAAGGGAAATATTTTTATAAAAATCATAATAGAAGGGGGCTATTAGGGAAGAGAAGGTCACAGGAGATGGATGGCAGGGACAAGAGAACATAGTGGGGGTACACATGATCAAAATATGTTACATATATGTCCAGAAATGTCACAACAAAATCTATTATTTTGTATAAACAGTACACTATAATAAAATGCAGTGAAGGGGCTGGAGGGATGGCCTAGCGGTTAAGAGCGCCGACCGCTCTTGCAGAGGACCTGGGTTCGATCCCCAGCACCCACATGGCGGCTGAGAACCGTCTGTGACTCCGGTTCCAGGAGAACTCCAGTTCCAGGGGAATCCGAGACCGTCTTCTGACCTCCGCGGCATCGCACGACACGGGTGCGCAGACCTGCATGCAGACAATACATTCATACACATAAAAATAAATAAATAAATAAAAATTAAAAAAAATAAAATAAAATAAAATAAAATGCAGTGAAAAAGCAGGAACATACAAAGATGTGCAGATGGAAGGATAGAAGATGCGTAAATCAGCCAATAAAAGTATGGTTATTAAAATCATAAAAACTGGGACAGAAAAAAAAAAGCCGGGCATGGTGGTGCACACCTTTAATACTAGCGCTTGGGAGGCAGAGGCAGGCAAATCTCTTTCTGTGAGTTAAAGGCCAACCTGGTCTACATAGAGAGTTCCAGGACAGCTGGGGCTGCAGGGAGACCTTGTATCAAAAAGACCAAAAAACCATAAAACTCTCTTCAAGTCGTGTCCTTCACACAGTGGAGTTTTGAACACTCCCAAGTGCATTTAATAAAATCTACAGAAAATTTTCTGTTCTTGTATTTCTATATTATTACCACAGAATTCTTGGTAGCTGAGCAGTATATATTTTGGTGAAATGATATTATATGATTTTTCCTGTTTATTTTCCAGATCAAATTTGTAACAATTTTAAAATTATTTTTTTTAGTTATAAAATTGAGTGACTAGCATGAAATGGGTGCTGTCTTATGTAATTTTAATCTAAAAGAATTTAGTACACAGTATAATGTTTTCTCATTGAGTTGGATTGGATCTATTTATAATTCTTTTTAGTTTATATAATATTCTTTGGTAAAGTTTTGAGGATTGTATGCCTTTAATCACAACACTCGGAAGACAGAGGGAGGGAGAGGCAGGCGGATCTCTGAGTTCAAGGCCAGTCTGGTCTACATAATGAGCTCCAGGACAGCTCGGATTAAAGGGAGACTCTGGTCTCAAAAAGACCAAAAATTAAAAAAAAAAAGTAGAGCTTGTTTAACTAATTGCTCTGAAAGTTATGTCATGTTCTATTTTGAAAATTATATACATTATAGTTTCTTTTTTTTTTGCATATTCAGAGATATCTTAGTTTATAAGTGCTTATTTTTTTATAAATTCCAATTAGAATTTAAGTTAATTTCCTGGTATTTATGGGTTTTATATATAGTCAGTATCTTAATATTCATAATTGTTTTCTTTTTTTTTGGTCTTTTTGAGACAGGGTCTCCCTGTGGCTCTGGCTGTCCTAGAACTCTCTATGTAGACCAGGCTGCCCTTGAACTCACAGAAATCTGCCTGCCTCTGCCTCCCAAGTGCTAGGGTTAAAGGTGGGCGCCACCACACTGGCCAATTTCTTATTTGCAAGTCACTTTGGAAATAGAAAGTTTGTAGCCGGGTGTGGTGGCGCACGCCTTTAATCCTAGCACTTGGGAGGCAGAGGCAGGCGGATCTTTGTGAGTTCAAGGCCAGCCTGGTCTACAGCCCCTGTCTACAGAGTGATTCAGGGGCCTACAGGGAGACCTCTGTCCTGAAAAAAGACCAAAAAAAAAAAAAAGTGTTGAATTGGGCCAACCTTGTGAATGGACGTGAGGCTGTTTATGGCCTTAATGGTTATACTTTGGTAACTATTTATGCATCTTAATGTAGAATATTGTTGACTGTAGAATGTTGTCCACATTTCTGTTATTGCATGATAGGTAGTATGTTAGCTTTTCCAAAATATCAAACATCTAAATTATGCAAAATGTCCAACTCCAGGGTCAAATTAGGACCATGGACTAGACCTGTATCTCCTGACTTTCCTCTCAGTTGGCTAGAACTTTCAGTGTTGAATAAGCGATATCTTGTATTTCTATTATTTTTTTTTTACTTTAATGAAGATGTATGCTCTTTTATCTTAAAATTGGAGTGTTATTGGTAAAAATCAATATTCAATATCAGGATTAAAATCATAATATCTGTTAGGCAGGGCCTGGGCTTGGAGATCTAAAGATGGCACCTACCACCTTTCTCTTCCAGTCAAAAGGCTACCTCATCTCAGGCCGCTGATGCAACTTCCCTTCCTGATGAGAGGCACAGCCTAAGACCATATATGGTTATATTCCAGCTTCATGACGAACACTAAAGACCCCACTTTGTCCCCTCCCACGCACCAGATTTGCCCTTAAAAGTACATGCTTTTTCTCACCATCATTACCCATCTTCCTCTCCCAGAACTTATAAAAACCCTCCATCCCCCCAGCTCGAGTGCGTGACCTCCCTGGCCTCCCTTCTAGTGTTCTAATAAACCTCCTTTATACTTTGTCAATCTGTTTTGATCTGGCCTGTTTTGTGTCGGGGGGGAAAAAAGCCTTTTAATACCTTTCCAAGTTTAGTTTGCCAACAGAGACAGAATTTCCTTTCAGTGTGTATCCCACATTTGTTGCAAAGATACTACTTTTGTGCTCTGATGTGCAACTTTGCATCATCCACCAGTTTTCCAACCTTCTTGTGAACACTTCAGACTCTCACACTGACAGCCAAGGTGTTATTTCTCCGTCCCTTTGACCTGGGATTCAGTCATGTGGTGACTGTTGAATGAGGCAGTGATGAACTGGATCTGAAGGTGCATGCTGGTGGTTTGGGGGTTACTGTTTCTCTGGGCACCTCTGCCTGTTATCGAGAAGATCATTTTTTGGTTATCTAATATGGTCCAGAAGATGAGGTGTATGGCGGTGGAGCAGAGCCTCCCCTGTGAGGCCAGCATAGATGAGCCAGCCTGCAACAACTCGCTTGAACTTGATCTCACGCTTATTGTTACACGCTGCTGAGATTTCCCAATTGTCTTTTCTGCAACACGTATTCTAGTTCTGGTTACTGATGTAATACATTGTTGAGGATTGAATTCCTGGCATTAAACTTCATTTATGCAATAAACCTAAATTCCTAAAATAATAGTGTAATAATTATTTTTAAATTGGGCTGGAATATATTCACTTAAGCATTCCTTCAGAATTGAGGGTTTGCACTAATTGATCATCTTGGGCTATTTCACCTTTCTCAGATTGGAATATTAGAGTTATATAATAGTGATAAAATGTTTTGGGAATTTCCCCTACCTCCAAGTCCAAGGCATAACAGCATATTCCCAAGGTGATCTACTCAGACAATGGAAAAATACAAAAATGTAATGACCTTGAAAGTCCAACTTGATTTAATTTAAGGAATAGCTCCTACTTTTGGGATTAGATATTTCTTGTTCCTGTTGTTCTCAACTTTAGATTGTGCACTTTTTTTTTTTACAAGATGAACGTGCTTATAAATGCTCATGGAAAAGAAGATTCTATTAAAGGAAAGTCCATTAAATTNACAAATGACCCACTCAATAGATGGAGCAAAGAACTGAACAGAGACTTCACAAGTGAGGAATTAGAGATGGTTGAGAAACATCTTAAGAAGTGTTCAGCTGGGCCTGGGGGCACACACCTTTAATCCTAGCACTTGGGAGGCAGAGGCAGGCGGATCTTTGTGAGTTCAAGGCCAGCCTGGTCTACAGAGTGAGTTCCAGGGGCTACAGGGAGACCTTGTCTCCAAAAAAAAAAAAAAAAAAGTTTGTGAATTGGGCCAACCTTGTGAATGGACGTGAGGCTGTTTATGGCCTTAATGGTTATACTTTGGTAACTATTTATGCATCTTAATGTAGAATATTGTTGACTGTAGAATGTTGTCCACATTTCTGTTATTGCATGATAGGTAGTATGTTAGCTTTTCCAAAATATCAAACATCTAAATTATGCAAAATGTCCAACTCCAGGGTCAAATTAGGACCATGGACTAGACCTGTATCTCCTGACTTTCCTCTCAGTTGGCTAGAACTTTCAGTGTTGAATAAGCGATATCTTGTATTTCTATTATTTTTTTTTACTTTAATGAAGATGTAATGCTCTTGTATCTTAAAATTGGAAGTGTTATTGGTAAAAATCAATATTCAATATCAGGATTAAAATCATAATATCTGTTAGGCAGGGCCTGGGCTTGGAGATCTAAAGATGGCACCTACCACCCGTCTCTTCCAGTCAAAAGCCTACCTCATCTCAGGCAGCTGATGCAACTTCCCTTCCTGATGAGAGCACAGCCTAAGACCATATATGGTTATATTCCAGCTTCATGGCGAACACTAAAGACCCACTTTGTCCCCTCCCGCTGCACCAGATTTGCCCTTACAAGTACATGCTTTGTCTCACCATCATTACCCCATCTTCCTCTCCCCAGAACTTATAAAAGCCCTCATCCCCAGCCCGAGTGCGTGACTCCCCTGGCCTCCCTCTCAGTGTCCTAATAAACCTCCTTTTATACTTTGTCAATCTGGTTTGATCTGGCCTGTTTTGTGTCGGGGGGGAAAAAAGCCTTTTAATACCTTTCCAAGTTTAGTTTGCCAACAGAGACAGAATTTCCTTTCAGTGTGTATCCCACATTTGTTGCAAAGATACTACTTTTGTGCTCTGATGTGCAACTTTGCATCATCCACCAGTTTTCCAACCTTCTTGTGAACACTTCAGACTCTCACACTGACAGCCAAGGTGTTATTTCTCCGTCCCTTTGACCTGGGATTCAGTCATGTGGTGACTGTTGAATGAGGCAGTGATGAACTGGATCTGAAGGTGCATGCTGGGTGGTTTGGGGGTTACTGTTTCTCTGGGCACCTCTGCCCTGTTCATGAGAAGATCATTTTTTGGTTATCTATCTGGTCCAAAGAAGATGAGGTGTATGGCGGTGGAGCAGAGCCTCCCCTGTGAGGCCAGCATAGATGAGCCAGCCTGCAACAACTCGCTTGAACTTGATCTCACGCTTATTGTTACACGCTGCTGAGATTTCCCAATTGTCTTTTCTGCAACACGTATTCTAGTTCTGGTTAACTGATGTAAATACATTGTTGAGAGATTGAATTCTTGGCATTAAACTTCATTTATGCAATAAACCTAAATTCCTAAAATAATAAGTGTAATAATTATTTTTAAATTGGGCTGGAATATATTCACTTAAGCATTCCTTCAGAATTGAGGGTTTGCACTAATTGATCATCTTGGGCTATTTCACCTTTCTCAGATTGGAATATTAGAGTTATATAATAGTGATAAAATGTTTTGGGAATTTCCCCTACCTCCAAGTCCAAGGCATAACAGCATATTCCCAAGGTGATCTACTCAGACAATGAGAAAAATACAAAAAATGTAATGACCTTGAAAGTCCAACTTGATTTAATTTAAGGAATAGCTCCTACTTTTGGGATTAGATATTTCTTGTTCCTGTTGTTCTCAACTTTAGATTGTGCACTTTTTTTTTTTTACAAGATGAACGTGCTTATAAATGCTCATGGAAAAGAAGATTTCTATTAAAGAAGTCATTAAATGCTAGCAATTCCATGCTCGTTTTCCAGCTCTCGTCTTCCCACTCTAGGTTTCATTGTGAAGTTTAAAAGCTGAGAAACTATCATTCTTGAATAATATAAAGAACTTGAGGTAAATATACAATTGTTCATGCTTTATAATTTGGAGTTAATCTAATTAGTGTAAAATCACAGTTGAGAGGATGAGCTTTGAGTCAAGTAACCTTTACTGTGTCCCTTGACTATTCCAAAACTACATTCCTCATTTAGAAGACAAGAGTTGTAAGCAGATTCTTTGGGTCTACATGTTACTTTGGGTTACATGTTACTATGTAGCATGTAAGATAGCACGAGCAGTAAGTACTTAACAAATATTAACTATTTACATTGTTTACATGATTAGTATCTTGATATTTTCTCTTTTTCAATACATTAAAAGTTTTTCTCATTCTTGATTCAACTTTAAAATATTAATTGGAATATATAAATTCAAAAGCATATTGTTTAGTAGGCTAAAACAGATTAAACACTTTCATATCACCCCAGGTCAGGACATAGACTACTACTTGCATCTCTAGAACTTCCTGTACCAGACACAGCGCCCTACCGGTGAAAGCAAACCTTCTCTCCAAAGGCAGCTGTCGCCAATGTCTGATGCTGTAGGTCATTTTGTCCGTCTTTGACATTTTTATTAAAAGCAGCACAGGTTGTGTATATTCTTTTTAATGGCTCTTTGGCTTCATGTGTGGATAGGCATATGCTGACTTACGTGTGGTATTAAGTGGTATGCCTGGAGCCCTATTCACTGTAATATTTATGAGCATTTGGTTGTTTCTGGTATTACGATATATCGCTAAAAGTGATATTTTACTGGTCTTTTTTTGAGAACCGACTCATCAGTTTGTTAATATGCTTATTCTGCCTGCTGGTTTTATGCTGCCTACTTAAGACCCTCTTTTTTCTTTATTAATTCATTTTACTGTCTTCTCTGCAATCCCTCCACCAAATTTATGTTAAACATGTAATGCATTCACATTTACTTGGTGAGGATGTGTTTGCTGGTATCAGGCAGACATTCCTTCATGAGATAGAGTCTAAAGTTGTCAACATGAAAAACATTGGGTATATTTTTCTTTTTTTAATTATTATTTTTTTATGTGTGTTAATGTACTGTCTGCATGCAGGTTTGTGCACCCGTGTTGTGCAATGCCGTGGAGGTCAGAAGAGGGTGTCAGATTCCCCTGGAACTGGAGTTAAAGACAGTTCTCAGCCTCCATGTGGGTGCTGGGAATCGAACCTGGGTCCTCTGCAGGAGCAGTTGGTGCTCTTAACTGTTAGGCCATCTCTCTTGCCTGGTAAATTCTTTTCAAATGATCGTGTATGGCATACTAACAGTTCACGTTTTTCTTTCTTTCTATTCATTTTAATGGGGAGCTGTGAGAAGTGCCATAATTGTTATGAACAAAATCCTACATGAAGCTGAATGTTTACATTGCTGAAATCTGTTAATTGCATCTACCTTCCTCTCCATCTGCCTATTCATCCATTCATCCATCCATATACACATACATACGTACATACATACATACATACATACACATACATACATACATACATACATAATCTTCCCTTCTAGGCCCTCTTCACTCATCCTCTCACCTGTCTTCTTACCTGTCCTCCTGCCCGTCTTGCACTCTCTGTCCATTCACGATTACTACATGTGAGCTATACCACAAGGTGCTAGAAAGATTTAAATGAATGACTTTGGAAAGTTTTCTCTAAGGATAAGAAGTAACCACTGAACAAATTAAACAAGGACTAAAGGATCTGTTTGTATTGTAAAGAGACATTTCTGATCACAGTGTGGACAATGAACTGCAATCAAGCAAATTAGAGTTTAGGTGCAGCTCTTCAGAGGATCAGGTAAACCAATAAGTCTGTGTTGGATGTTGATGGGATGGGTCAGAGCAGTCAATGAGTAAGTCTTTCCGTGGCTATATCTGGACTTGGAGATAAAAATAAGAAATTTGGTCCTTAAAGAAGACAGTCTATCGTTGTTTAAAATCTCATATCCTAGCCTCCACTAGGAAACATTAAAAATGAGTATGTTTCTAACTAGAGGCAAGGAATTATAGTCTTGAAATTTCCCGAGTTTCTCTAAACTGAACCTTAGCATTGATCTATTTATTCCTTTAAATATTAATGTAGCAGTCATAATACCATTCCAGAATCTTACTGTATATTTTACATGGAATACTTTAAACCCTCATCCAAAGAATTGAGAATTTAAAAATATAATTTGGGATGAGGAGAGAGCCCAGTTAGTAAAATGCCTGCCATCCAAGCTTGAAGACCTAAATTCAAAGCCAAAGAGTCATGTTTATAAAGAGGCAGGCATGGTAGAGCATACATGCAGCCCTAGTGCTCGGGGTGGGGAGTCAGAGGAAGGCAGACCCCTGGGGCTCACTGGCCAACCATACTGGCCCACACAATGAGTTGAAGCCAGTGAGAAACCCTATCTTAAACAAAACAAAACAACACAGGCATTAAGACCAACAATTGACAAATGGGACTGTTGAAACTGAAAACCTGTGCAGCAAAAGACACCACCATTTGAGTGAAGAGACAGCCTACAAAATGGGAGAAATTGTTACAGCTATATACATCTGTCAAAGGATTAGTATCTAGAATATGCAAAGAACTAAAAAACTAAACATCAAGAAAATAGCCAACCCAAGTAAAAAATGAGACATGGGGGGCTGAAGTTAAGAGCAGTTAAGAGCACAGTTAACTCAGCAGTTAAGAGCACAGACTGCTCTAGCAGAGGACCCAGGTTCGATTCCCGGCATCCATATGGTGGGCAAAAACAGTCTTTAAGCCGGGCATGGTGGTGCTCGCCTTTAATCCTGGTCATAAGGAGGCAGAGGCAGGCAGATCTCTGTGAATTCAAGGCCAGCCTGGTCTACAGAATGAGTTCAAGGCCAGCTGGGTCTACAGGGAGACCCTGTCTCAAAAGAAAAAAAGAGACATGGAATGAAACAGAGAGTCCTCAAAAGACAATACAAATGGCTGAGAAAAAGCCTTAAAAATCTTCAACATCTGCCAGGTGTGGTGGCGCACGCCTTTAACCCTAGCACTTGGGAGGCAGAGGCAGGCAGATCTTTGTGAGTTCAAGGCCAGCCTGGTCTACAGAGTGAGTTCCAGGACAGCTGGGGCTACAGGGAGACCCTCTCTCGAAAAGACCAAAAAAAAAAAAAATCTTCAACATCTTTAGTCACCAGGATATAGATCTACCAAAAGATTCATAATTTTTCATATGCTTAAACGTATATGCATATACCCAAAGGACTCTATATAGTGAGAAACTTTTTCACCCATGTTCATCGCTGCTCTATTTTATATATATATATATTATCATATATATATCTCCTATACTATAGTCAAATATATGCAGATATATAAAAATGTTTAAATGGAGGTACTCCATAATGGGGAGACAATACCCCAACTAGATATCCCATCCTAGAACAAAAACAGTACCAGGAATGCGTAACCTTTCTTGGAATTGTTGGCCAGTGGGATCCCACAGAACCCCCCCCCCCAAACATTACAGACTATCTTCATTGCTCTTTGATACCCTCCAGAACCTGACAGTAAAACCCTATTGCTAAGGACAACACATACTTGAGTCACAAAACACAGAGAAATCAAGCTGCTAGTGACCTGGAAGCTTCATCTCTACTAGCTATCTCATATTGTCAGAAGGTGTGATGCACACTATTGAAGCAGAAAAGTAATCATCGACTTAACCAACTTTGAACCCTGCCAGCTACATTAACCACTGAGCTGGCAAGATAACCTAGCAGTGCAATAGCAGCATGGATGCTATAGAAGTGATCAGCCACCTCCTGATTAGAGTGGAACTGATATATGGCACCATTATTAGGGCCAAGAATCTGTGGCTAGACAGGTAATGGGCCCTAGAGGAAAAACTCCTAATATTCTACTAAATGGACATAGTATTAAAATGATTCCTAGTGACTTCTTGTTAGAGCCATAGATTAGTGCATCTCTCGACCCCCATAAGTACAGCAGAAGACAACACAGAGGCTGCAGTTGGTCAGAAAGAATAAGAGACTGAGGAGTGCTCGGACCTGAATGGGACACCCATGTCATACTCCTCCCCACGAGGCACAGCAAACTTGTAGAAAAGTGTGGGAGGCAAAGAGTGTCTGAGCCAGAAGCGGTGGGTGACTACCAGGAAGCAGTCTTTTCCAGAACAGCAAGAAAGTTGTCCATATGAAAACTACAGCAATTATGTCAGTATGCACAAAACCTGCTTAAGCTCAAGCAAAATAAAACAAAACAAACGGCATGTGCATGTGTGTGTGTGGGGGGGGTGGACATAAACTCTTAGCTGAGGGGCTGTTGGCATTTGATAGCTACTGGGAGAGCAGAGTCCATCTTCTTTAAGGGTGTAAAGGAGACCAGGTAGTTCCACCACACTCCAGGGCGGGTTCTGCACCCAAGAGTATTTGGGTAGCACAAGTTGGACTGGATTGGGGCAAACAGAACACAAAGTTGGGTGGGTGGGGGTGGATTTGGGAAGAGCTGGGGGGGGGTACATGATCAAAATACATTGTATGATGTTCTCAAGGAATTAAAAAAAATGTTTTTTAAAAAGGTGGAAGGGGCAGCCGGGCGTGGTGGCGCACGCCTTTAATCCTAGCACTTGGGAGGCAGAGGCAGGCGGATCTTTGTGAGTTCAAGGCCAGCCTGGTCTACAGAGCGAGTTCCAGGACAGCTGGGGCTACAGGGAGACCTTGTCTTGAAAAGACCAAAAAAAATAAATTAATTAAAAGAAAAAGGTGGAAGGGGGGCTGGAGAGATGGCCTAGCGGTTAAGAGCACCAACTGCTCTTGCAGAAGACCCAGGGTTCGATCCCCAGCACCCACATGGTGGCTGAGAACCGTCTGTAACTCCAATTCCAGGAGAACTCCAGTTCCAGGGGAATCTGACATGCTCTTCTGACCTCTGCGGCATTGCACGACATGGGTTCACAGACCTGCATGCAGACAGTACACTCATACACATTCAAAAAAAAAATGATGGAAGGTCCCTGGTGGACAGCAGCTGAGGCTGTATTGCTTTTTGAGCATGTGAGCACACACACACACACACACACACACACACAGATTCAACTATAATTTGGTATTGTTAAAATTTATGTTTAGTGGAGTTAGTTCCAATAATCCGGATAGGAAAATCAGTCTTTTTTAGTTCAACACTATATCGTATAAACTAATCTTAAGAATATTTAGCAACTGTGAGTTCAAGGCCAGCCTGGTCTACAGAGTGAGTTCCAGGACAGCTGGGGCTACAGGGAGACCCTGTCTCAAAAAGACAAAAAAAAAAAAAAGAATATTTAGCAACTGAAGATCCCATACACACAGCAAATGATCAAAGCTAGAATACTTGGCAGTGCTAGGAGAGGGGATTTGAAGAGTGTGCTTGCTTTCGGAGCAGAGTGGGATTGAGGTTGCTGCTTCTGCAGCAGGCCCTGCGGCCTTGTTTGTGTCCCTGCTCGTATGAGATGAGGCAGAAGAGGCTGGCTGCATGCAGCCCTAAGTCTACGAAATGCTAGTCACCAAGAACTTGGTGCTGCAGAGCGGAGTCAGCCTTTACTCGCAGGTTAGGTGTGGCCAATGCTAATTATTACATGGGGACGGTTGGAAATGAAATCACAAACACAGAAGCATTAGTCCTGGGCTTTGAAGTGTACAGCATCTTCCTAGAACTGTTTGCAACGTCCTAAGAAGTGTACAGTTGTCACCTAAGCGCCCCATTCATGGTTTAGTGTCAAGACGTTGCTCACTCACTAAGACGTTTAGCAAAGATACTAAAATCTACTTTGATTCAGAAAAGAGTGGGGGTGACTGGCTAGAAAGGTGTGTGAAGAAGTCTGTCCAGGGTGGGGATGAGGGCAGATGGATGAGTAGGGTGTGGAGGCGGGAAGGGAAGGAGGATGCTGAATCAGACACATCTGAAGCTGCTTGATTTCCTCAGGCAAACTTTGCCACAGTTAGTGAATCACTGAATGAATGTTATTAAGTTGAGCATGTTTAGTAATAAAAAACCCTCAAGTGACTTATTACTCTACTCCTATGTAATCAGTCTCTTTTAAAGTATTTATTTTTATTTTATGTAAACTAGTGTTTTGCCTGCACGGGAAGTGCACCCGTGTCATCAATGCCTGTAGAGGCCAGAAGAGGGCGTTGGATCCCCTGAAACTGGAGCTATGCATAGTTGTTAGCTTCCACGTGAATTCTGGGAACAGAACCCAGGTCTTCTGCAAGAGCAGCCAGTGCTCTTAACTGCTGAAGCATCTCTCCAGCCCCCGAAAGTTGATTGATTTGACTTTGAGACTCTGCTAGAAAATTCAATTTAAAAACAATTTGAAATAAGCTCTCCTTTGTATATTTACCATACAATACAATTCTTGTTTAATTTCTTGGCTTAATGAGTTTAGCAGAGAGGCTTGTGTAATTTGCAGACATTGTCTGGCCCCTAGAAGCGTACTGTGATCAGCCATCGTTCTAGAACACTGAACAGTTTTAAATGAGAGGAGAGTGCACAATACCTGAGTCCTTCTGAGCCATTTGTTACTTTGACATGGGAGCCACTGCATGGCTCAATTCAGAAACAGCATTTAGCTCACAAGAAATAAGTCTGGGTAAATCTGAAAAATTTCCACACTACACAAGCACTATTGTTTTATTCATTACAAGTCTGCACCATGAGAGATTACCCAGAGCAGCAATTAATTACGTTGCCGGAAAAATATGCATTTCCAAAGTGAGGTGGAGACCTTTATTCTCACAGGACGATCCTTCAATTATTAGATAAACTGCCTTCTTTATACTGTTTCTCTGACCCTTGTGACATCTTTGACTTTTTTATGTGTTTCTAATGCAAAATGATGTCTTATTAGGTGTTTTTGAAATTTAATCACCAATAGGGAAGCAGCTTTTTGGAATAGCAAATGCAAGCTCTCCTTTTGCATCTTTAACTCATGGAGGAGGGAGGAGGGTCGAGCACATCATTACTTAATATAAAGGCTCCTGACTGCTTGTGCCTGGGCATGCCTGCTAGGCCTGGCTGCAGCATGTAGAAGCCTGTGTCTGTGGGGCTGCAAAGGCTCCTGGGAGGGTCAGGCAAAAAAGACAGATCTGGCCATCCATAGCATGATTCTGATAAGCATTAACTTTTTGGCTGAAGAAGAAAAACTAGCAACCGGTCTAGTGAATGGGCTTTTATATAGAAAGCCTAGGCTTAGAAGATAGGACCAAACCCAAGCTAGTTTGGTGATGTTACCTTCCAAGTGGCTTGGTGAGCCAATAGTTGTAGTCCAGTCCTGATTCTTTTAGTTGACTAGGGAAGTGACCACTGAGTCCTCTCCATTCAGGAACCAGTCCTGACTCTGCTGGGGTGGCCAGGCATTCATAGGCTAGGCTGTCCTGGTACCAGCAAGCTGCTTACCCTGGAGACATGCACAGACAAAAGCCAGTGATTTTAATACATCACACAAATTATCCAAATTGAAATGGCAGTTTTTACATCAGGTGCCCCACCTTGCTATGTAAAGTGCCATTAGTACAACCAATTTAGGTGACAGATGATAAATTCAGAGACATCAGTGTGTTGACAGCTTGGCTTGAGTAGATCCTTAACAGAATATGACCACAGAGGAGACAAGGTCCCCTTTCCAAGAAGACTTGAAACTCCAGGGATCTGATAACGACAAGGAAGCCAGTGAGGATGGCTTTGGCAGAAGCCGTGAGAATGCCGGTAATCACTCAGAATGGATCTGATACTAAGCATAGCTGAGCCACCTACTGGAGATGCCCAAAAGTGCTTGCTGGGGTTGAGGGGGTTTGTAGTAGACTGGAAATGGTTCATCAACTTAGAGGCTAAGAGTCTATGGAATATGAATTATAATAGGCCAGTCCCCAGCCATAGCTATAAACTGGGATGATAGATTTCAGCTAAATGTTTATAGAAAGGTTATCAATGAACTGAGCGTGAATTGAGATTAGATCTTGAAGCTCCTCTGAATCTTTGACAAAAGAAGGCTGAATCCTGCACGCCTGAATTTGGTGGTCACAGTGTAGGGGCATCTTCTCTGGGAATGTTCATAGACTATTATGTCTTACCACATAGCGGGTTCTGCAGAGCAGTCAAGAGGAGCACCACTCTCTTTTGTTTGTGGTCTGGTTGGTAAGGACACAGCCTGCAGATGACTTAGAAACCAGAGTAGAAAGTGGACACTGCATGGCTGATTCTCAAAACCTGTATTTGTAGTTAGTCCAAACTAGTTCAAGTTGTGGTGAATAATTCCCACGGGCTAATTTGAAATGAAAGAGCACCCGACGTGCAGCTCTGTCACTCAACCTGTCTTCCAGACTCCTCTCTTTGCTTGACTTTTTGGGTTAACGTCCCCCCTGAGTTTATCACTGTACTAGTGAAGGCTTGCTGGGCTTCGAAACATCTACTGTGAACATGACTCAATCTCACATTTACACAGCCATCATCGTAATTCTGTATGCTGTGCCAGCTCCTTAATTCCATTGCATTTGGAATCTTTTGGTTCGATATATTTGATTTGCAAATAATAAGTTTTATAATATCATGCATTGCATAATCTAAGAAGACATTTATTGTAAAATGCACTGTTATTTTATGTATAACTAAGAAAAGACTCTGCCAATTAAATTATGCCATTATAGTTTCTTGATGCTTAGAATCTTAAGTACATACTAACTAAAAGAGCTCTTTGAGGCTTATTTATATAGGCAGTTTAGTGAAATGTTCCCCCTTGTATATACATAAAAGTTAACATAGAAGTAAATAAGTTGCTCGAGCTGTTTCTGAAACTTCTTCCTTCTGAGTCTAACTCTCCCCAAGTTGAATTCTAGCTTGGAAGTGTTATTTCCTACATACTACCTCCTCTGCTGACAAGGGTCCTTTACTTCTTAATATTTTTTACATTTATTTAGGGGCGTATATATGTGTGGGCATGGCTGTAGAGGTCAGAGGATGCCAAAGTTGGTTCTCTCCTTCCACCATGCATGTTCTCAGGATCAAAATCAGGTCCTCAGGCTTGGCTGCAAGCATCATTACAACACACTGGACCACCTCACTGACCCCCCCATTACATCACTTCTTTATAACTGTATTGAAGATAGGATGCATATTTCACAATTGTTGAGTGCAGTGAATTATCCTGAAGCAAATACTTATCAAACCATTACCCAGAAGAAAAGGAAAGCCTCATCAAATACCAAAGAAGGCCCATGCACTAACTCCCAAGCACAGCCTTGTACTTCCACCACCACTGTCCTTAATATATGTATAAGTACATATATTGTTGTATATATAAATACATACATATTGATAGATTAATATTTATCAGCTAGGTTGCTTCTTCTTGGTATTTATGGCAATAAAATTATTCAATCTGCGTTTCTTCCTGTCTGACTTCTTTTGTTCAGTATTGTGTTATAAGATAGATCTTTGTGCTATGAAGCATAGCTTGTTCATTCTTATTGCTATCAAAATTTACATGTATGAATATTCATCATCTTATTAGTCCATTATCTAGTCATTGGACAATTGAATTTTGTTTCTATGGTATCCATTACAGATAATGCTGTGATGAGCAGTCTTGTGCACATCTCTTTGTGTGTGTACCAAGTGGCGTATATGCAGGAGTGGAAATCCTGTTTATTTTTCATTTTAGCAAATAAGGGCGATGGTGTCCCAAAGTGGTTGTGCCAGTTTCGACTCCAAGCAGCAGAATATGAGAATTTCTTGATCTTACAAGGGAGTGTCAGTTTAAAGCAATACTCAGAATTCCTTCCTGAAGCTTGGTTATCAAATGTCAATGGACAGTGAGAAGAATATTATTAGTGTTTGGACTTTTTGGATTTGGATGTGCAAATGCCCATATAGAAATCATAAAACTGTGTGCTCAACTGCTATTTTTAATTGGTGACATCCAGGTTATGTTGATTAACAAGGGGTCTAATCATATTCTTATACAATGTAATATAGAATGATGAATAAGTACAGATACCTATAGTAAGATGCAGGAGAAATGAGGAAGGGGGAATTTTTTTGTTTACTTATTAGACATTTATTATTTGTCAAGATATATTTTTTACATATAAATTCATAAATGTATATATCATTTTACAAGGGTATATGTCACAGTGATAAACGACCCATTAAAACTATACAGAAATTAAAAATAGACACATGTCAGTAATTCATAAGGGCATGGTCTAAAATTTGACTTTTTAAATATAATAGTTTTATTGATGTTTTGTGTATTTCATGCATCATTTTCAGTTCAATTTAGACATATTCCCATACATGTCCTGCATGTTTCTCTCAGTCTTTTTTTTAAAGTTTTTCTCTGCAAGCCGGGCGTGGTGGCACACGCCTTTAATCCTAGCACTTAGGAGGCAGAGGCAAGTGGATCTTTGTGAGTTCAAGGCCAGCCTGGTCTACAGATCGAGTTCCAGGACAGCTGGGGCTACAGGGAGACCCTGTCTCGAAAAGACCAAAAAATAAAAATAAAAAAAATAAAATTTTTCTCTGCAGAGGTTTATTGTTTTGGGCAGAATTGAACCATATCAATCCGTTCTTTGACCCAGCCCTTATGTTGTTGTTCCCTCCCATTTGTATTGCTCCAAAATATACCTAGAGAAACGTCATATATGTACCAAAATTACGTCCTCTGGGAATAAACTGTATGTTAACTCCAAAATATTTTTAGGAATTCACATTTTTCCCTTTAATTTTATATTACTCTAAAATATGAATATATACCTTCCACCCATGTACATTAATTACCATGTCTGAAAGTAAATGGTAAGTTAATTCTAAGGCCCATTAAGAGATTCACAGTGTAACATCACAGTTGCTTTCAGATAGAAAGAAATATAACAATAATGTTGCTCAGTTTGCCTTTCAATTGGGGGATTTGGTGCTAGCATGGAAGGGGGAATTTTAAATTTTTTTTAAAATTTTGTTATGTGTATGAATGTACTGTCTGCATGTAGGTTTGTGCACCCGTGTCGTGCAATGCCACAGAGGTCAGAAGAGGGCGTTGGGTTCCCCTGGAACTGGAGTTAAAGATGGTTCTCAGCCGCCATGTAGGTGCTGGGAATCGAACCCGGGTCTTCTGCAAGAGCAGTCGGTGCTCTTAACCACTAGGCTATCTCTCCAGCCCAGGAAGGGGGAATTTTTAAAAAGATGTGATGTTTAACTATTAGCCGTAGGAAGTAAAATCAAGAGCTAGAAGACTGTTAATTTTCCATTTCAGGTATATTTTTATACACATAGTTTTGCCTACTAATCAAAATCCACAGTCATTTTATTGCTATTTTAACCAGAACTGAATCTGGAGAACCTTGTGCAGCAAAGGTAACAATTCTCTTAGCAGTATGTGCTGAGGGGTGAGGGCTGTGGGACTGGCAAAGAATGGGCAAGAGCCGGATCAATGGAAGTGATGTTTCTAGCATTCATTCTCTAAGTCGCTGTTATGTACAACAAGCAGCAAGAGGATGGCTTAGCCAATGGCAGTAACAGTTATCAAAGAGCCTTTACTTGGTATTGAAGAAGTGAATCTGATTTTGCCAATGAATTTTTAAAATTTGAAACATAATTAGGCAGACACTCGTGCCCCCCCCCCGGCCCTCATAATTTCTGAGTGATTTTGGTCAGATAGGGGAGATTGTAAAACATTCTCAAGAGACTTGGAGCTTTGAAGGAGGAAGGTGGCTGAAGCTGTCTTACAGTCCAGCAGCTAGAAAAATAGCCACCATCCAGCACAGCCAACCAGGAAGAGATTAAGGAGAGAACAGGCCTTGGAGACTCAGAGTCATCTGGTTAAATAAAGATAACTCCCATATGTGAAAAAAGGAAGCCCAGAAAGTTTGGGAAGTGCCTCCCTTGTCGTGCTCTCTTTTGCTAAGCAGAAGTGGAGTGGGGAGGAATTTATTCAAGGAATGGGTCTGTAACCCTTTCTTTCCGTTTATGTCTTATTGACTTGCTGTGGTCAGTAGATACAGGTGGAAGAGTATGTCTTTAGTTATCATGAAAACTGACGATGGTATGTTGTCATGGTATGATGCCACACAGGATCCCCAGAGTTAGGGGACATATCCACTGTTTCTCCTGTGTCTATAGATCCTGGCACACAAGAGCCATTTAATAAATGGTTCAGAATAGAATGTTTCCAACTGACATTTGTCAGCCTTATGATAGCACCCCTTCAGTGATTAGCTGAAACATAAAATGGAAATTAAAATTGTATTACTTTAGAGGTGTTGATGGTGGATGGCAGGCATGGACACATGATGATGAGTCAGAGTGAGGGATCCAGAGGCCAACACCAAACAGGTGTTCCAAGGAAAATTTTAGTTGGAGTTTTAAGGATTTAGAACAGGCAGACATGAGTTCCTGAGGTCAGGCTGTGACTGAGATGGGGGTGGGAGGGTCACTGTGGTATATCTACACATCCATGCGGCGTCCAAAGGTCAGTGAGGCCAGTCTGTAGGTTGTATCATGAGGAGGAGGCTGTAAGGGCAGATGCCTAGATTGGCTCTGCTGTGGAACTGGGAGATGAAGAGACAGACGTGCACTGCGTCAAGGGGAAGAGAGCCAGGAAACACAAAACTGTAAGAATTCATCACAGAATGATCTGTAGGTCATTCTATTCATCTTTTGTACTTATCTCTGGTAGTAAATTTATATGTTCCTGGTGAGTATACACCTAGAAGAAGAATACCTGGATCCTAGAGCTTGCTTGTATGTAATTGTAGCAGGTAATGTTAAATGGCTTTCCAGACTGGTTCAGAATTTGATGGTCCATTAGGACTTATACACATGCAGGCATAACACTCCTACACATAAAATTAAAAAATGAATAAATTTTAAAGAAAATGAAAAGACATATGGTAAGTTCAAGAAAGTTTCAAAAAAATAAAAGATAGTGTGATAAAAAAATAAATGTGAAATGTTTCCATAACTGTTAAAGACAGAAATCACCAAACTCAGGAAACATAATGAAAACCAGATAAATTCAAATTTGGAAAATACATAGAATTCAAAGGCAAAGGATCATAAAGTAACCCAAAAGGGGAAGTATGCAATTTATGATGTAACAACTAGACAGACAACAGACTTCTCAAGGCTGAAACTAGAATAGAAATGAACTAATTTCATCCAAACACTAAAAATACTTTTCAAGTTAGCTCTTTACACTCTACTAAATTATTCATCAAGAACAAGGGCAAAATAAATATTTTTTGACAAACAAAACAGAGCTTACCACCAACAGATTCTCACCTCTAAAAGGAAGTCATTCAGGAAGAAGCAAATTGAATGCAGACAGTAGGAAAGAAAAGCAAGAAACATGAACAAAGAAACTGCCAAGTCTATAGGAGGTCAAAACCTCAGCCATGTAAAATGTGATTATCAAATGATGACAATCTGTGGATCTAAACAAAATGAACATAAACATTAGCTGACAGAAGTATAACTAAACATAGCAAAAATTAAGCAAAGTTCTATGTCAAGTTCAGGATGAACTGTACTTGCAGAATGCAAAGAACCAAATAAGGGAAAAAAATAACTCACATAAAAATGGGCTGTGCAGAAAAGACTCGTGAATGGATCATTCACGAAAGCAGACGTTCAGAAGGCAAATAAATTTGTGAAACGATGCTGCAGAGCTGGGAAGTGAAGCTGAGCAGCTCTGCTCCATAGGGTCTGTACTACAGCTCACCAACATTCTCCTCAGTGACATCTAAACTATTGTTTGCTCCATTTTCTGTCTCATTATAGTTTTATTTCTACTTCTACTTTATTATCCAATGTTACTGTAAGACATATCTAATGTCTTACAGTTTGATTTTGATTACTCTGATTTCTTTTCTGCCTGCTGCTAGGGTTTGAGCCTGGATTCTTGCTCATACCAGGCACAAACTCTACCACAGAACCACACCTCCAGCTATAATCCCTTGTTTCTTTAATCACCTAAACACATCTTACCATCTTCGTCTAACAATTTTGTCATCTGAGCTTGCTTTGGGGCTGGCTCTTTTATAATGATGGTGTCACAGTTTAGTTTCTACTGCTGTGATAAAACACTTGGACCAAAAACAACTTGAGGAGGACAGGACTTACATGGCTTACAGCTCATAGTCCATCCTCAAGGAAAGCCAAGGCAGGAACTCAGAGGCAAGTGCTGAAGCGCAGACCACTGAGGAACGCTACTTAGTGGCTTGCTCCTCTGGCCTATGCTCAGCCTGCTTTCTCATACACTACAGGACCATCTGCCCAGTGGTGGCACCACCCACAGTGGGCTGGGCCCTCCCACATCACTCAACAATCAGGAAAATGCCTCACAAACATTACTGCAGGACAGTTCATGTAAGAAATTCTTCACTTGAGTTTCCTTCTTTCTAAGTGATTTGACAGCTGAAGCTATCCAGCACAGTTTTTACAAATATTGTTATTTTTATTTTATATAGAGCGCATTGCCCACATGTAGATAAGTGTTATGGAGGTCAGAAGAGGGCATTGGATCCTATGGAAATGGAATTATGGGTGGCTGTTAGCCACCATCTGAGAGCTAGGATTTGAACCAGGATGCTCTGCAAGAGCAGACAGTGCTCTTAACCACTGAGCCAGCTCTCGGTCCCCATTTTTTTTTTATCCATAAGGTTTTAAAATGTTAGCTTGTAAGAGCCTTTTTAAAAATTTAAAAATATTTTATTGGGGCTGGAGAGATGGCCTAGCAGTTAAGAGTGCTGATTGTTCTTGCAGAGGACCTGGGTTCAATCCCCAGCACCCACATGGTGGCTGAGAACTGTCTTTAACTCCAGTTCCAGGGGAATCCGACACCCTCTTCTGACCTCTGCAGCACTGCATAACACGGGTGCACAAACCTGCATGCAGATAGTACATTCATACACATATGAAAATAAATAAATAAATAATTTTTAAAAAGTCGGTCAAAAATTTTTTTATTTTTTAAATATTTCATGTGTATGAGTACCTACATGTATGTAAGTTCACTTGTGTGGTGCAATGCCTGCAGAGGTCAGAAGAGGGCATCAAATCACCTAGAACTGGAGTTAGGGGCAGTTAGCCACATGTGGATGCTGGGCTTTGAACCTGGGTCTTCTGTAATAACAGCCAGTGCTCTTAACTGCTGAGCCATCTCTCCAGCCCCTATGAGCTCCTTTTAATCTGTGAGGTTTTCATGGAAAAGATTGGAGAATGACTTGAGCTTTTGCCTTTCTTTCTGCTTCCACTCTCTGGGGTTGCACTGATACTGGACCATTTGGGGCTCCTTGTTTTCAGCGCTACAGGTTTCATTTTGGTTTTATTTCTTGAATAATTTTCTGATTTACTTGTAAACAACCTACTTATATATTTTAATGAATGTTTCTAATATTTGATATAAAATTTAAGAATTTGTTCTATAGGAATTTTTATTTTATAAATTTCTGGTCTATTTTTCCCAGTGTACATTTTTAATTTTATAGTTTATCCATAAACAATTTCAAACATAAGCATAATTTTAGTAAGACTATGAAATCAGAATTTACCAATACTTCTGATCCTAATTTCAAATTCTACAAATCTGAGCATTTCTCTTTACTCAGGTACTATCTTATATCTCCCCAAAGCAGACTGCAAAGCATAAGGCTATCCAGATGTATTTATTTGAAAGGGCATCGCAGAAACATAATAAGAAAGTAAGTCATAGAAGAAAGAATGGCTTCCAAATGGCAAGTTCCTGTCATGGACTTCCAGGATTCAAGCCCAAAGTATAGAATGAACCTTCAGGGGCTGGAGAGATGGCTCAGTGGTTAAGAACACTGGCTGCTATTGCGGAGGACCTAGGTTCAGATCCCAGCACCCACATGGTGGCTATCAGATAACTGTAGCTCCAGTACTAGGGATTCTGAAGCCCTCTTCCGACCTCCGCAGGCACTGTATGACCTGGATGCACTTACATAAATGCACACATTATACTCACACACATAAAATAAAAATAATAAATAAATAAAATATTTTTTGAAAAAGAATGCACCTTCAAACTATCCCACCAAAGTCCAAGAAATATGTGATTTCTCCATGAGCTTATATTTCTAATGAACCTGGCATTAAGTCTCTCAGGTATGGGCAGAATGCTTTTCTGCAGTCAGAGAAGACACTCTGGCAGCAAAGAAAGTGGATGCTCAAAGAGCTTGCTAAGTGTCATGGTGATCACCTTTAATTCTAGCACTCCAGAGGCAGAGGCAGTTAGATCTCTGTGAGACTGAGACCAGCCTGGTCTACACAATGAATTCTAAGCCAGCCGGGGTACAGAACCAGTCTCACAAAAACAAAACAAAGACAGTGAGCTCCTGGCCTGTGTAAGGTGTCAATTGTCCAGAGAGGCTACATCTGACTGTAGATTGAGCTGAGAAAACCCAGCTTTAGCTTTTACTCAAAACTTTGAGAATTCTAATCTTCACCTTCCCCTGTAAATAAGACCTCTGACATAGCAGAGCATAATGTTTCAGGAACCAAGAATATAAACTGCACAAGTTGGTACCTAGGTTTGATTTCCCCTGGCCTTCCAAAGCTGTCTTCTGGCTATAAGGGACTGCTGTGATGGCCTTTGTATCAACATAGATATTGCCTCATGATAATTGGACTTCGGAACCTGGAAAGGTTTATTGTGGGGATAGAGCCTGTGCCATTGTTTTGTCAGACCAGTTGATTCCAGGTAAATTGCTATGTTATAGACGAGTGAACACAGACCTGTTGTCACACCTTCATTAACTCAGTTCTTTGAGCTGAAGAAATGCTATTTTGGCTCTCTGGGGTTTTATTTTTGTTTTCTTGTTTGTTTTGAGAAAGGGTTTTCCTCTGGCCCCTTGCCGGCCGGGTGCTCCCTATGTAGACCAGGCTGTCCTCATTCTCACAGAGATCCACCTTCCTCTGCCTCCTGCATGCTGGGACCAATAGTGTATTTTATCTATAGGGCACATACTCTTTCTTTTCTCCTCATCTCTCCTCCCTTCCCTTTCCTTCGTTTTCTCTTTTCCTTTCCTCTCTTTCCTTTCCTTTCCCTTTCTTTCTTTTTCTGTTCAGAACAAGATCTGACACTGTAGCACAGGCTGGTCTCAAACCTGGGGCAATCTATCTGCCTCACCCTCTTGAGTGCAGAGCACACAGATTCTAGGCATGGTCAACCCCAGCTGGCTCTAGTGCACTTGGATGGTCTTGGTATACAATGTGTCCTCTGGGATCTATTGCAGAATGCAGTCCTCTCGTAAATCTTCTGGCCTTATAGCAAGGATCCAGTGCAATGTGTATGTCCACAGTCCCTGAATGTTTCTGTCCCTTGTCTGTCTGTCATGCATCTCAGTCATACCAACTACTCTCAGCATGGGCTGTTGCTCTCTCTTGAATTCTAAGATCTACCCTAGTAGTAGGATATTTCTGTCTCTAGAGTTCCTGACAGGGGTTTCCATTTCACATCTCAAAACACATCCTCAAATGTAGTAAGTTTTCATTCTGATTTCTTCATCAAGACCATTACAATCCAGCTCAGATGTCCATTGTAATGGATCTTAGATGTCATTCTGGCAGCTTTTTGTGGTGTATATTTTCTTCCTTAGCAAACTCATCATATCTTTTGGTGGACTGTGTTAGGATTTAACATTAGTTATTAGAAAAGGAGCTAGAGGCAGTTTATATTGTGGGTATCTGTTAAATCTCTGAAGTGTCTTCTTGAGCAGAAGGGAAGGATATACCATCTCTCAGACTTCAAGTGTTAACAGGATATTGAAGAGCCGTGTTCCTCAAAAATATCCAGCCAGATGCCTTCATCTCACATTGCAGAAGTCCTAGTTTTCACGAACAGGGCCCTAGTAAGATTCGCTTAACACACATTGACTGACCCTTCTGTTGTCTTTGAAGCTTTGCAGTCCTATCATAATTCGAGTTTGACCTTAGGCTGTCTGCTCCCTCCCTCTGTAGGAGCTAAGGGTCTCTGTGTACGCTTCCAGAGGGCCCTTCTGGTACAGGTGTGACTCTATTTTCTGCCTATCATCTGTCAGTCAGTCTGTCATCTATCTACCTCCCTACCTACCATCTACATATCTCTATTAAGCTTTCTCAAATTGTCATAATCCCTTTCTATATATTTTCACATGATTCAATTCCTGAATCATTGCACTGGTGAGACTTTCCTCCAACCATTAAACATGTTAGTAGCTGAGCCATTAGCTTGTGAATATTTCTGATTTTTTTTTTTTGAGACAGGGTCTCCCTGTAGCCCCAGCTGGCCTGGAACTCACTCTGTAGACCAGGCTGGTCCTGAACTCACAGAGATCTGCCTGCCTCTGCCTCCCTAGTGCTAGGATTAAAGGTGTGCACCACCACACCCATCTTAAAGATGGTTCTTAGGCTTAAAGTTGGTTCTTAGCCACCACGTGGGTGCTGAGAATCGAACCCAGGTCCTCTGCAAGAGCAGTCGGCACTCTTAACCTCTAAGCCATCTCTCCAGCCCAGCTTGTGAATATTTCTATAGCAGTGTGAATTTCCACAGCACACATGGAACACTCCAACACTGGTGTATTTATGCACCAGCTCCTGTCTGCCACTGGTTAAGGTTTGTTCCTGGGATGTCGCCTTCACCCATTTCTGACCTTTCCTGCACAGAGGTACAATGATCCTTAGATCTGAAGAGAAAGTCACCTGTGTGACTCCAGGATAAGAGTGCTGAGCAAGACCTCCATCTGCTGTTGTAGCACTCACCTCTGTCTCTCTCTCCAATGAGTTTTCCTTGCTCTTTTTTTTTAAATTAATTTTATTTATTTCTTATGTGTATGAATGTACTGCCTGCATGCAAGTTTGTGCACCCGTGTCGTGCAATGCCGCGGAGGTCAGAAGAGGGTGTCGGACTCCCCTGGAACTGGAGCTCTCCTGGAATTGGAGTTTCAGATGGTTCAGCCGCTATGTGGGTGCTGGGGATCAAACCCGGGTCCTCTGCAAGAGCGGTCGGTGCTCTTAACCGCTAGGCCATCTCTCCAGCCCCTCCTTGCTCTTTAACCCACTAGACATTTATTTTCAGCATGTTACATTAAGTCAAGTACACAGTCTAGTATTTTGGCTTTCTTTTGGGTGTCTTGAACATGTTTAACAAGGCAAGATGGCCGTTCCCTTGTTAGTTCAGTGCACTTCTCTCTACTCAGCATCTAGTAAAAAATGGCATTGAAATTTGGCTAAGTTTGTGTCATTTATTTATCTCTCCTCTTTTTGTTTCATTTCCCTTCTGCATTAGTTACAAAGCAATGAAAACTAGATCAATAAATTCGGTCTCCAAGCAGCAGAGAAAACACCAATCAATTTAACCTTAGGAAGAGCCTTTTGTAAATCCAATCCTCTCAAACCTCTAGACTTTAAAAAATGACAAATGTAACCAGCTGAAATTTCTTTATGCTCTACACATGAGATCTTAGGTACATAAAATACTTAATAAATAAGTTTCATCAATCAATGTTAAAAATGTATTGAGTGTAACTACACATTTTCATCCTTCTTACCGCTTAAAAAAAAAAAAGCTAAAACAAAAAAGACAAAGGCCAAGGATTCATTTCACGTTATAGGAGGCTAAGTAGATGTGAAAACTAAACTCAAATAAGACACTAGCAGAGATTTCAGACTATAAAAATTCTATAAAGGCCATTATTGAGAAAATTGGAGAGATTGAAATCAAGGATAAATATGAGGAAATAACACATGCAATGCTAAATTTAACTGGCTGGTGTTTTTGAAAGTACCCCGGGCATGGTGGCACATGCCTTTAATCCCAGCATTTGGAAGGCAAAAGCAGGTGGATATCTGTGAGATCTAGGCCAACCTGGTCTACATAGTGAGCTCCAGGCCAGCTGGGACTAAAGAGAGACCCTGTCTTAAAAAGTCCAAAAAAAGAAAAAAAAAAAAAAAAAAAAAGGAAAAAGAAAATACTTGGGTGTTGTCAATCCCCTGGGCCTGCCAGGGAATTTCGTGATCTGACCATGAACAAAAGGGGGTGAGAGGTGCGGAGTCAGGACACAGACCCTGGGAGTCAGGTGAATGCAAGCAGAAGGCGAGCTGCCGCAGACTCATTTACTGGGAGCAAGTTTAGGGTTCACGTACTGTTCGCATTCCGCTCTCCTCTTAGTGCAGTCACTGTGTCACCTTGTGATTGGCCCAGGTCTGTGACTCAGCTGCTTGTGTGGTCGCCTGCCTAGGGCAGGTTAGGTTGATGAGGGACAGGCTCTGTGCAGGCGCACTGCATAATTCTCAGCATGTATGTAAAGGGTACTACATTTCCATCCTTTGTACTTAATTTTGCGTGAGGAGCAGTCCCAGTGGGAGTTCAGGTGCTATGCCCGAATCTTGTTGGCCCTACCTCTGGCATTCCGACATTTTGACAGTGTCTGTCTTAGGTTGCCCTGGTTTTGCAGGGTCTTACCCATCATTGACTAACAAGCCACTGAGGGAAGAGGCCAGGAGCGGTACCACAAAGGGGAGAGACAAGCTCATTCCCCTGAATTGTGGCTGGATGAGAGCCAGATGCAAATCACTTCATTGGGAGGGGCACATGCAGAGTCCTATTGACCATTGCTGAGAGGACCTGGGCCATTGTTTTGTTGACCTGGCATTGGCTGCAGGTAAAGCGAAACAGACACCTGAAGAGAAAAGGGCAGAGCAGGGCCAGGGGGCAGAGGACGCCCAGGGGACCAGTGTAGCAGGGTCAGAAATGGACTTCAGCTTAGACCACACCTGTGAAACAAAGCTAGTATCAAAGGCTATGACCTCGGGGCGGGGAGAGTTAAGGGAGACAACTTGAGAACCAAGGGTTGGGGAGTAATTCATGAACTGTTGGGACCAAAGACCCCTAATGTAGTTGGCAAACTCCTGACCATGCTGAGAGATATTGGTGACTGGAAAAGGGGTCAGGCAGAATGAGGAAAACCTGGGGTCACAACTCATTTCTCCCTCTCATTATGTGGCCTTCAAATCCTTGAAGGAAGTTCATAAGAGTTAACCACAGTTGGTGTTTCCAAGATGGAATGATCTCTGCTAGGGGGGTTGTATTGGGTCCTTAGCACCATGATTTTAATGGAATTTACCTACTGATCAATAAATCTGACAAGTGAGTTAAGGATGCATGAGCCACGAGTCAGAGCAACCAGAAGGATAAGCCCACTGGCAGATCCAGGAAGTCTCAGCTCTCAGCTGAGAAAGAAACTGGCTCTTTTGGGGGGTCTTGACCCTAAACTGCCTGGCTAACTTTTAGCTCCTACTTCTATCTCATTACCCTCTGAGGAGGTTACCCCAATTGCCAAGAGAGAATTGGGGCACCGGCTGCTCTGACTTCTTCCATGCTGAAAAGGGGCATAGGGAGTGGCAACTGGGGTACCCCTGCTCAGTGGATCTATCTAAAAGACCCCAAAAAGTATAGTTACAGAGAGAACAAGATCCTTGACTATTGCCTGTGAAGGCAAGAGTAGCTAGGTACATTTTCTAGGCAGGGAACCAAGAGAGGAACAGGGTGAATTAAATGTCCAATTTAAAAGCCCATTAGAATTTCTCAATGAGGGGTTCCAAAGCATCCATTATTGAGCTTCCTCTTTGTTCATTTGTCCATAGTGTCTGGACTCAGCATCTGCTTTCCAGGAAATTTCGATAGTCACGGTGTGAGTTTTCCCTTAGGTAGTTGCTTAAATAGAGAGAAGAAACTTTCTTATTTGGTAACAACAGATCTCATATGACTTTAAATGACTTAAAATCCAGTGTTTGGAGGCATAATCTCTCAGACTTTAAAGGAAATATAATGATTATTTATCTTTTGGTTATACTTTTCTTTTGGGTGTTAAGTCCATACAGTTAGCCCAGATTAACCAACTTTTGTTTTCGGCCAAATTGGTATGGGCATTATGTATGGTGGTTATCCATACAGAAAGGCTGAGTTACACCAGTGTAATACTTTTAATTACTGTATAATATTCTAGATAAGGCTTGGACAAAAGTTCAAGCAGCTTTGTATAATACTGACTGGAGGAGGGACTTAACACCATACATTAAGCAGGCATAACCTGCAAGATTGAATTAAACAATTTCAGGCTTATTTTAAATGTAAACTGTTCACTACAATTACTACAAATGGGAGCAATATTTTTCTTTTTCAGACCCCTTATCCTGATTTATAGTTTTCCCAGAAAGACAGGAGTTGTGAGACATATTGGAAGACAGGAAATAAACTGAAAGGATTACCAAGCTCTTCCAAACTGTCTCCTCCTGGACTGCATGCAGGTGGTTCAGGGAGATAGAACCTAGCTTTATGGAGTCCAGCTGAGGACTTTCTTTCCTTGGTCTAATATATCTGATAAATTCTTAGGCTTGGTTTTACTGATATGATTATAATATACCCGTGTGCCCCTAGAGTCTCAATTCATCCAGAACTGATAGGGTGACACTCTTTCCACTCCCAGGAATAAGTTATCAGTCTGTGCTATGTGGGTGGTAGGCAGATGCCGCCCTTCACATGTCCACATGGGTGCAGACCCATCCGTCCTCAAAATAGAGCAAAAAGTTGCTTCCAAAATGGAGTCTTTCAGAATCTGAAAAGCCAGGATTTTAAAAATTTATTCTTGTATGTTTATGAATGTACTGTCTGCATGTAGGTTTGTGCACCTGTATCATGCAACGCTGCGGAGGTCAGAAGAGGGTGTCAGATTCCCCTGGAACTGGAGTCAAAGATGGTTCTCAGCCACCATGTGGGTGCTTGGGATCAAACCTGGGTCCTCTGCAAGAGCAGTTGGCGCTCTTAACCGCTAGGCCATCTCTCCAGCCCTGAAAAGCCAGTTTTATACAATATAGAGTAACTTGGAGCAGGATACAACTTGATCCCACACTGTGTTATGGTCTTACACATGGGCCCAGAATAGTATATCTTTAAACTGTGTCAGTGACAAATTTGACTCAAATTCTATGGGCCTTTATGTGTTTAGAACTTATTTGATTTGCAAATCAAAAACAACATCAGATCATATAATATTTAAGAGAAGGAAAGTGACATGCTATTGTTGAAAAAAGCCAATTTCTGGACTTGATGGCACATAGAAAGCAAGTTCCTACAGCTGGTCTAGAGAAAAGGGCTGTTGGCTGGGCATGGTGGTGCACGCCTTTAATCCTAGCACTTGGGAGGCAGAGGCAGAGGCAGAGGCAGGTGGATCTTTGTGAGTTCAAGGCCAGCCTGGTCTACAGAGTGAGTTCCAGGACAGCTGGGACTACAGGGAGACCCTGTCTCGAAAAGACCAAAAAAGAAAAGGGCTGCAGGGGGCTGCACTGTCTACAGCATGGACACACAAGAGCATGGATCACCCGAGGGCAGCTGTAGCCCCCCAAAGCCCACCCTAGCATGGGGACAACTCACAAAACTCTCTGAATCTCCCTGTACCATTTGCAGCTGGACAGGCAGAGAATGCCTCTCCACAGCAAGTTGTCACTGACATCACCATGAGGAGGGGTTTGACAATCTTGTGCTTCATCTTTCCCAGACTTTTAAGGTTTGTTTACACTTTCTTTTATTTCTGCGTAGGTGTGTTTCTCCATGTGTATGTTCACATACATATGGGTACCAAAGGAGGCCAGAAGAGGGTGTCAGATCCTCTGAAGCTGGAGTTATAGGCAGTTGTTCACCTCCTGACATGGGTGTTAGGATGCAGACTTGAGTCCTGTAGAACAGAAACAAATGCTGTTAGCCACAGAGACATGTGTCCAGACCCCCTGAGTCTCAAGACCTTGTTCCAGGATGGAATATTACAATTCAAAGGTGTGATGGTTAATCCTGGGTGTCAACTTGACTGGACTAAGGAACAAATAAGAGAAAAAGGGTCTTCTGATTGGACCGCCTCAACCCGGATGGCCCACCCCAAATGTGGGCGTTACCTTCTGCCGGCAGGCAGTATTTAAGGCCACAGCAGAAGGAGCTGGTCCTTGTTCTCCTGCAGCTTGCCTCTCTCATCTGGTGAGTTTGTCTTGCTGCTGTGATCAACTTTTCAGATCCCAGCGTGTTTGAGACCGGCAGATCTCCTGGAACCCATTTGGGACTTCAGCACTGGATTGGGACTACTGAGACATCCAGCCTTGTGGACTGAGCAGTTCCCTGGATTCTCGTCTCGGCCTTTCCAGTATGGTGCAACTACTGTTGGAATCCCTGAACTCTGTCACGTGAGCAAATCAATAAATTGTATATAGCTATATATATATATATATATATATATATATATTCATCCTGTTGCTTCTGTTTCTTTAGAGGACCCTGACTAATACAAAAGGAAATCATGACAGAACACATGTGTATGTAAGAAACTATGTTAGGTCAGGTATCTGGAGAAATTTTTACTAATTTAATACAATAAGCATTTATTGAATATTGGCTGGAAGTTTAATAAAGAGCCAGGTAGAGGATTCTATTTCTTAAAAGGTGATCCATATACCATTTGTACTATAATCAACTGTTGGTTTTGATGTAATACAGATTCACAAACTTTATGCCAGACTTTGTGAATCAGTATTTCTGTGCAGGAAGCTTGGGAATCTACAGAGTCAACAAGTATCCTAGGGGACATTGATGTTTGAGAAACATTGCTTCAGGCCCTTTTGGTTAAGTGAAGCCTAACAAATACTATGAGAAAACAAAGTCAAGAATGTCTTCTTTCATATAGGAATGATGAATAAGGATTCACAGAAGAGAGATTAATGTGAGGCCTTAAACAATGACTGGAATTTTACTCTGGAGAAGGGTGAAGGGAATTCCAGGAAGAAGGTCAAGCAGGTGCAGCTCAGGAAGAGAGAGTGAGGAGTTTATATAGGTGAAGATTAGGGGAAAGAAGACCGAGCACAGAGGGCGAGAGCGAGGTGAGAAAGGAGTAAAGGAAGGCACCAGAATGTTCTGTCCAATGGTGGTCACTAGAAAAAGAGGTGTCTTGGCATCCCTAATGCCTGCCCTCCAACTTCCTAGCACCCCCATGCTATTCTTTTCCTATCCCAAATCTCACCTTCCATCTCTTAATAATGGTCCATGGTCTGAGTCTCTAAAATATTCTCTCTTCAAAAAAATGTACCCAGGATGTAAATTGGCATACACCTGTAATCCCAGCACTTGGGAGGCCAAGGCAGGAGGATAATACCTTTGAGCCCAGGCTGTGCATCCTCGGGAAATACATAAGGTCCTATGCTTTTGCCTCTGACTCAACTTGAGTTTTTGTATAAGCAGGAAATTTGAAAGACAAATCACAGTTTTGCATTTTTAGCTTGGGTATTGAAGATATACCCAATTATACACACAGAGCCTCTTGTCAAAGGCTGGGACACTAACTGGATCATGAAATTTAAGGACATATCTGTCCATTCATGAACTGATTGCTTAATAACTAAACATAGACTTCAGTGGTCAAGACAAGGCATAGAGACTGTATTGAATTTGTTTGTGTAGTGTCTTGCCATAATTATCACCCCAGCCACATTAACAGCCGTAAAATCCAGTAGCAGCACCTCACGAGAAACAACTCCCTATGAGGGGAGGGTCTCATTTCCAGAGGTGTCACAATATATTATTTTAAATGCCCAGGGTTGAACAAAAACTCTATAAGACATATAAGGAAAGAGGAAAGTTTGATTTATACACAAGGCTACATACAAATAGTCAAAATGGTCCTGAAGAAGTCTAGACCTTGGAAATTCTGTACAAAGACTTTAAATCAGATATTTTAAGATCCAAGAAAACCATGTACAGGAAAATGAAGGAAAGTGTGATATTCCACCAAATAGAGAATGTCAATAAAGTATGTAAAATAAGCAAGATATAAATTTGTACAATTGAAAAGAAAAGTAGTTGAAGTGAAAAAGGACAGTTATGGCAGAGTGCATAATATGGGGTGGGATTGAGGGAAGGTGTCCTAGTTTGTGTTCCATTGCTGTGACAAAACACTCTGACTGACACCAACTTGGGGAAGAAAGGTTTTCTTCAGCTCACATCTCCTGGGTCACAGTTCATCACTCAGGGAGCCCAAGGCGGGAATTCAGGGCAGGAACCTGGAGGCAGGAGCTGAGGTACAGGCCATGGAGGAATGCTGTTCACTGGCTTGCTCCCCTGGCTCATGCCCAGCCTGCCTTCTTATATGGTACACAACAACCTGCCCAGGGTGGCACCACTCATTGTGGCCTGACCCTCCCACGGTGCTCGACAGTCAAGACAATGCTCCACAGATGTGGCCACAGGCCAGTCCAATGGAGCCAATTCCCCAATTGAGGCTCCCTCAACCCAGGTGTGTCAAGTTGACACTAAAGCTACCCAGCACAGAAGGGAAAGGGGAATATGTCTAAATTGAACTGAGAAATTATGTCTGAAATACACAAAACATCAATAAAAGCATTATAAAGATTTTAGGTACAGATATTGGCTAGCAGAAGTGTCAGTGACCTTGAGCTAGAGTCATTGAGATCTTCCGGAGCAAGGAGCAGAAAGACAAAAGTCCAATGCAAAATGGGCTCTCAGAGACCAGGATGTCAGGATTGTCAACATTCCCACTGCAGGAGATCCAGGAAAAAGAAAAGAGAAAGGAAGGATAGAACATTTGGGAAAAAATGACCTAAAAGCAACTCATATTTGACGAATAATATTAACCAGTTTATTTAAGAACTCCAATGACTAAAATCGATGAAGTCTAAAGTTAAGGACATTTTATTTGTCAAAAATCTAATAAATAGAACCCTGAAAGCAGCAAGATATAAACCACTTGCTATTTACCAGGATCATAGACAAGATGAACAGGTGATTTCTCATTAGAGACACTGGAGCCCAGAAGGCTACAGGAGAGTCTGCTTAATATGCAGAAAGAAAAATCCCATCAACCCAAAATACCATATCTAGCAAAATAATATGTTAAAAGTGAGAACTGAAGCTATTTATAGACAAATAAAAACTGAAATTATCAGCAGCAGACCTACCTTAGGAGAAATGTTAAGGGGGTTCCTTCTAACTGAAATGATAAGACACAGCAGGAAACTTGAGCCATAAGGAGAGAGGAAGAATACTGCTAAAAATAACTATAAATAAAACACAAGAAATTATAAATATTGAATGTAAAGAGCAAAAGCACAAATCAATAATTATAAATCTTATAGCATATAAATACTTTTTCCATAAACCTCCATGCTCTCTTCTACCCAGTGTGACACACTGCCTACCAATGTCATTTCTCTACATTATATGCCATGAACACAGATTTAGCATCATAAAATTATAGGCATAATGTAACAAAATGTATGTGCTGCAGCAAAAGCAGTGAGCAAGGAGAAATAAATAGCTGTAAATGTAAAGGAAGGGAGATCTAGCCTGGTGGAGTAGTCCAGAGCTAAAACAAGAGGTTCATGAGTCCAAGGCCAGCCTGAGCTACATAGCTATACCTTGTCTCAAAATAAAACAAGACAGAAAAGAATCTTAAATCAATAACCTACCACCTTGAGAAACTGGGGTAGGGGGAGTAAACTAAATTACATACAAGCTCCTCCTCCCAAGGAAATAATATGGATGAGAGAAGAGATAAACAAAATAGAGACAGTCAATAAAATGAGAAGCTGGATCTTTGAAAAGAGTAGCAATATTTATAAGACTCTGGGCTGGCAGACCAGGAAAAAAATGAGGTATGACTACTTGGGAGGCAGAGGCAGGCAGATTTTTGTGAGTTCAAGGCCAGCCTGGTCTACAGAGTGAATTCCAGGACAGCTGGGGCTATAGAGCGACCCTGTCTTCGAAAATACCAAAACAAAAAAAAAAAAGAGTATGACTGTTAAGAATCAACAGCAAAACAGGGATATATTGACTGTGGCGGCTTGAACGAGAGACATCTCCTATAGGGTTCAAGTATTTGAACACTTGACCCCAGTTGGTGGCGCTGTTTGCCAAGGTTCAGGAGGTGAAGCCTTGCTGCAGGAAGCATATCACAGGGGGCGGGCTTTGAGAGTTAATAGCCTTGTTCCACTTCCAGTTTCTCTCTCTCTCTGCACCTTCTGCATGTCCTGAAGGTGTGAGTGCTTGGCTTTCTGTCCAGCTGCCTCTTCACCGTGAACTGTAAGCCCAATCAACTCTTTCTTCTTTAAGTTGCCTTGGTCATGATGTTTTATCACAGCCACAGAAAACAACCAACATAGCACTACCTTACAAAACAAAATTTTAAAGAGGAGTATAGAAGAGCGCTTGTATGCCAGTAAGATGGTTAACATGGTAAAACTGACATTCTTAGGACACAAACTACTGATCCTGGTACAAAGGAAATCAAAATATGGAAAGCCTATACTAACCAAAAAGGTTAGGTAGTAATCAAAAATCTGCAAATGTATGGTCAAGTCCAGATCACCTCACTAGTAAATTGCCCCCAATGTTTAAGAAAAAGTAACACAGAACTTCCATAAACTCAAGTTAAAGAAAGAACACTTTCCAGTTCATTCTATGAGGCCACATTACTGTGATCTTCAAACCTAGCAGACTTTCCACAAAAGGAATATTATAGGTGAATATCTGACACAAATATGGATGCAAAAAAATCCCCCAAAATACTAGAAAAAATGCTAACAACCTCAATACTACATAAAAAAGATTATATACTTTCACCAAGGAAGTTGATCCCAGGAATGGAGAATTGATACAAAAGAAAAAAATCAGTCAGTGAAATACCCATCATTAGTAGAGCACAGAATAAAACCACACAATCATCTGGATAGATGTGGAAATTCAGGACCTACCACAATTAAAAAAATAAACCAGCTAGGAATAGAAAAGAGCTTTCTTCACATGATAAAGCGTGAAACTCACAACTAACATACTAGATATTAGAAGACTGAAAATTTTCTCCCTAAGATCAGAAATAAGACAAGTTTGTCTGCTCTCATATCTATGCAGCATATAAGAGAAACTATAGAAAAAAGAGAAAGAGAAGAAAGATATCTAGGTTAGAAAGAGAGAGAAAAAGAGAGAGAGAGAAAGAAAGAAAGAAAGAAAGAAAGAAAGAAAGAAAGAAAGAAAGAAAGAAAGAAAGAGTGGAAGGAAGTCAAACTTATTTCTGTTTATTAGCTTATGTAAAGAATGTTAACAAAGCTGCAAGAAGTACCCATGCATAGTGGTACATAGTTCTTTCTAATCTAGTTCTTTGAAGATGGAGGCAGTAAATGCAGAGTTTGAGGTTCTGGGGGCTGGGGAGATAGCCCTGTTGGTAAGTGCTCTGATCCCAGCAGTAACTAAGAAGCCAGGTGAAGTGGGTGCAAGACTGCCACGCCAGGGCACATAGGCAAATACAGGAAGATCCCAGGGGCTTACTGGCTAGAACAATCTAGCCAAACCAGTGAGCCCCAGTTTTAGTGAAAGAGCCTTTCTCAAAAGATCCTAAGGAGTGTGACTGAGGAAGACATCTGACATTTTAGTGGGTGAATTTAATGGTATTTGAGTTATATTTTATTTTTAAGAAAGGATTACCTAAATTTTATCTGGTTTCCTAGAGAGTTGCGCCTTGAATATTGTCTACAAAAATCATTTACCTTCTGCTCAGAGAACAGTTAGAATAACAGGATCAAAACCAGGCATTGTGGTGCATGCCTTTAATCCCAGAACTTGGTAGGCAGAGGCAGGCAGCTCTGTGAGTTCAAGGCCAGTGTGGTCTACATAGGGAGTTCCAGGCCAGCTGGGGTGGACTGTTCTGCTTCTCATCCACCTTCCCCCTTTTCTAAGCCCGGGGAAAAATCTGAGGAGGAGGGGGCTTGGTAGAATGTGAGGGCTGCTATTGGGTTGAATGGTGAAACACGCAATATGTAGTCTGGACCCTCATTTGATAAACCTGACCCCCCTGCGGGAAGGTGGAGCTGTGGGGGTTTGGGCACAACAGCCTGCAAATTGGTTTTACCATGAAGGATGCTTGTACTCATGATTTATCACTTATAGCTAAAAAATGGGAAAAAAAACTGAGAGAAATATCCAGGACAGTCATGGCAGAATAAATGATCTGCGGTGGAGGGTGGGGGGAAGTGGAAGTAAATGTAATATGCCTGGACTTAATTGGAAAATGATGTATGAAATGCACAAATCATGCACAAAAAAAATCATAGCATAATCATGACATATAAAACAAAGAACACAATACAAAAAAGTCAATGAAATCCAAAGCTGGGTGTTATTTGAAAAGAATAAACAAGATACACAGACCACTAGCGCCAGTTAAAACCAAAGAAAGACATTCCAAATTCCAAGTCACAGTAAACTCGTGATGAAAAGTGGAAACATCACAACATATAAAGAAAAGATCCGACAATCAGATGAAAATACTTCAAAAACCTATAGCGCTACTAAGTTTGAAAACCTAAGAGAAGGGATGAATATCTGAAATCCTGGGAACCAACAAGCTTAACCAGCAAGAAATTGACATTTTAAACTGACCCCTAACATTTGAGGAAATTGAAAGATGTAATTAAAACCTCCCCAAAACAAAAAAAGCCCAGTCCCACATGGTTTACAGCAGAATTCTTATAAAACATTTTCAAGAGGCTTACATAACATTACTACTTTAACATCAAAGGATATAAACAGAGGGAAATCTCCCAAACTCCTTCTGTGAGGCCAACATCACTCAGATACCAAAACCAGGCAAAGACCAACCAAAAAAGAAAACTAACAGATCCATCTCATTAATTAACACATATGCAAAAAATTCTCAGCAAAAATACTTGCAAATCCCATACAGATGCACTCAAAAAGGTCGTCCATCATGATCAAGTTGATTCATACCAGGGAAATCAAGGATGGTTTCAACTACATAAATCATAGTATCATAAACACTGTGGACTGAAAAGACAAAAACACATAAATGACCTGAAAGACCAAAAAATCACACAGTCATCTCAACTGATGCAGAAAAGCCTTTGACAAGATCCATCATCACCTTCATGTTTAAAGTTCGAGAGGGAATTGGACTAAGGGATCAGTCCTAAATGTAATCAAAGCCATATACAAACAAACCCACAGGCCAATCATCTAAAGAAAAAAAAAATTAGAGCATTCCACCTAAAGGCGGGAACCAGGCAAGGCTGCCCCCTATAGCACACTCCTCTTCAATATAGTGCTTGAATGCTCATAGGGCAATAAGGCAAGAAAGGAAATTAAAAGGAGTACTAATTGGGAAAAGAGGAGGTCAAACTTTCCCTTTTGGCATTTGAAATATGATGTTTTACCGAGGGATGCTAAAAACTCCAGAAAATTTTTAGAAACAATTAAGAGTTTTCAGTAAAGTGGCCAGAATACAAAATTAAACTAAAAAATCAGTAGCCGTTCTTACAACAACAACAAGCAACTGGAGAAGGAATATAATAGCCTCAAAAAAATACTTGGGAACAAACCTCACCAAGACACCAAAGACGCGTCAACAAAAAATTTAAACTGCTGAAGAAGAAAATTGAGGATGACATTAGAAGATGGACAAACCTCCATCATTTTCCCCATGCTCATGGATTGGGAAAATTAATATAGTAGAAAAATTCCATTCTACCCAAATTAATATACATATTAATGCAATCACAATTAGAATCCACATGAGTTTGCGTCACAGACTTGGAAAAATTCCCTTAAATTCATATGGGTAAACAAAAGACCCCAAATAGCCTAAAGTGGGAAGGGAACACTCATCCACTGCTGGTGGAAATGTAAAATGGTACAACCACTATGGAAAACATGTGGCGACCTTTAAAAGATTCAATGAGCTTTTCACCTGACACAGCCATACCAACTCCTGGGTATATACCCCAGACATCATCTTACTGCAAAGATATATGGCACATCTATGTTTATTGCAGCTCTTTTCACATAGCGAAGAGTTGAACCAACCCAAAGCCCCTCAACTAAGTAGATAACAAAAACGTGGTACAATCTACAACAATGGAGTGCTATGCAGAGGTAAAGAAATATGACATCAGTGGTAAAGAAAGAATGAACATCATGATTTTTGCGAGAATGGATAGAAACGTGAAGCCATTATGCTAAGTGAAGTAACGCAGCCTCCCCTCCCCTGCAGAAAGAGTAATAGTTTCCCTCATTGTGGATACTAGTACCATCCTCAGTGAAAAAAGACTGAGCAATGTTTTTTTATAATTTCTTTCTATCTGAAAGCACTGTTGGATGTTATAATGTGAATATTATCTTAATGAGCCCCTAGAATTAACTTTACCACTTACTTTCAAGACATGGTAATTAATGTATATGGGCTGAAGGTAATATATTCTATTTTTAGAGTAATATAAAATTAAAAGAAAAAATGGAAACCCCTAAACATAAAAAAGATAGCGTCTGGATGTAAACCTTTGTCAGATGGTCATTGGTGAAGAATTCCACTCTAACTTGTTGGTGATTGGGAATTACCTAGAGTTAATTTTCCAGAGTTTGTAAATTTTGGATATAGGTTATGGACATGTAGTATATGTATGTATACATATAAAATGTTATATTTTTGAGTAATACAAAATTAAAGGGAACAACAAGAAAAAAAGACTTCTTAAAAGAACTGACCAAAATTGTAAACCTCTGCATCAAAAAGTTAAAAAGACTGAGAAAGGATGCAAGACGGACTTAACATGTATGGCCAGAATGCATGAACTAGTGGTGAGAGGGGTATTGGATGGAGGGGAACAGTTAAAATTGTGATTTAAAATGTTGTAGAAATATACAAAAGCTCAATAAAATTAAGAAAATTGAAAAACATTTAATAAAAATTTTTAATTTTTTTATGTTTTTTTTTTTTTTTTTTTTTTTTTTTTTTTTTGTGCACCTGTGTCGTGCCAAGCCGCGGAGGTCAGAAGAGGGCATCAGAATACCCTGGACTCTGGAGTAAAGACAGTTCTTAGTCGCCATGTGGTGCTGGGAATCGCCCCCTGGTCTTCTTCAGAGCAGTTGGCGTTCTTAACCTCTGAGGCCATCTCTCCAGCCCCATGTCACACAATTTTTTAGAAGAATATAAACGATTACGTACGACAAAAGAATATAATTCCTAGGCAAAAATGCAGATAGTGATCTATTTTCTGAAATCTTGGCAGTTGGTTCTGCTTTAGACAAATACCCTGTGTTTCTGAGAACACCTTTTCCACAGATAGCCTACACTAAGTATAGATGGTGGGCCCTTGGTTCTTCCCAGGGTTTCTTTTGCCTGTGGATGGAGACTGTTAAAAGTACAGGAGGAGTGTTCTGGCTCTCTAGACTCAGATTAAAATTTAAAAAATGCTCCTTTTTGTATTTGTATTATTGCAGAATCTTTCTTTAAACGGTTTTTTGTTTTTTTATTTTCTTTGACAGGACATCTTTAGACCCCAGCCCCACTGGAAGTCACTATGTGGGACCAGGCTGGCCTCAATCTCACCCAGATCCAGTCCACCTGCCTCCAACTCCTAAGGGCTGGGATTAAATGTCAGCACCTCATATCTGGAGGAAGATTTTAATTATTTTTTGTTTTATGTGTATAAATATTATTGCACTGTTCTATTTGTGTGTCCCCCACATCAGTGCCTGATGCACATGGAAGCCAGACAAGGACACCGGATTCCCTTGAACTAGAGTTACCGATGGCTGTGAGTTTTGTTCATGTGGGTTCTGGAAACCAAACATGGTCCTCTGTAAGAGCAAGCAAAAGCTCTTAACTTCTGAACCATCTCCTTCCAGCCCCCAGAATCATCTTTAAACATTTCCACATAGTTCCGGATGTAAGATCAAGACTCCAGACACAGATTACAAAGAGTCCACTCATTAAATGACTTTGACCCAAATGAAGAGATATATATTTTTTAATTAATATAGCATATATTTACAAGTCTATAATGCATCATGGTTTATGTGTTTTATAGTACCAATATGGAGATACAATGTTGATGGAGTTCTATAAGGTCAAACTTCTGGTGGTTTCTTGCTCATCAATTCAAAATCTACTTGTAACACCTCATCTAAGTTGTGAGATATCTCTGTAGTGAAAGAGAAATCACAAAAGATTTCTGTGTCTCTTTTTATCAGAACAGTATAATATTTTGCCCTATCTCCCATTTTACTTAAGAGGAGGGAACCCAATTCCTCCAGAGCATGGCTTGCCCAGGTCAACTTAGTCAGCAAATGGCAAAATCAAACCAATTTGTTTTCTTCCACTCCAAAATACAGTCCTTCCATTTCACACATACTCCTTCAGTCTCTTTACCCTCAGCCTCTCCTAAACATTTTATTTCTTATGTAGAAAAAGCAAAGAATCTGTCCAATGAAATTAGCACACACATGAAGAACATGATTCCATCAGTGTTTTTCAGCCCCTTTAATAAGAAAAGCCATCTTAAAGACTTGTCCATGAATTATATCACTAGCCATTTTGAGTATGTGGAAAGTCAAATACCTACAAATATATCATAGTAATGACACCTAAACCCAAAGAATAATCTAGAAATTCCATGATGTGGGAGAAAGTCTATAAACCCCTCTTGTCAATATAAACATCATTGTCTATTTGTCATTTATACTGTCACAAAAGCAGACTTTAGTATTGTACAGAGCTTAGGCTGATTTGAATGCTTATAAGACACATCTTTGCATTTGTGTAATATTTTGGTATTCTGCCAAAACATTGCTAGGTGGCATATATTTGATACCCCATCAAAGCTTGAGGTACACAGGGTGGGCTAATTATTCTTGTTTTAATAGATGTGAAACTGAAGCTCACAGAGGTGAGTGAGACTCTCTTGAGGTTAGACAACTCTGAGTTCAGCATACAGTTCAGCTCAGGGCACGTTGGAGCTGCAGGGTCTTCCTAAGATATTCAAGGCAGTATTTCCCATGCCCTGTGCCACACTGGTCTTCTAAGATGCTCCGTACAAATCTATTCAGTCCTCAAATAAATGTAAGAAACACTGCATAAGACAGGATGTGGTGGGTCAACGGGCGCTTAAATCCGTAGCACTTGGAAGCAGGGCAGAGGGACTCCTGTGAGTTCAAGGCCAGCCTGGTTAACATAGTGAGTCCAGGGCCAGCTGGGGTTTCAGGGAGACGCCTGTCTCAAAAAACAAACAAAAACAAAAACAAAAAACGCAGATTATAAAGTGCCCTATTAGAAGAATGGTATCATAGGGCTACTCGATATATATATATAAGGACCTTATATTCAAAGCTATGGATGAAATACTTAAAACCACATGTCAGCACTTTTCAATGTCCCACAGAGCTCTCCATTCTTAAATGTTTGCTAGTCTCAATAAATTCACTTTAATTTACTTTATTTAAACCAGAGGCATAGTAAAAAAATATAGGATTAAAAAATTCTTATTCTTTTTTTTTTAAGACTCTCTTTGCCCTTTTGTTCTCTTTGGTTGTTAATTTACCTCAGTACTATTGAAACCATCCAGATGATAACAGCTAGCATTCCCATATATCAAGACTAAAAATAATCTCAAAAGCTAGGTCTAGAGCTTCGAGCAGACTTGCAAGTTGAGTACTTTTACAGATGAAAGTACAAGGCTCAGAAGAAGAAATTAACTCAAAAAAAAAGAGAAGACCATGATTTAAAGGTGAGTTTATCTGACTCCAGACCTGTTCAAAAACCATCCTAAATGTTCTGTTTCTTCTCCTTGAGCCCACGCCACTCTTCCTCTTGTATGCTGATGACAGCAATGAATTTGAAAAGCAGGCAGGTTTATGCAATAGGACAAAACAATAAATAAACCCAGACTTAGACTGAGCAGCCTAGATACAAACACAGAGTGTCCTTGGAAAGAAGAGGTGGGTTAGTTAAAATTATAGTGGAGAATATATGCATTCTGTCTTTAATAGCTTCAATCTTTATTAAGTATTTTTTAAAATGTGATCAAAACTAGAAACATGCTTTAAATTTCTTAAAACAATAGCAAGCACAGATACATTAATGCGACTTATCAGATCAGTTACAGGTCAAATGAAGACTTAGCACCAGGACATGAAATGTACTACATGCCTGCAGATGATAATCGGCCTCTGTTTGAGCAGCTGGTATTGGGTGGTAGCTAAATAACCTGGAAGTAAGGCCAGGCCATCTTACTACCAGACCACTTCAACTCTGGGAAGTTCTCTGACTTGATGTCCCCTAAAAGCAGGGATTATTTCTGTCTGCTTCAATGTGTGGCAGTCTCACAAGAGAGACTTCTCTTCCTTGAGTGTCTTTGGAATGACTGAATGATACTGACATGAAACTTCCTTTTACAATCTGGGTCCATGTATTCTTTTTTTGTCTCGTTTTTTTTTTTTTTTTTTTTTTTTTTTTGAGACAGGGACCCTGCTAGCCCCCGCTGGCCTGGACTCCCCATGTTAGACCACACTGGCCTTAACTCACAGAGCTGCTGCCTCTGCTACCAAGTTCTGGGATTAAAGGCATGCACCGACAATGCCTGGTTTTGATCCTGTTATTCTAACTGTTCTCTGAGCAGAAGGTAAATGATTTTTGTAGACAATATTCAAGGCGCAACTCTCTAGGAAACCAGATAAAATTTAGGTAATCCTTTCTTAAAAATAAAATATAACTCAAATACCATTAAATTCACCCACTAAAATGTCAGATGTCTTCCTCAGTCACACTGCCTTAGGATCTTTTGAGAAAGGCTCTTTCACTAAAACTGGGGCTCACTGTTTGCTAGATTGGCTAGCCAGTGAGCCCCTGGGATCTTCCTGTATTTGCCTATGTGCCCTGGCGTGGCAGTCTTGCACCCACTTCACCTGGCTTCTTAGTTACTGCTGGGATCAGAGCCGTAAGCAACAGGGCTGTCTCCCCAGCCCCCAGAACCTCAAACTCTGCATTTACTGCCTCCATCTTCAAAGAACTAGATTAGAAAAGAAACTATGGTACCACTATTCAGGGTAAACTACTTCTTGCAGCGTTGTTAACATGTCTTGTACTAAGCTAATAAACGAGAATAAGTTTGACTTCTTCCACTCTTGCTCTTCTTTCGTTTTTCTTTGCTTTCTGTTCTTGTTCTTTTTTTTTTTTTCGTTTCTTTTTTTTTTTTTTTTTTTTTTTTTTTTTTTTTTTTTTTTTTTTTTTTTTTTTTTTTGGTTTTTTTGTGGGTGTGTGTGTGTTTGAGGGTGTTTTAAATAGGCACATAAGGGAGGGGGAGCACGGAGCGAGAGATTTTTGTTTTTGTGTTTGTGGAATGTGTGTTGGTTGTGTGGTGGGTGTGTGGTGTGTTTGGGTTGTTTGGTGGTGTTTGTGTATGTGGGTGGTGTGGGTGTTTGTGTTTGCCGTTTGGGTATTGGTTAGGGGAAGCTGGATGGTTATTGGATGAGATTTCCCTCTTTCTCTTTTCTCTTCTTCTTTCTCTGTTTTCTCTCTCTTTCTAACCTAGATATCCTTCTCTTCTCTTCCTCCTCTTTTTTCTATAGTTTCTTTATATGCTGCATAGATATGAGAGCAGACAAACTTGTCTTATTTCTGATCTTAGGGAGAAAATTTTCAGTCTTCTAATATCTAGTATGTTAGTTGTGAGTTTCACGCTTTATCATGTGAAGAAAGCTCTTTTCTATTCCTAGCTGGTTTATTTTTTTAATTGTGGTAGGTCCTGAATTTCCACATCTATCCAGATGATTGTGTGGTTTTATTCTGTGCTCATACTAATGATGGGTATTTCATCTGACCTGATTTTTTTCTTTTGTATCAATTCTCCATTCCTGGGATCAACTTCCTTGGTGAAAGTATATAATCTTTTTTATGTAGTATTGAGGTTGTTAGCATTTTTTCTAGTATTTTGGGGGATTTTTTTGCATCCATATTTGTGGTCAGATATTCACCTAAATTAAAAATATTCCTTTTGTGAAAGTCTGCTAGGTTTGAGAGACACAGTAATGTGGCCTCATAGAATGAACTGGAAAGTGTTCTTTCTTTAACTTGAGTTTATGGAAGTTCTGTGTTACTTTTTCTTAAACATTGGGGGCAATTTACTAGTGAGGTGATCTGGACTTGACCATACATTTGCAGATTTTTGATTACTACCTAACCTTTTTGGTTAGTATAGGCTTTCCATATTTTGATTTCCTTTGTACCAGGATCAGTAGTTTGTGTCCTAAGAATGTCAGTTTTACCATGTTAACCATCTTACTGGCATACAAGCGCTCTTCTATACTCCTCTTTAAAATTTTGTTTTGTAAGGTAGTGCTATGTTGGTTGTTTTCTTCGTGGCTGTGGATAAACAAATCATGGACAAAGGCAACTTAAAGAAGAAAAGAGTTGATTGGGCTTACAGTTCACGGTGAAGAGGCAGCTGGACAGAAAGCCAAGCACTCACACCTTCAGGACATGCAGAAGGTGCAGAGAGAGAGAGAAAACGATGGAAGTGGAACAAGGCTGATTACTCTCAAAGCCCGCCCCCTGTGATATGCTTCCTGCAGCAAGGCTTCACCTACTGAAACCTTGGCAAACGTGGGGCGAAGAGGGGAGTCTCCCACCACTGGGTCAAGTGTTTTAAGGATGGCAGGTCGGGGTCGGAATGCGGATTCAACAGGAGCAGTGAGCGAGGAGAAGGCGTGTATAGAGATACGTAAAAATAAGGGAGTAGGGATGGGGACAGTAGGGACATACAGTGGAAGGTGAGGAGGCAGAGGACCCAAGTGGTAGTGAGGAGAAGGTTGTGGGACGTAGCTTGGTGGGTAGAGAGATTGGCATGCCAAGTTCAGAGTAAGCCTGCTGCAGGAAGCAATACAGGGGGCGGCTTTAGAGTTAATGGCTTGTGTCCACTTCCATTTCTCTCTCTCTCTGCCGCTTCTGCATGTCCTGAAGGTGTGAGTGCTTGGCTTTCTGTCCAGCTGCCTCTTCACCGTGAACTGTAAGCCCAATCAACTCTTTCCTTCTTTAAGTTGCTTTGGGCCCCCCATGATTGTTTTTAATAAAGCCGCAGAAACACCAAGCATAGCACTAACCTTACAAAACAAATTTTAAAGATGAAGTAAAGAAGAGCGCTTGTTATGCCAGTAAGATGGTTAACATGGTAAAACTGACATTCTTAGGACACAAACTACTGATCCTGGTACAAAGGAAATCAAAATATGGAAAGCCTATACTAACCAAAAAGGTTAGGTAGTAATCAAAAATCTGCAAATGTATGGTCAAGTCCAGATCACCTCACTAGTAAATTGCCCCCAATGTTTAAGAAAAAGTAACACAGAACTTCCATAAACTCAAGTTAAAGAAAGAACACTTTCCAGTTCATTCTATGAGGCCACATTACTGTGATCTTCAAACCTAGCAGACTTTCCACAAAAGGAATATTATAGGTGAATATCTGACACAAATATGGATGCAAAAAAATCCCCCAAAATACTAGAAAAAATGCTAACAACCTCAATACTACATAAAAAAGATTATATACTTTCACAAGGAGTGTATCCCAGAGAAATGGAGAATTGATACAAAATAAAAAAAATTAAGTCAGTGAAATACCCATCATTAGTAGAGCACAGAATAAACCAACAATAATCTGGATAGATGTGGAAAATTTCAGGACCTAGCCACCATTAAAAAAATAAACCATCTAGGAATAAAAAAGCTTTCTTCAATATGATAAAGCGTGAAACTCACAACTAACATACTAGATATTAGAAGACTGAAAATTTTCTCCCTAAGATCAGAATAAGACAGTTTTCTGTCTCTCATATCTATGCACTATAAGAAGAAACTAATAAGAAAAAAGAGAAAGAGAAGAAAGATATCTAGGTTAAGAAGAGGAGAAAAGAGAGAGAGAGAAGAAGAAAGAAAGAAAGAAAGAAAGAAATAAAGAAAGAGAAGAAAGAAAGAGGTGGAGGAAGTCAAACTTATGTTTCTGTTTATTAGCTTATGTAAAGAATGTTAACAAAGCTGCAAGAAGTACCCATGCATAGTGGTACATAGTTCTTTCTAATCTAGTTCTTTGAAGATGGAGGCAGTAAATGCAGAGTTTGAGGTTCTGGGGGCTGGGGAATAGCCTGTTTGGTAAGTGCCTCTGATCCCAGCAGTAAACAAGAAGCCAGGTGAAGTGGGTGCAAGACTGCCACGCCAGGGCACATAGGCAAATACAGGAAGATCCCAGGGGCTCACTGGCTAAGAACAATTAGCCAACCCAGGGAGCCCCAGTTTTAGTGAAAGAGCCTTTCTCAAAAAGCTAGGATGTGACGAGAGACATCTGACATTTAGTTGGGTGAATTTAATGTATTTGAGTTATAATTTTATTTTTAGAAAGGATTACCTAAATTTTATCTGGTTTCCTAGAGAGTTGCGCCTTGAATATTGTCTACAAAAATCATTTACCTTCTGCTCAGAGAACAGTTAGAATAACAGGATCAAAACCAGGCATTGTGGTGCTGTCATTTAAGGTCCCAAACGTGTGGGGTATAGGTGGGCAGGAGCAGGCAGCTCGGTGAGTTTCCAAGGCCAGTGTGGTCGACATAGGGAGTTCTCCCCCCCAGGCCAGCTGGGGTATAAGGAGACACTGTCCAAAAAAAAAAAAAAAAAAAAAGAGACAAAAAAAGAATAACATGGACCAAGATTGTAAAAGGAAAGTTTCATGTCAGTATCATTCAGTCATTCCAAAGACACTCAAGGAAGAGAAGTCTCTCTTGTGAGACTGCCACACATTGAAGCAGACAGAAATAATCCCTGCTTTTAGGGGACATCAAGTCAGAGAACTTCCCAGAGTTGAAGTGGTCTGGTAGTAAGATGGCCTGGCCTTACTTCCAGGTTATTTAGCTACCACCCAATACCAGCTGCTCAAACAGAGGCCGATTATCATCTGCAGGCATGTAGTACATTTCATGTCCTGGTGCTAAGTCTTCATTTGACCTGTAACTGATCTGATAAGTCGCATTAATGTATCTGTGCTTGCTAATTAGGTTTTAAGAAAGTTAAAGCATGTTTCTAGATTTTGATCACATTTTAAAAAATACTTAATAAAGAATTGAAGCTATTAAAGACAGAATGCATATATTCTCCACTATAATTTTAACTAACCCACCTCTTCTTTCCAAGGACACTCTGTGTTTGTATCTAGCCTGCTCAGTCTAAGTCTGGGTTTTATTTATTGTTTTGTTCCTGATTGCATAACCTGCCTGCTTTTCAAAATTCATTGCTGTCATCAGCATACAAGAGGAAGAGTGGCGTGGGCTCAAGGAGAAGAAACAGAACATTTAGGATGGTTTTTGAACAGGTCTGGAGTCAGATAAACTCACCTTTAAATCATGGTCTCTCTTTTTTTTTGAGTTAATTTCTTCTTCTGAGCCTTGTACTTTCATCTGTAAAAGTACTCAACTTGCAAGTCTGCTCGAAGCTCTAGACCTAGCTTTTGAGATTATTTTTAGTCTTGATATATGGGAATGCTAGCTGTTATCATCTGGATGGTTTCAATAGTACTGAGGTAAATTAACAACCAAAGAGAACAAAAGGAGCAAAGAGAGTCTTAAAAAAAAAAGAAATAAGATTTTTTAATTATATTTTTATACTATGCCTCTGGTTTAAATATAAAGTAAATTAAAGTGAATTTATTGAGACTAGCAAACATTTAAGAATGGAGAGCTCTGTGGGACATTGAAAAGTGCTGACATGTGGTTTTAAGTATTTCATCCATAGCTTTGAATATAAGGTCCTTATATATATGATATGAGATAGCCCTATGATACCATTTTCTAATAGGTCACTTTAATAATATGCAGTGTTTTTTGTTTTTGTTTTTGTTTGTCTTTTTGAGACAGGGTCTCCCTGCAACCCCAGCTGGCCTGGAACTCACTCTGTAGACCAGGCTGGCCTTGAACTCACAGAGATCCGTCTGCCTCTGCCTTCCAAGTGCTAGGATTAAAGGCGTGCACCACCACACCTGTCTTATGCAGTGTTTCTTACATTTATTTGAGGACTGAATAGATTTGTACGGAGCATCTTAGAAGACCAGTGTGGCACAGGGCATGGGAAATACTGCCTTGAATATCTTAGGAAGACCCTGCAGCTCCAACGTGCCCTGAGCTGAACTGTATGCTGAACTCAGAGTTGTCTAACCTCAAGAGAGTCTCCTCACCTCTGTGAGCTTCAGTTTCACATCTATAAAACAGAGATAATAGCCACCCTGTGTACCTCAAGCTTTGATGGGAGTATCAAATATATGCACTAGCAAATGTTTTGCAGAAATACAAAATATTACACAAATGCAAAGATGTGTCTTATAAGCATTCAAATCAGCCTAAGCTCTGTACAATACTAAAGTCTGCTTTTGTGACAGTATAAATGACAAATAGACAATGATGTTTATATTGACAAGAGGGGTTTATAGACTTTCTCCCACATCATGGAATTTCTAGATTATTCTTTGGGTTTAGGTGTCATTACTATGATATATTTGTAGGTATTTGACTTTCCACATACTCAAAATGGCTAGTGATATAATTCATGGACAAGTCTTTAAGCTGGGCTTCTTAGTTAAGGGGCTGAAAACACTGATGGAAATTATGTTTCTCATGTGCTAATTTCATTGGACAGATTCTTTGCTTTTTCTACATAAGAAATAAAATGTTTAGGAGAGGCTGAGGGTAAAGAGACTGAAGGAGTATGTGATGAAATGGAAAGGATGTATTTTGGAGTGAGAAGAACTAACTGTGGTTCTGATTATGCCATTTGCTGACTAAGTGGACCTGGGCAAGCCATGCTCTGGAGAATTGGGTCCCTCCTCTGTAAAATGGGAGATAGGGCAAAATATTATACTGTTCTGATAAAAAGAGACACAGAAATCTTTTGTGATTTCTCTTTCACTACAGAGATATCTCACAACTTAGATGAGGTGTTACAAGTAGATTTTGAATTGATGAGCAAGAAACCACCAGAAGTTTGACCTTATAGAACTCCATCAACATTGTATCTCCATATTGGTACTATAAAACACATAAACCATGATGCATTATAGACTTGTAAAATATATGCTATATCATATAAAAATATAACTCTTATTTGGGTTCAAAGTCATTTAATGAGTGGACTCTTTGTAATCTGTGTCTGGAGTCTTGATCTTACAATACGAACTATGTGGACATGCTTTAAGAATGATTCTGTGGGGCTGGAGAGATGGTTCAGAAGTTAAGAGCTTTTGCTGCTCTTACAGAGGACCCATGTTTGGTTCCCAGAACCCACATGACAACTCACAGCCATCTGTAACTCTAGTTCAAGGGAATCCGGTGTCCTTGTCTGGCTTCCATGGGCATCAGGCACAGATGTGGGACACACAAATAGATACAGGCAAAATAGTTATACACATAAAACAAAAAAATTAAAAATCTTACTCCAGATATGAAGGTGTGGACATTTAATCCCAGCCCTTAGGAGTTGGAGGCAGGTGGATGGATCTGTGTGAGATTGAGGCCAGCCTGGTCCACATAGTGACTTCCAGGTGGGCTGGGTCTAAAGATGCCTTGTCAAAGAAAATAAAAAAACAAAAAACGTTTAAAGAAAGATTCTGCAATAATACAAATACAAAAGGAGCATTTTAAAATTTTAATCTGAGTCTAAGTAGCAGCCAGAACACCTCCTCCTGTACTTTTAACAGTCTCCATCCACAGGCAAAAGAAACCCTGGGAAGAACCAAGGGCCCACCATCTATACTTAGTGTAGGCTATCTGTGGAAAAGGTGTTCTCAGAAACACAGGGTATTTGTCTAAAGCAGAACCAACTGCCAAGATTTCAGAAAATAGATCACTATCTGCATTTTTGCCTAGGAATTATATTCTTTTGTCGTACGTAATCGTTTATATTTCTTCTAAAAAATTTTTGTGACATGGGGCTGGAGAGATGGCTCAGAGGTTAAGAACGCCAATTGCTCTTACAGAAGACCAGGGGTCGATTCCCAGCACCCACATGGCGACTAAGAACTGTCTTTTACTCCAGTTCCAGGGTATTCTGATGCCCTCTTCTGACCTCCACGGCTTTGCACGACACAGGTGCGCCAACCTACATGCGGACAGTATACTCATACACATTAAAAAAATTAAAAATTTTTTATTAAATGTTTTCAATTTTCTTAATTTTTATTGAGCTTTTGTATATTTCATACAACATTTCTTAATCAAATTTAGACCTGTTCCTCCATCCATACCCCCTCACCAGAGTTCATGCATTCTGCCATACATGTTAAGTCCCGTCTTGCATCATTTTCTCAGTCTTTTTTAACTTTTTTGATGCAGAGGTTTACAATTTTGGTCAGTTCTTTGAAGAAGTCTTTTTTGTCATTGTTGTTCCCTTTAATTTTGTATTACTTCAGAATATACATATATATGTATACATACATATATACAGTCCATACATATACCAAAATTACAAACTCTGAAAATAAACTCTAGGTTAATTCCAAAACAAGTTTAGAGTGGAATTCTTCACCAATGACCCATCTGACAAAGGTTTAACATCCAGAAGTCACTTTTTTATGTTTAGGGGTTCACATTTTTTCTTTTAATTTTATATTACTCTAAAATATGAATATATACCTTCAGCCCATATACATTAAATACCATGTCTGAAAGTAAGTGGTAAGTTAATTCTAGGGCTCATTAAGATATTCACATTATAACATCACAGTTGCTTTCAGATAGAAAGAAATATAACAATAACATTGCTCAGTTCTTTTTTCAATTGAGGGATTTGGTACTAGTATCCACAATGAGGGAAACTATTACTCTTTCTGCAGGGGAGGGAGACTGCGTTACTTCACTTAGCATAATGGCTTCAAGTTCTATCCATTTATCTGCAAAATTCATGATGTCATCTTTCTTTACCACTTGATGTCATCTTTCTTACCTCTGCATAGAACTCCATTGTGTAGATGTACCACGTTTTTGTTATCTACTTAGTTGAGGGGCATTTGGGTTGGTTCCAACTCTTCGCTATTGTGAAAAGAGCTGCAATAAACATAGATGTGCATATATCTTTGCAGTAAGATGAGTCTTGTGGGTATATACCCAGGAGTGGTATGGTTGGGTCAAGTGGTAGGCTCATTTTGAATCTTTTAAAGGTTCGCCACACTGCTTTCCACAGTGGTTGTACCATTTTACATTTCCACCAGCAGTGGATGAGTGTTCCCCTTTCCCCACTTTTAGCTATTCGAGGTCTTTTGTTTATCCATATGAATTTAAGGATTTTTTCCAAGTCTGTGAAGAAACTCATGGGGATTTTAATTGTGATTGCATTTAATCTGTATATTAATTTGGGTAGAATGGACATTTTTACTATATTAATTTTCCCAATCCATGAGCATGGGAGGATTTTCCATCTTTTGATGTCATCTTCAATCTTCTTCTTCAGCAGTTTAAATTTTTTTGTTGAAGAGATCTTTGGTGTCTTTGGTTAGGTTTGTTCCCAAGTATTTTTTTTGAGGCTATTATATTCCTTCTCCAGTTGCTTGTTGTTGGTGTAAAGAAAGGCTACTGATTTTTCTAGTTTAATTTTGTATTCTGCCACTTTACTGAAACTCTTAATTGTTTCTAGGAGATTTCTGGTGGAGTTTTTAGCATTCCTCAGGTAAACTATCATATCAAATGCAAACAGGGAAAGTTTACTTCCTCTTTTCCAATTAGTACTCCTTTAATTTCCCTTTCTTGCCTTATTGCCCTAGTGAGCATTTCAAGCACTATATTGAAGAGGAGTGGCTATAGGGGGCAGCCTTGCCTGGTTCCCGCCTTTAAGGAGAATGCTTCTAATTTTTTTTTTTTCATTTAAGATGATGTTGGCTGTGGGTTTGTTGTATATGGCTTTGATTACATTTAGGAATGTTCCCTTTAGTCCAGTTTCCTCTAGAACTTTAAACATGAAGGGATGCTGGATCTTGTCAAAGGCTTTTTCTGCATCAGTTGAGATGACTGTGTGATTTTTGTCTTTCAGTCCATTTATGTGTTTTTTGTCTTTCAGTCCACTTATGTGTTTATGATACTTATTGATTTATGTATGTTGAACCATCCTTGCATCCCTGGTATGAATCCAACTTGATCATGATGGATGACCTTTTTGATGTGCATCTGTATGGGATTTGCAAGTATTTTGCTGAGAATTTTTTGCATCTGTGTTCATTAATGAGATGGGTCTGTAGTGTTCTTTTTTGGTTGTGTCTTTGCCTGGTTTTGTTAGTAGAGTGAGTCTGGCTTCACAGAAGGAGTTTGGGAGATTTCCCTCTGTTTATATCCTTCTGAATAGTTAAAGTAGTAATGGTTGTAAGCCTCTTTAAATGTTTTATAGAATTCTGCTGTAAAACCATGTGGGCCTGGGCTTTTTTTGTTTGGGAGGTTTTTAATTACATCTTCAATTTCCTCAAATGTTATGGGTCCATTTAAACTGTCAATCTCTTCTTGGTTAAGCTTTGTTGGTTCCCAGGATTTCAGATATTCATCCATTTCTCTTAGGTTTTCAAACTTAGTAGAGTATAGGTTTTTGAAGTATTTTCATATGATTGTCTGGATCTTTTCTTTATCTGTTGTGATGTTTCCCTTTTCATCACGAGTACTGTTGACTTGGAATTGTTCTTTCTTTTGGTTAACTGGGCTAGAGGTCTGTTTATCTTGTTTATCTTTTCAAATAACCAGCTTTTGGATTCATTGATTTTTTTGTATTGTTTTCTTTGTTTCTATGTCATTGATTTCTGCTCTGATTTTTTTTTATTGATGCTTTGTGCATTTCATACATCATTTTCCAATTCAGTTCAGGCATATTTCCCTTTCCCTTCCCCTTCCCCCCCACCCCCTCCAACCGAGATCATGCATTCTGCCATAACTGTCCTGCATATTTCTCTCAGTTTTTTTTCCCATTTTTTAGCTATAAGTGATAATCCATGAGTACAAGCATCCTTCATGTAAAACCAATTTGCAGGCTGTTGTGCCCAAACCCCCACAGCTCCACCTTCCAGCAGGGGGTCAGGTTGATCAAATGAGGGTCCAGACTACATTGCTGTTGTTTCACCATTCACCCCAATAGCAGCCCTTACATTCTACCACGCCCCCTCTTCCGCAGATTATTCCCTGGGCTTAGAAAAGGGGCATAGGTGGATGAGAAGCAGAACAGTCCACTCTCTCCTGGAGCTGTTGTCTCGGACTCTGGTAAATTCTGGCTGTTTCCTTTCATGGGCTGATAGTTGTCCAGGAAAACCTTTCGATCCTACATAATGAAGCACAAGCAATTAGATATATAGGTATTTAAACAGCATAATAGTTATGGTAGTGTTACTATTATAGACAATGATGTTTAGATAATATGTTGATTCATGAGTTACATTTTTTCCTGTTAAATATGACAGGGTCTTACTGTGGCTTATGACATTTCCTAACCTGTAGAGGAGTAAGCTTGTGGCATCAGCCAGGGGTATATTCCTCCAGGGAGAGAGCCAATAGCCAATTTGGGGTTTGGGATATACAGGCATTGGCGCTCTGCTTGCACAGTATTTCCAGGCAGGTGAGGTGTAGCTGGTGTTGACGGTGGAGTCTTGCTTGACTCAAGGAGACCGATTTGCTTTATTGGTTTTGGTTTAGTGGCCTTTGGTAAACTCTCTGGTGTACCAGAGGCCATCTGTACATATGCAGGTGTGGTCTCAATACATCTTCCCCAGTTAACGTCAGGTCTCAGCAGCAGGGCCTTATCGCCTCTCTTCTTGCAGATACCCAGTTTAGAGGCAAGGAAGCCTTACCTTTTTGGGGCCTTAGATCCCCTGGCCAACATCTCCCTGGTAGAATAATCCATTACTGATTTCAGAGCTCCTGTATTGATATATTGATAATTTTGCTTAAGTGCTTAGTTTAAGGACTTTAGTCTTATATTTGGTTCTGAACAGAGAATAATCCTTCACATTTCTATGTCTATTAGTCAATAAAGAGCAGTTTTACCAGTTTTAAAGAATTTACTCTATAATAGTTGTCTCCAATTTACAGTTGGAGAGCGACCTCATCACGTCATATTCTTCTTGTTCTGGGGGGGAGGCAAGAAAGTCCTCACATCAAAACCCCTGCGGCACCTAAAAGGCAAGCTTCACCAGGACTCATCACAAATAGCTGTCACATGTAGGGGCCACAGAGGGGCCCAATGTCCATGGCAATCTGAGGCATCCCCTTCTTTCGATGTTCAGACGGGTCAACCCCCCAGTTGGAACCCTCTGGCACATCCTACTCATTGCAAAAGCTGTATCTCTCTCTCCCCAGCCGTCCAGCTGGTGACATCCTGTCCTATTGGAACACAACAAACCCTTCCCATAGTTAGTTTCAAGATTTGAATGCAAGGTTTTTGACGAGAGGTTTCATGTCTATCTGTACCCCCCCCCTTTTTTTTTTTTTAATCCATGAGTCTCCAGAAGCAGTTCTTTATACATAACTATAGAGTGAATATCAAGCTCAAGTTTTCATCAAATTTATCCATGTTGTTTTGGGTGACTATATGATTAACTGGGGACCAAATCTTAATTTTTATGTTAAATCATCTTAAAGAGAATGCGTACAAGTTGATACTGTACAACAGAGAAATAAGAGAACATTTGTATGTGACCATTCCCAGAGTTATGCTCTACAAATTTTATGTAAACTAATGTGGACAACAGCGATTTATATCTCCATTTAACCGGATGCATTACCTTTTTATCAGAGTCTGAAACCAATGTTGTTTAATATACACTATTTACTTTACTAAGTCCTAAAACACCATGTATCTCGTAGACAGTGTCTAGGAAAACTGGGTACTTTTGAATTCACGTCAATTAAATATGCATTAATCGAATATACCCCTGTCCCTCACCCCCCTCCCCCTTCCCAATTCACCATTTCGGTCCATTTTCTGATGGCAGTCTTTCTGTTGTTGTTCTTTTACTATGCATCCCTCTCCACGGGAAAAATTTTATCTGGGTTATTGGTATAGCATCCACATATGAGGGACACCATATTTCGTTGTTTTTTTTCTGGGACTGTGTTACTTCACTTAACATAATGTCTTCTAGCTCCATCCATTTACCTGCAAGTTCATGATGGTTTCCCTCTTTACACACCTGCAAGTCTCCCATTGTTAATGGCCACATTTTCTCTATCCACTCGTCGTTTGAGGGGACCTGGGCTGGTTCCAGCTTTTTGCTATTTGTGAACAGAGCTGCAATAAACATAGCTGTGCATGTTCCTTGCAGTAAGATTGTCTTGTGGGTATATCCCAGGAGTGGTATGACTGGGTCAAATGAAGGCTCGTTTTGAGTCTTCTAAGGGTTCTCCACACTGATCTTTCCAATGTGGCTGTACCATTTACATTCCCACCAGCAATGATGGTGTTCCCTTTCTCCACAACTCTCCAGCACTTGGTATCATTTGTGTTCTTGATCCTAGCAGTCTTATTGGGAGTAGGTGATATCTCAAAGTGGTTTTAATTTCATTTCCTAATTATCAGGATGCTGAACATTCTTAAGATGTTTCTCAGCCATCTCTATTCCTCCTCTGTGAAGTCTCTATTCAATCTTGCTCTATCTTTTGAGTGTTTCATTTGTTTTCTTTCTTCTTGTTTTTTTGAGTAGCTTGTATACCTGGGATGTTAATGCTTTGTTCAGATGTATCTGCATGAAGGTTCCTCCCACTCTGTGGTTTTTCTTCACTTCCTTTATTGTTTCTTTTGATGTACAGAAGCTTTTGAGTTTAAGGAGATCCCATTTGTCAATTGTTGATCTTATTCTTGTGCAGCTGCTGTCTGATTTAGGAACTTTTCCTACACCTATGTCTGTAGTCGTTGCCAAGTTTCCTTCTATCACCCCAGAGTTTGGGGTTTCACATTGAGATCTTTGGTCCATCGGGAGTTGATTTTGTACAAGGTGAGAGGTAGGGGTTTAATTTCATTCTTCTACAAGTGGTGATCCATTTTGCCACACCACTTGCTGAAGATACTGTCTTTCCTCCATTGTGTCTTCTGGCCCCTTGTCAAATAGAGAGGTGACTGAAATGGATGAGCTCAGGTTTGGATCTTCAGTTTTATTCCATTGGTCAATTGGTCTGTTTTTGTGCCAGTACCAAGGCTGTTTTTTTATGACATAGCCCTGTAGTATAGTTTTTCTGGTAAAGCGATCCCCCCTATTGCTCTTTCACTCAGGGTTGTTTGCTATTCGGGGTCTTTGTTTTCCAAAGAAATTGAGGATTTTTTTCCAAGCCTGTGAAGAAAGTCTTGGGGATTTTGATTAGGATTGCATTAAATCTGTACACTAGTTTGGGTAGGATGGACATTTTTACTAATTTAATTTTCCCAATCCATGAGCATGGGAGGTTTGTCCATCTTCTGATGTCTTCCTCAATTTTTCTTTTTTCAGGGGTTTAAAATTTTTGTTGTAGAGGTCCTTGGTGACCTTGGTTAGGTTTGTTCCTAGGTATTTTATTGTTTTTGAGGCTAGTGTGAGTGGGAAGGTCTCCTGTAGTCTTCTTCAGTTGCTTGTTGGTTGGTGTAAAGAAGGCTACTGATTTTTCTAGATTTATTTTGTATCCTGCCACTTAACCAAAGCTCTTAATCATTTCTAGGAGTTTCTGGTGGAGTTCTTAGCATCCCTAGGTAGACAATCATATCAGCAGCAAACATGGAGCTTGACTTCTCTTTTCCATTAGAATCTTTTAATTTCCTTTTCTGCCTTATTGCCCTAGCAAGGTTTCCAGCACTATATTGAGAGGAGTGTGACAGGGGCAGCCTTGCCGATTTCCTACCTTTAAGGGGAATGCTTTCTGTCATTTCCCCATTTAGGATGATATTGGCTGTGGGTTTTCTGTATAGGGCTTTGATACATGAGGAAATGATCCCTCCATACCAATTCCCTCCAGGACTTTAAACATGGAAAGGGATGCTGGATTTTGTCAAAGGCTTTCTGCATCAATTTAGATGATGTGTGGTTTTGTCCTTCAATCCATGATATGTTTGATGATGTTTATGATTTTCGTATGTTGAACATCCGTGCATCTCTGGTATGAATCCAACTTGGTCATGGTGGAGATTTTCTTGATGTGAGTCTGGATGCGGTTTGCCAGAATCCTGTTAGAATTTTGGCATCTGTGTTCATTAGGAGATGGGTCTATAGTTCTCCTTTTTGGTTGTTTTTTCCCTGGTTTTGGTAGTAGGTAATGCTGGCTTCATAGAAGGATTCTGGGAGAATTCCCTCCTCGCTTGTTCCTTCTAAACAATTTAAGTAATAATGGTTGTTAGTCTTTATTCGAAATATTTATAGAATGCTGCCGTGAAACCATCCAGGCCTGGGCATTTTTTGGTTGGAGGCTGCTTATTACATCTTCGATTTCTCCTGACTATTGGTCTGTTTAGAATGTCGATTTCCTCTTGGTGAGCTTTGGGGATCCCAGGATTTCAGATATCATCCATTCTTCTAGGTTTTCAACTTAGTAAAAGTTTTGAAGTAGTCCCGTATGATTGTCTGGATCTTTCATGTGTCTGTTGTGATATTTCCCCTTTCTCACAGATTCTATTGATTTGGATTGTTCCCTCTTCTTTTTGGTATAACTGGCTAGAGGTCTGTCTATCTTGTTTATTCTCTCAAAGAACCAACTTTGGATTCATTGATTTTTTGTATGGTTTCTTTGTTTCTATTCATTGATCCTGCTCTGATTTTTGTTATTTCTTCTTGTCTGCTCCTTAGGGTTCATTTGTTGTTGTCTCTCAAGTATTTTTAGCTGCAGTGTAGATCAGTCACTTGTGCTCTTTTATTTTTTTAATGTAGGCACTTAGAGCTAAAACTTCCCTCTTAGGATTGCTTTTAAGTGTCCCCTAGATTTTGCTGTGTTGTTTATTATCCTTGCATTCAGTTCCAGGAATGTTTTTTATTTTTTTCTTTATTTCTTCCTTGACCCACTTCTTATTCAAGGAGTGTGTTGTTTAGTCCCCATGTTTTGTAGGTTGTAGGGTTTATTTTGGTGTTTATAATTGAGTTTTATTGCACGTGGTCTGATAGAATGCATGAGATATGTCAATCTTTTTAATTTGTTGAGTTTTTTTCCGTGTCCCAGTATTGGTCTGATTTTGGAGAATGTTCCATGGGTGCTGAGTAGAAAGTGTATTCTCTGTGTTTGGGTGAAATATCGATAGATGTCTGTGAGGTCCATTTGGTGTATGTGTCATTTAGTTCAGATGTCTCTCTGTTTATCCTTTTCTTTGATCTGTTAGGGGACTTAATGGGTATTGAAGTCCCCTAGTATTAGTGTGCTGGTTAATCTGTGCCGAGATCCTGAGAATTTTCTTATAAAGATTTGGTGCACCTGTTTGGTGCATATATATGTTTATGGTTGTGAAATTCTTCATCTTTAATTGTTCCTTAATAAAGATGTAAAGGCCCTCTTGTCCCTCTTTTGATTTCTTTTGCTTTGAAGTCTATTTTGTCTGATATTAGAATACCAACACCTGCTTTCTTTTTGGTACCATTTGTTTATACTCTCTTCCATCCCTTCACCTTAAGATATTGTGCTTTCCTTGAGATTGAGATGGGTTTTGTAGGCAGCATATAGATTGGGTTTGTTTTCCTAATCTTTCTCCCAGTCTATGCCTTTTTATTGGGGAGTTTAGCCCATTAATATTTAAGGTTATGATTGAAAGATGGATGTTTGCTTCCTTTCACTTTATTATCCATTTGGACTTCTAGCCTCTGATTTTGCTCCTATGGTTTTTGTTTTTAGTGTTCTTTTCCTAGGTGTTTGGGATGTTGCTCCTCTCTTCTGCCTTTGTTGCTTCGTATTTTTGAAAGGTGGTTTTCCAGTTATGTTTCCTATCTATTTTTGTCATGGAAGATTGTTTCTCTCTCCTTCAAGTATGATCAACATTTTTGCTGGGTAAAGTTATTCTGGGTTGGCATCCATGTCCCTACACGGGATGCTTTGCTCCATGTTCTTCTTGCTTTCTGGTTTGAGGCGACGGTCAGTGTGTTCTGATGGGTTTCCCTTTGTATGTGACTTGTTTTTCTTTTGTAGCTCTCAGAAATTTTGTCTTTGTTTGGGCATCCAGCATTTTAATATGATATGGTGGGGTTTTTCTTTCTGATCTTGTCTATTTGGAGTCCTATGTGCTTCTTGTATTGTATGGTTTGTCTATTTTTAGTTTGGGGAAATTTTTCATCTATTATTCTGTTGAAGATCTGATCAATACTAGTTTCTGAGATTCTTCTCCTTCCTCTATTCCTATGATGCGGAGGTTTGATCTTTTCATAGTGTCCCATATTTCCTGGTTGTTCCACTTTGTGTATTTTAAATTTTTATAATCTTTATTTGAGCTTTTAATTGCTCTGTGTTATCTTCCAGATCTGATATTCTTTGTTCTGCTTCCTCCATTCTACTTCTGAGGCTTTTTCCTTTCCTTTCTTCTTGATTGAATGTGTGTTCTATTTCCTTTTTCGTTTCTGCTGATTTTTATTTCTTCCTGTCTGTTGGGTTTAGGGTTCATTTGTTTTCTCTCAAGCATTTTTAGCTGCAATGTTAGATCTTTTATTTGTTCCCTTTCTGTTTTTTAATGTGGGTACTTAGGGCTATAAATTTGATGGTATTTAAAGCCCTTCTCCCATCCATACCTCCCTTACCTGCCCCTCCTCCCCAATTCAATGTACTCCACACACCACACACACACAAATACACACACACACACACACACACACACACACACACACACATATATATATATATACATATATATATATATAGTCTGATATTTGTGTCTCCACAAGCCCTTCAGCATGAGTCCACCCACCAGAGCCTGGTCAACCTACCAAGGTTCCCATTCCTGTAAGAGACTGCCTCTCCTGTCAGTACTCATCAGTTGCCAAAGGTTCCTTAGGTTGGATTGGGATTTCTTACTTCCCCATCCATGTCTATGCTGGGATTGTGTCTGGAGTGAGCTTGCATGGGACTTGTGCATGCTGTCACCCTTGCTGTGAGTTCCTGTGAGTAACAGATCAGCTGTCTGAACTCTGTTTCCTTGTGGTCATCCACCTCCCCGGCCTCCTCAAATCTTTCTGCCCCCTCTTCCACCATGATCCCCGAGCCTTGTGAGGCAGAACTTTGAAACGGGTGTTCTCTTCAGGGATGAACACTCTGGGCATCTTGTTCTGTGCACGTTGGTCAGTTGTAGGTTTCTGTGTTAATCACCATCTGCTGCGTAAGGAAACCTCTCTGGTGAGAGTTGAGAGCTGCATTCATCTTACATGTAGAAGTTGCATTGAAGATACGTCACTTAGGGCTAAACATCTTATTCTCTACTCTTGAGCCATTGTGAAACTCTGTATTAGTTTATTTTTTTTCTTTCTTTTTTTTTTTTTTTTAGTTTGAGGCAGTTGGTACACAACATGCCTTTTTAAATTTTTTTTTAATTTAATTTAATTTTTTTATGTGTATGAATGTACTGTCTGCATGTAGGTTTGAGCACCCCTGTCATGCAATCCCACAGAGGTCAGAAGAAGGCATTGGATTCCCCTGGAACTGGAGTTAAAGATGGCTCTTAGCCGCCATGTGGGAATCGAACCCAGGTTCTCTGCAAGAGCAGTCAATGCTGTTAACCCCTGAGCCATCTCTCCAGCCCCAGAACTCTGTATTAGTTGCAAAAAGAAGCTTTTTTGGTGAGTGGTCAGAGGTATACACTTGTTTGTAAATATAACGGTGTGTATTTAGAATACAGTAAGAAGTTATGTTGGTCTGGGATGTGGCAGAAGTAGGTTTTTCTCTAAGATTTATGACTTCTCCATCCATGTGTATTTGACTGTTTGCAGTACCATTCATAAGTGCCCTCCCAATGAGTGGGCCTTAATTCTAATCAGACAGCTGTTGATTGTCCCCCAGTTAAAACACTTACAACAGGGGCTGGAGAGATGGCCTAGCGGTTAAGAGCGCCGACCGTTCTTACAGAGGACCCGGGTTCGATTCCCAGCACCCACATGGTGGCCGAGAACCGTCTGAAACTCCGATTCCAGGAGAACTCCAGTTCCAGGGGAATCCGAGACCCTCTTCTGACCTCCGCGGCATTGCACAACACGGGTGCACAAACTTGCATGCAGACAGTACATTCATACACATACGGAAATAAATAAAATTAATAAAAAAAATTAAAAAAAAAAACAACACCATCACTTACAACACCAATAGTCATAATTTGCTGGGTTAATCATTGTTGTTTGTTAGGCTTTACAGCTGGTAGGACCATTGATTGGTTTTCGCCCTTAGCTACTTGTATAGTCTCCATGAGAGCTAGTTTTCAGGGACGAGGCTCCCAGATTAGTTTCAGCTTGATTGCTCCAAATCCTATGTCCAAAGTATAGCCTTTATTCAACAATAGTGTCTTACCTTCAAGTTCTGGGAGGCAGTCAAGGGATGTGGCAATAGGCTTTGTTATTTTTGTGAGTCTCTAGACTGCCCTGACCAACAGCTCCAAGGCAGGTTCCTCCTCTCTGGCACTCTGTTTTTTACTCCATAGCCTTCAGCTGTGTGCTCATAGATTGTATGTGTATTTTTCAGTAGGACTTTATGTGTACGAATGTACTGTCTACATGTAGGTAGGTGCACCCGTGTTGTGCAAAGCTGTGGAGGTCAGGAGAGGGTTTCGGATTCCCCTGGAACTGGAGTTAAAGACGGTTGGTTCTTAGCCACCATGTGAGTGCTGGGAATCGAACCCAAGTCCTCTGCAAGAACAGTAAGTACTCTTAACCACTGAGCTATCTCTCCAGCCCAGTAGGACTTTGAACTAAGACATTTCCCTCTGTTTTTTTCCGCACCATCACTCTTCCCTCCTCAGGTAAAGCACCCTCCCTTTCCCCATTTCCCTCTTGATAACGCCTATCTCCTACTATCCCCCTCTCTTAAGCTCCTTCTCCTTCACCCCCATAACTTCGTTCCATTTTCCTGGCACCTATAGTTACATTAGGATATATATCAAATCTAAGGATTTGGAGTTAAGATCCACTAACAAGAGAGAACAAATGTTGCTTGCTTTCTGAGTCTGTGTTGCTTCACTTTGTATAGCAATTTCTAGCTCTATCTATCCATTGCCTGCAGATTTCATGAGTTCATTTTTCTTTACTGCTGAGTAGAAGAACTCCATTGTGTAAATGGACCACATTTTTATCATCTATTCATCAGTTGAGGGACATTTAGGTTGTTTCCAATTTGTAGCTTTGTAAAAGGAGAAGCAACAAACATGGCTGTGCAAGTGTCTCTATAGTAGTGGTCCTTTGGGTCTATGCCAAGGAGTTGGATAAGCAGATTACATAGTACACTTATTTTTAGTTTTTTTAAAAAAGTTCTCCATACTAATTTCCATGGTGGTTTCACCAGTTTGCAATCCAACCAACACTGAGTGAAAGCTCCCTTTCCCCACATCTTCCCCAGCACTTAGTGTCATTTGTTCTCTTGCTCTTAGCCATTCAGACTGAGGTTAGTTGAAATATTAAAGTATTTTTATTTCAATTTCCCTAATTACTAAAAATACTGACCATTTTAAGGTGTTTCTTAGTCATTTTTTATGTTTTTCTTTTGAGAACTCTGTGTACAGAACCATTCCCCATTTTTAAATTGGGTCATTTGTTTTCTCGCTTCTTTGTTTTTTGAGTTCTTTGCATGTTCTGGATATTAATCCTCTGCTAGATGTATAGTTAGAAAAGATTTCTCTCCCCCTCTGTGGGTTTCCTCTTCACTCAACTGTTTTGTTTTTGTTTGTTTGGTTGGTTTTGTTTTGTTTGCTGTCCAGAGGCATTTTAGTTTAATGAGGTCCCATTTGTCCATTACTGACCTTAATTCCTGAGCAACTGAAGTTCAATAGAAAGTCCTTTCCTGCACTGATATCTTGTAGGGTACTACCTATGTTTTCTTTCAACAGTTTCAGTTAAAAGGATTCTCTTTGAGTTTTTGATCCATTTAGAGTTGACTTTTGTGCAGGGTGAGAAGTATGGGTCTAATTTTATTCTTCTATCTTTGGGGATCCAGTTTTGCCAGTGCCACTTGCTGAAGATGCTATCTTTCTTCTTGGCTCCTTTGTCAAGTATCAGGTGGCTGCAATGGCTCGTATTCATGTTTGAGTCTTCTATTTTGTTCCATTGATCTACAAGTCTGTTTTGTGCCAGCCAATACCATGCTGGCTTTATTACTATAGCTGTGTAATATGGATTGAGGTCTGCATTATTAATCCCCACAACATTGCTCTTTCTGCTCAGATTTCCTTTGGCTATCTGGGGGTTTTTTATGTTTTCATATGAATTTTAGGATTTTTTAATTTCTGTGGAAAATGTCATGAAGATTTTGATTGGAATTGCATTGGATCTGTGAATTACTTTTTGTAGGATGGTCATTTTCACTGTATTAATTCTACCAATCCATGAGCACTAGAGGTCTTTCCATCTCCTGTTTCTTCCTCATTTACTCTTTCTTTAAAGATTTAAAGTTTTAATTGAACAGGTCTTTAACAGGTTTTTGAGGCAATTGTGAATGGGATTCTTTCCCAGAATTCTCTCCGATTCCTTATTATTTGTATAGAAAGGCTATTTTTCAAAAATATTTTATTGAATTTTTGTGTGTTTCATACAGAATATCCCAATCAATCTTTTTTTTTTTTTTTTCTCGGTCGTTTTGAGACAGAGTCTCCCTGTAGCTCCAGCTGTCCTGGAACTTGATATGTAGACCGGGCTGGCCTTGAACTCACAAAGATCCGCCTGCCTCTGCCTCCCAAGTGCTAGGATTAAAGGCATGTGCCACCACGCCTGGTCCAATCAATCTTAATCACCTGTATATTTCCTTCCCCGTTAACACCCCTCCACAGCCCCAAACAATTCTCAGTGCAAGTTCATCCACTGAGGTCTAGTCAGTCCATCTAGAGTCCCCCACTTTAAGGTCAGCTCTTACTCACCAAGCAGTAATCAGCTACCAATAGTTCTGCTAAGATTAGGAACTGCTGTCCATTTCCACAGTTCTATGCTGGGTTTTGTCTCCTTGACTTTGCATGGGTCTTGTGCATGTTGACAGCACTACTGTAGGTTCATATGAACAGAGTCCCCAGAGCTTATATTGATTCTATTTCCTTATGGTCATGTACCTCCTCCCTGACTCTTACAATCTTTCTGCCCCCTCTTCTGCAATGGTCTCTGAGCCCTGGGCAAATGAGGCCTAATATAGGAGTCCTGTTTGAGGACACATGCTTTGCAGACTCCTAGTCTCCATACTTTGGCCATTTGTGCTCTTTTGAGTTCCTGGCCCTCTGATGCATGAGGGAGCTTCATTAGTGAGAGTTGAGAGGTTTGTTAGTGTCTTATTTATCCCTTGTCCTATTATCCCTTGTCCTATGTTGCATGAGCTGTAGGTGTAGAGGTTGTATTGTAGATATGCCACATAGATTTGGGCAATTCACAGACAATGTGTCTGTGTAGCCAGTTTTGGTACTCTGTAATAGTCTCTGTCTAGTGTTAAAAAAGCTTCTTTGATGAGTGGTGACTGAAATACTTGAATATAAGGATTTAGTGCTAGGATCCACAAATAAAGGAAAACTTACATTATTTGTTTTTATGGGTCTGTGTTATTTCACTTACCACAGTAGTTTCTAGTTCTGTCCATTTACTTACAGATTTCATCTTTCTTTACCACTGAGTAGAACTCCATTGTATAAATGTACCACATTTGCATTAACCATTCATCACTCGAGGGACACTTAGGTTGCTTCCATCTCTTAGCTACTGTGAAAAGAGCAGCAACAAACATGGATGTGCAAGTATCTCTGCCACAGGATGAGTCCTTTGGGTATTCACCAAGGAGCGGTATAACCAGGTCAAATGGTTAGATTTGTTTTTAGCTTTTTTTAAAGAGTTCTCCACAGGGCTGTCGATAAGGGTTGCACAACTGCAATCCCACCAACTATGAATGAGCAATTTCCTTTCCCCACAGCCTCTCCAGCATTTGGTATAATTTGTTTTCTTGAGCTTGGTCAGACTGACTGGGGTAAGAACAAATCTTAAAGTGGATTTAATTTGCATTTCCCTAATTACTAATGATGTTGAACACTTAAAAATTTTTTTTTAATTTTATTTATTTTTTATGTGTATGAATGTACAGTCTGCATGCAGGTTTGTGCACCCATGTCGTGCAATGCCGCAGAGGTCAGAAGAGGGCGTCAGATTCCCCTGGAACTGGAGATAAAGTGGGTGCTGGGAATCGAACCCAGGTCCTCTGCAAGAGCAGTTGGCACTCTTAGCCGCTAGGCCATCTCTCCAGCCCCAAACACTTTTTTTTTCATTTTAAAAATTAATTTTATTTATTTATTTATTTTTGAATAACATATTTTTTCAAAGCCAATTTTTATTGAAGCTTTGTGCATTTCATTCATAATTTCAAATAAAATATAGACCCATGCTCCCCTTCCTGTACCCACACCCCACCAGAGCTCATGCATTCTGCCAAACATGTTTTTCATCTGATTCTCAGTCTCTCTCAAAATTCTCGATGCAGAAGTTTACTGTTTTGAGCAGAAGTTTACCATTTCAGTCAGTTCTTTGACCCAGTCTTTATTGTTGTTGTTATTCCTTCCAATATGCATCACTTCAAAATATGCATATATGCATGCCACACATATCATAGGTTTTAGCATCTTCAGCTTATGATTGTTTTTTTTTTCATTTTGTTTCTAATTTTATTTATTTTTTTATAAAATTTTTCTTTATTTTTGAGAATTTCATA